>LPNX010429550.1:87656-209631 GCA_001517045.1 Pseudotsuga menziesii | reverse complement strand
CACACACACATATATATACACACATATATCATATATACATATGTATATACACATATATATACATATACATATATATTTGTATATACATATACATATATATATATATATGTATGTATGTATGTATGTATGTATGTATGTGTACATCTACATGTACATGTATATGTACATGTACATGCACATCATGTGCATGTGCGTGCACACACACACACACACACACACACACACACACACATATATATACTCAACCAATATCACAAATGTACCAACATCAACTCAACCAATTTCACAAATGTAACTGCATTATTTCAACCAATTTCATGCAATAAAACCCTAACCAATTCAACCTAAAGTTTCGTGTAGTAAAATTCATTCAAATACTTTTAAAAAATCATTTAATTGTTCAATATATTAACCAAAATTATGGGAAAAGTCCAATTACTGGCCTGCACACGTGCAGATCAAGAATTGAAATCTTGTGAAAGACGTAGAGAGAAACCTAAAATTTCGTGTGTCTAACAATGATGGAAAAAAAAAACAATTTCAAAATGTTGCAATGGAAAAATTTATAAATGAGTTTCCCGACCATGAAAACAAAATTATATAAATTTCACAATTATGCATTATAAAGTTAACGCATAAAGACATATCATGGTATTAAAATTTCTTAATATAGCTTTATATTAAAGGATGAGACAAAAAAAATTAAAAATACTGACCTTGAAACTCTAACATTCGAGCTATGTAGATCAAAATTGGATGTGTTAAATCAATACCTGATAGAAAAATCCAAGCTATGTAGCTCAAAAATTCGATGTGTTAAAGCAACACTTGATAGAAAAACCCTAGATCAAACAATCACCAAAAGCATTGTCTCAATTATAACAAATTTGTCAAAATTTGTTTCATGCACATATATTTATATATTGGCTCTACTCAAATTTTCAATGAATAGATGATAGGGCTATAGTTGACTGAAAAGAAAAAATTTAATGACGGTTGCCCGAAAACGTGTGGTTCACACTTGTGAAGCATGTCATCCCTATTACAATTAATGTGTCTCGTAATATCGACACAATTGGGAAAGTGTCGAAATATCGATGAACGTCACGGCTCATGAAAAAAAATCAAAAAAAAATTCACACTTTTAATGTATTTTTCAACAATAAAATTGATTGCATCTCAACCGTCGCAATGTTTCATAGAAATTTGATCCATATGTACTAGTGATCAAGTGTCCTTGTTGGCTACCGTAGTGTTTCTTCCAGTCCTTCTGTCTACTATAGTCACCAATTATGGACATGGTGGATCATGATGAGTGGTTTTGGGTGGGTGAAAATGTTGAGTGGGAGACCACTGACATTTTCACATCAAAAAAAAAAAATCTGGAAGTCTCACAAAAAGACATGAGTTATCGTGACTTCTCCGATGTGGGTGAGACTCTTCTGACTAATTATAAGACATGTGTTATTACTTGGGACTCGAAAGGGATCCTCTAGATTTCCTATTTTGAGACTTTTTTTAGGGGAAGCAGGGTCAGGAACCTAAGCCTGGTCTTGCTTTTCGATCTCAGCTTGTCGTTCAACGGGGTGAGGTTCATCGCGTTTCTTTAGCCGCAGATAATGATGGATCTAGATCGTTACTTACTGGTGGTGTTGCTAAAATAAAAAGATATTTGAATATCATATGGTTAGGTCTGAGAAGCTTCAATTAAGTATGGGAAGGATACCAATCTAGATAGGGT
The DNA here is from genome assembly GCA_001517045.1 of Pseudotsuga menziesii. NCBI lineage: Eukaryota > Viridiplantae > Streptophyta > Pinopsida > Pinales > Pinaceae > Pseudotsuga > Pseudotsuga menziesii. Next base: position 207,890 of record LPNX010429550.1, on the reverse strand, counting down.
GGAGAGCCTTTCGTCGGGAACATTGGTGGGAAGAATGATTAATTCAAGCTTAAAGAGGGAGGGTTTGTTGGAGTGAATGACGACTAATTGGAAGCCTATTTTGGGTAAGTTCCCTAAGTTGAATATCTTGACGAATAATTGGTATTGTTTCCATTTCTTGAGAGGTGAGGAGATGGAGAAGATCAATATAAACATTGAATCATTGGTAGAAGCTCATTGATACTTAATCCATGGAATTCATGGTTTAATCCACTTAAGGATCGGTTTCAGAAGTGTCATTTCCGGATGATTCTCTCAAGGTTTCGCTAAGAAATATAATAATAATTTGTGTTTGTTGAGGTTGTTAATTCTATGGGAAGCTACATATTTTTTACAATAGTTCAATGGTGCAAGAAGATAAACAACTTGCTTGGATCCTGGTCAAAATAGATCTAGACTTAGGGAATCCGACGGAGATCGATATTCACTCAGGAATATTGTTTTCACACAACAGCTTCACTTCAAGAAAATTACATTTTTGTGTAATTATTCAAAAGCAAACCGGTCATTTGAGGAAAAACTAGCTAGAATTACCATATGCTCTAGAGGTTGATAAGCTTGGTGGAAAATTTATTCACACTAGAGATAAGAAGTATTTTACTACTCTTATCAAGGATTCTTCTGGACCTTGTAGCACACCAATTGTGGATATTTAAAAATATACTCTTCTAACCTAGTCAAAGGAGAACACATTCATGGGCAAACTAAAATTTTTATTCCCAAACTTTTATAATTATTTGTATGCTGGAGAAGTGGAATTTTTAAGGGAAGATGAGGAAACTATTTTAAATATAGCTTCTAATGTGGGGGGAGTTAAGAAAGTTAACTTCCCTTTGCCCCTTAAGGGTTTGGAAGGTTCTCGAGTCTTAAAGCTTGATCTGAATCTAGATGCTTCGGTTTTTGGGGATCCTCAGGGGAATTTAGAAGTGGGGAGTTAGGGTCACATTAATACTGGTGGAGTATCTGGTGACTTCCCCTCCCCTGTTACTTTCCCTTCTCGTACTTAATCTATGTCTGATTTTTCCAATAAGGATGGGTTAGGATCTAGTCCTGTTTTTCGTCATCTTTTGGGACGTCATAAGGAAACTGTCACTATCCTAGAGCAGTTGGTGGACTCCTCAACTCCTTCTTACGATGAGGTCTTACAAAAATCTCCTTTATAAACCTTTTCCACCAAATACATAGGCTATCATGATGGGGATAATGGGGATCATGTATTGTATCCTAATGTTGCAGTGTAGAAGAAGTGTGGAGGTAATGGGATAAAAGTGAAGGATGGGATAGTGGAAGGTGGTCCTTCCAAGTCACAGGAGACCAATCATTGAAAAAAGTCATCATTCACTGGATATAAGGCAGATATTTTGGAGAATTTACCTATGCAAGAGTCGGTGGCCCTTAGAGCATATTTGCCTCTATTTTTTGGTTCTAAATGAAAATCGTGTACTTTTAATATCTATGGGGTAGGGGGGTCTCCAAAATTCTTAGCCATTAAGAGATTATTAGAGGTGTATTGTCTTGATGTCATACTTTTCCTAGAAATGATGGTGCCTGACATTAAGGCTAGGGAGGCTTTTTGAAGCTTTTGTTGGGTTAGGAATGTTGCACATTGGATGCAACTGGTCTTTCTCGGGTAATGCCTTCATCATGAAACCCTAAGAAGGATAATTTTGTTCCCTTTTTGTTTGGTGTGGGAATTTTGATGGAAGGACGAATTAGAGGGATGGATCAGTGGATTAAAATCCTAAATTGTTATGTACCTTATTTAGACAGAAAAGTATTTTGGGATGAGGCCATGGAAAGCAGTTTTTTAGGGGATCCAAATCTAATTGTGGGTGGAGACTTAAATATAATTGCTTATGCTAATGAGATATGGGGCGACAATGTAAGATTAGATCCCTTAGATCACTATTTTAGATATATGTTCCATGAGATGAATCGCATTGATGTACTTCCTATTCAAAAGGCCCCTTCCTGGATAAATGGCAGAGTGGGGCAAGTGGGAGTGTCCAAACGTTTGGACATATTTTTAATTTCTGATAATTTAGTTGGTGCATTGGTGAGATTTAGGTCTTGGACATTAAATGTTAATTTATCTGAACACCTACCAATCTTATTTCAACTTGAATTGGAATCAAGCATGTTTAAGCTTCCCTTTAAGTTCAACCATTTCTGGCTATAGGAAGCATACTTTGTGTTAATAATTTATAAAAATATGGGTTTCTTTGTCACCACTTGTGGATTCAACTATGCAAAAATTGGTGTATAAGTTACATGTCCTAAAAGGTGAGTTTATTCTATGGGAAAAAACAAAAGAAGATTGATTTGAAAGTTGAACTCATTAATATTGAAGAGGTGGTTCATTTGAGGTATCCGAAATAATTCCTCTTTGGTTTTCATTGTTATAGACAAGGAGTTGTTAGGTTCTCTAGAAGCTAGGATAGAAAAAAATTTAAGACTAGAAGAGGAGTCTTGGATACTGAAAATCTATTTTGTTTGGTTATCACATAGTAAAATAACACGAAATTCTTCCACGGGTATGATGACCAAATAATAATTATGAACTCTATTTGGGAAATAATGGGACAGACTAGGGAATACATTTATTTACAAAAATATTTAGAGAAGGATATTGTTGGATACTTTGGGATCTCGTTTAAGGAACCTGATGAAAACATCTTAGGTTCACAAATGAAAGTTCTTCAATGTTATCCTTCCATGTTCTCTTCTAAAGAATCTCAAAGTATTGGTGCTCCAATTACTGTTGTAGAAATTGAAAAAATCTTAAAACATTTTGCAAAGTCCAAAATCCCTAGCCTTGATGGGGGGGCTATTCAATTTTTCCTTTACTTATTTGATTTGATTGGGAATGATTTACTAAAGGTGGTATAATAGTCAAGGACTTGCGAAACAATTTCAGGTGCTATAAAGAGAACTTACGGGATAGTTTTTTATTGTAATGATGTACTGAAGTATAGAGTGGATAAAATTTGAACAATTATTGTAACTTTTATTCAGCTTTTGAATAACAAGTTATAGGTATTTTTTCCTCATGAAAAAAATGTGATGTTAACCACCCTGCATGAATCAATCAAAATAATAATAAAATGAGTAATTATATGATGATGGTGATGGTTAACGTCCATTGAGACCAACTTAGTTTATCAAACCTTAAGATAGATAGATAGATAGAAAGATAGATATGTCATTTCAACCATCAAAATAATAAAAAATATAAATTTTTATTATAATACAATATTTTTTAAAATAAATAACAATAATAATAAGATATTATAAATTTTGATTATAATATAATATTATTTCTAAGATGTTCATAATAATAATAATCTATTTTTAAGGTCACCGCCAAGCGAGACACCAAATTGGTGTATGAGACCCCCTCGTTTATGGGACAAGGGATGCCCCTCTGCGCAGCGATTTAACTGCTAAAGTCTACAAAGGTGTACATACACTACCCCCCTCTGGATTTGAACATGTGACCTCCTAAGAGGAAACACATGATATTAACCATTAGGCCCACTCATAAGAATACCCTAGTAATGTTTTTTTCTAAAATGTTCATAATAGTTGATGATGGAGTACCACATCAACTCTATCGTTCTCAATGCTTCTATTTACCTCACAAACAATATAATGCTTTGAGACATTTGTGAAAACATTATATTTGTTGCACTATAAAATAAGAGCTATGTGGTGGCACTGTCCATTTTTACGACCAGCTATTAGTAGGAGCTTTTTGCAATAAGATGCAAACACAACCTTATCGTGACCAAATAATGTCATTTCTTTCCTTTTAAAAATAATATGCAACTCGTTCAAAAGCTTATGTATCATATCATCCAAAAGTTGAATAGATCCCTCCATTATCTAATTGTGTTAACATAAATAAAATTGCGTAAAGAATGAAAAAGTAGACCAAAAGGTATTGCAAGAGGCAATGATCTTAGATGGTAAGAAGGTTTATCCAGATTCCATGTGAAATATTTATGGCCATGGTTTGAATTTTGACATGAAGTGCATGCAGAAAGGTTGTATATTATTGTGTTGAAGAGGCACATTTTACATCCCAATAGGGGGAGATGTGTAACTCCTTTCATGCTCACCCTAGAGAAGACATTTGTCCTTTCTAAAAAAAAATTAAAAAAATAACATGTTGGCTAAATTTAGATTTAAAACATTGGCAAGAGCATATATATAAAAATTCACAAATTAGATCATTTAAAGTTCTTCCTAAATGTTTACACTCTAAAAATGGGTTTGCACCTAGGGAGATTTGATTTGTCTCGACGCTTCATAGATACCCTTTTAAGATGGATCTATGCTAGTATATATACAACCTATATACATATCAATCATTGTTTTGTTAGTGTATTATTATTATATTACTTGTATACATATATACTTCTAGACCTATATATTAAAATATTATTATTATTATATAATTTGTTTGTAAGTAACAGAATATTATATTAAAATACAAAAAATCATACATGCAGAGTTTTCATGAAACGTCTCCAGAACTTGCTAAGGCATAGACTAGATATTATTACACATGTCTGGAACTTGCCCTTGGTGTGGGAAACGAAGTTTCCACAGTCAAAACTTAACAAAGTTGTTTGGTAATATAACCAAGCTAACAGAAAGTAAAAGAACACAGAAGAAATTGGAAAATCCTGAGACCTTACGGTTTTCGCCATAGTTCTTCAACAATTGGGCACGGCTTAAAGTAGTCATCCTCTTCACCAGAGAGAGAAGGTTCAGGGTCCTAGTGCGAATCCATAGCAGGGGGAGGTGTCGACATTTGTTGTTGGCGGTTGCCAGTCTGCACGCGCCTTTCATCATTCTGCCCCTTTGCCTCCACGTTGGGTGGAGCTTATGTCACACGTCCAATGTACTTGATGTCCTGACTCTAATGAATTTATTTTCCAGGGTCCTGCTGATTCGGACTTGGAGAGGCCAAGGAAGTTTCATGAGCAGTGGAGTTATTAGAATTAATGGAGGTAGGTGGAGAGGGAGCATGGTCAGGTTCCCATAACAGCCAGTCAAGGACACTATTTATTTTCCAGTAATGGGAGAGTCTCTACCGCAAAGGTTGCATGGAGCAGTGATGAGCCACAGCTTCAGCTTCACATTCATCCACTTCCTTGCGCACGCTTAGGGGAATATGGGATCCATATCTCGCGGAGATGGAACGACGCAACGTTTCCTGACTTCTTGATCTCCTGGAGATGCTGCCTCTACGAGGACATACCCTAAGTATGAGAGGAATTGTCGGTGGGTGTGTTCTCTGGCTAGTGTTCTTATTTCACTAAATTTCCCTAGAGCTGGAAGTCCAAACGACGATGACGCGACCGGAAAATATGTGAGATATAGTCTGATGCTCAAGCAAAATCCATGCGAAGCCATCGAGCAATGGGACCAGGAATCCAATGCTAACATCGGTGGCCATTAAATTCCTTTGGTGCGTGGCTAGAGCCATCAAAGCCAAAGTCTGTGTGCTGGGTGTTGTGCAGGCTTGAACGCCTCCCCAGGGGGGTTGCATAAATATATGGGAGGTGATGACAGTTGCGGCAGATGGCCATTAATGTCGAGTCCCTCCTCCTATCGCATCTAAGAACCTTGAGACCAACATTTGAGGTATTATTAATATATTATATTTATATTACCTTTTTATAATATTAATTATATATTCATAAAAACAAGGTGTAAACCCAAAAGCAAATTCTAAAAAAAGTCATTTTTAATCTTTAAAAAAATTTTCTAAATTTAATAATAATAAAATTTAAAAAATCTTATTTAACCCTAATTCCATAATAATTAAATTACAAAAACACTAATTAATTTTATGATGTTTAAATCGTCATAACTATAATCATATTAATATTTTATTTCTCTCATCCAAAAGCCAAAGCCAACTTCTTATCCAGTGACTTGCCATAATAAGTGTGCCATTAAGTGTGCATAGAAGTTCTTGTTCACATTTAGTTACCGACTCACCATAATAAATGGGTTGAGTAAATGTACATAAAAAAGACAAATTAAATTTAAAAACATACATTACATAATATTGTTTATGGACGTTATTTTATTAAAACAATTGTATAATGATCAGAAAATGAATGAATGGTTAATATGAATTGTTAATATGATTATTATTCATTGAAATTTTTTAATTATAAAAAGTTTAGCTAAATAGTAAGTATATTATTTTTAAAATAGTAAAACTAAATACTTAAAGATAATAAAACTAAATACAAGTTGATTCACTAAAGTCTATTTTTTAATTATTTATAATTTTCTACAAATTTTTAACAAAAATTAAAATACAAAAATGTGTTTTATTGTTTCTCCCTTCAATGTTTAAAATGAAAAGTTAAAAACTAAAAAGTGATTTACTAATTAGTTATAAATTAAGATTCTTCTCCTTTAGAGTGTTTATCTCGATTCACTTGCCAACATGAATATAGGATTTCATGTATTTCGAGCCTAATTTATAGTATAAATGAGAAAAAATTGACAAATACTCTTTAAACGATTTTAAAGCTAAATATAACTCACTTTTGACGATTTTAAAGCTAAATGTACCTCACTTCTTTAAAGCTAAATATAACCCAATTTTAACCATTTTAAAGCTAAATGTACCTCACTTACAGAAGAAAAAAATATTTAAACCAAAAAAAATTATAAATCCCTTCATTTTGATTTTTGTATAAACAAAAGGAAATAATGTATGGATCACATTAATATTTATCCCTAGATAAATTACAACTCCAAGAGTGACCCATCTAACCATTTCCTCTCGCTCTTCCAAAATCTTTTCCATGAGTGTTCCTCTTACGTTATAGTTTCTTTATTTGAATTACACAATGAATATCTAGGCTCTGTCGACGAGTTACTCATAAATATTAGATAAATCATAATTTTAAAAACGGTATATAACATTTCCTTTTACAGGATGGTGAGCTTGATGGGAAAATCTTATTATTGATAAGCAAGATTGCACAAGAAGGTGAATTAATAGCTTAAATCAAATTTCTGTTTACCTACTAATATAATACTTGGAAAATAAATCAGCCAGTCAAAATGGATTTTGGCACCAACGAAAATGTGAAAAACTACATATACATTGTTCAATTATTACATATTTATTGTGGATATGACAATTACATATTTAATGCGGATACTACATAAACTTAATAGCTAGTAATGTTATGGCCATGATCTTAGTGACACCTTATTCATGCTTAAGAGGTTGGCTTTGACGCCTACACGGGCAAGACGGATCGGTTGGCAGAACACCTTGCGAAGCGTGTGGACCTAGCAAGGACGTACTCTCATAAACGGAGCTTGCGCTCACCCCTTGGCGCTTGGAAAGCCCAAGTGCACGGCACCTTGGCACTCCGTCGATTGGAAGCATGCTTGAATGGAAGCGTCTGTTGATGGAATGGGAACACCTTGAGGGAGTCGGAGCAACGACACTACATGACGAAGGCACGTCCCTAGGAGTGCGCCCGGCAACCACCTTGGTCGCCCAGGAGATGTGCTTATGGGAGCGCTCGGTTAGAGGGGTCTGTTAGACTGAGCACCCGTCAAAAGGCACACCCCTACATGATGACACCCACACTTGAAGTGCGCTGATGAAGACACCCGTGGAGGAGTGTTTGACACCCAACAACGACACCATCTAAAAACGAAGCGAAGCACGCACGAATGTGAAAGGAAGTGGACCTTGGAGAGGAGAGTCAGATCGGTTGAGGAAGTTGGTATGTGCGCTAAGGAAGTTAGTGCGACCACCTAAGAGAAGCACCCTCTCACTTGACGCTATAAAAGGCACGGCGCTCACTTAATGAAGGGAGGAATCCAAGAGAAGTTGGACAAGGAAGCGAAAGTGACAAGTCGTTTGGAAGACAAGCTAGGGAGGCTTTCCAAGCGAGTCGCAGCGAAGGTCACTAACGCAGGCTTTGCTCAAAAAACGTAGTGGTTGCGGAGAGAAGCGTTGGTCTAGAAAATTGGTGCTCCCTGACGAGTTCAGTCCAGACGACAGTTGACAAAAGCTACACAAGTAGCGAAGTTTAGCCGAGCTAGACGCCCGTGGAGGGATTAGCTCATCTTTGGTGTATTTTTGTAACAGCGGTGTGGCAGCTAGTTTGGGCGCACACCCGGAGCTCTGCCCGTTTGTGGAAAACCCATTCTTGAATTGTTCATATAATACAAGCTAACGGGGTTGGCCAATTTGGAAACCCCGCCTTTACTTTGTGTTTTGTTTTACTTGATTGCACTGTGTAATGATAATCGGCTAAGTATGTGGGTAAACAGTCAAGAAGTAAACGTGAAAATGATACAAGTGTTAAAGGAAGGTTTCTACAAGTTAGGTGTAGTCCGTTGGGGTGCGTCTGAGTTGGTCTTACCCTCAGAATGCTTCTAGACGGTGCCGCACACCTAATAATACTACTCGAAAAAGTAGGTGCGTTACTGTGGCTGTGACAGGTGGTATCAGAGCAACTTTGAAGTCAAAAGTCAAGGTTAGTTGAGGTGGTCGCAGCATCGGTAGGGTTAGCGTAGTTTTGAAAACTTGGTGTTTTTAAGAAAAGACGTGAAAGTGACCCAATGGCTAGCGAAGGAGAACGTCTGGTGGAACGCCTCCAAGGAAGTGCGCTCTTGGCAAGAGCACCTGGCAAAAGCGAATCTAGCACAGCACGTGCTGCAAAGAACGAGCGCTTGAAAGGTGCACTCAGGGAAAGGCTCCGGTAGGAGCGCCCATCACATCGCACTAAGGATAGCGCACTTGGCAGAAGTGAGCGTCCCTAGGAAGAGCGCTCGGGAGCGATGGTAGGGCGCCACCTGGAAGGCATGTGCCCGCAGCACATTAGAGCGCCCACGGAGGGAGCGCTTAGGGAAGAGCGTCCGTCAAAGTGCTAAGAAGAAGCGCTCGCAGCAACAGAGAGGGAGTGTTAGCCGTAAATACGCACCTCCTGCGGACAGGAGCTCGTTCCCTGGTCTGAATTGTTTGGATCTAGAACAAAACACAAACACCAAATGTTAAAATTCCCCTAGATATGGTTAATCAATTGAATGAAATGCCATGATACTTCGCTCAAAGGTTGTCCTCACTATCCTCGCAAAAGAACCTATAAAAGATGGAAGACAACAAGAACAAGATGATAGCATACAATATAATCAACTAGATCTATGCTCGTGACCAAGGAATCAAGCAATATATACAAATGAAACAGTAAATATGGGAAAGAAAAGACATTTTTTATTAGAAATGGTTGGAGAGACTACAACCTTCATGCCTTGGTGTTGAGAGTTCCTTCCAATGGCTCCTTGCCTCTAACTTCACCTTGCCTCCAAAGACTCAAGAAGGATTTGGGCAGAGTTTGGGTATGCAACACAATTCTTCATCTTTCCTCCCGTGGGGGATGAGCTAGTATTTAAAGGCATGGGAGGATAGGTATGGTTTATGATCTCATGGGTGAGGTGGAGATAAGATCCTAAAAGGGAGGATCTCGAGCTCCAGCTGGTCCTAAACCATAGGGATGAGGCTCCATGGAGGTCATCTTCGAGAAGCCTCTCGAAGCTTCTCTTTTTGCCTTGAAAACTCAAGCACCGTTCCTCCAATGAAGAAAACATGCAGTGTTAAGGGTGTAACACTTCTTGCAATAAGCCTAGGAGTGGTGGCACCACTCTTTGCTCATGTATCAGAAGCGGTGCTACCCTAGCACCACTTGGGCAACGCTTTTTGTTAATGGAAGAGGAGCGTTACCAGCTCAAAACAAGGAAAATTTGTAAGGGGATATTTTTGCCTGTCATTTCTCTAGGGAAAACTTTGAGGGATTGGAGCAGACAAGGGAATACCAATCCCATAACATGATGGTGACAAGATTTCAGTGTAACAGAGATGCCCCCCAAAGTATGATGACTAGAGGGAAACAATAGGTATAATACTTTGATAGAAGAAGGTATAATATCGAGGAAAAGGTACAAAGGTCGTAACTTCTCAAACATCACCAACTTTCTGTAGCACGTTTTGATACATGTCCTAAATGACTCACAACATGGATGTTGACCAATACAATGCAGATCCATTTGAGATATAAAAAATTCATGGCTACTAAAATACAACCAATACAACGTAGATCTATGTGAAGAAGACTCAAATTTTGACATAGCTACCAGACATACAATGTAGATCTATGTCATATAGACACAAATTTGAGCATAGCCACGACCATACAAATGTGGATCCATGCCGGTACTTCATACAATATACTCCATCGCATCTTGGGGAGAAGTACGATTCGTCTCATCTTCCACAAAATACGATTCTATCCATGTGATTACAATGATCTAAAGTCGAACATGGTAGAAACCACTTGATTACCAGTCAATGATGTGAACCGTTAACAAGTGCGAGAGAGATCACCATTGATGTCAATGACTCCCAATGTACTCTAGTACAATCTACTAAGTGTGAATAGATGATTTGATGTCGAACACTTAGTCGAATCTATCAATCAAAGGTCAATGATGTGAACCTATGTTGAGAGCGAGAGAATCTTTCATTGAGGCATACAGATCTCAAGGTACTAAACTTGTTTCTAAGACTAATTCCTGGATGATGGGATAATGTTGACAGGAATAGTCTCGTCAAAGTAGGGCCATGATGAATCCCACATCGACGACACGAAACTCGGAACAAAGTCTTGGAATGTTGTAGATAATGTAACCATAGGAGTCACTCAAAAGTACTCACACAAAGGTTGTTTTAACTGTAGAGGTAAACTTCTAACTTCCCTTTGAACATTGGGCGGCACGACAAAAGACTTGGCAGCATTGACTCAATGAGGCAGAACACAATACGACAATGGACAATGCATTCTTTGAAAGACTCAAAGGAGTGACATGACTCATGAAAGTGGATCGACTTAGAGACAAGATGAATACCTAATTGACTAAATGAAATGCAGACAAGTGTTATGTTCAAATGTGACGACAAACTGCCATATTATTCACAAAAATGAATTGATTCCCTTCCCTTAATTTCCCCATCATGATTGATGAGTAACTCTTTTCATTTTTACAAGTTCAAAGAGGGTAACAAACACTCGTTGTAGCTCATCCGAAGACAAGTCCATTCGCATACGTTTTACGAACCTAAGAAAGGAGCGGTTCGTTCCCAAAAAAGGGTCTCTCAGTGTTTAGTTTAACGAGTCCAATGAAATTTAACTCGGTATCGTTCATGTTTAGAGATTCTGAACGAAGACGTAAAAAGACTCTAAAGGGTCTTTTTTCATATGATTTAGTCTCTAGGGCCCGAAAACGTATAAAATAATACCTTAGAGAACTCTTCCAGTCATGATTGGTTGGAGTGTACCTTTTTCGTAAGTAGTGCCCTTGGTCCGAAAAATGGGTAAACTATCACCAGGAAGACTACTCTTCAGGTCCTTTTACGAGTGTGAAGAAGACAAGTACTCGACAATCTTTTCACATTTAAGGAATCTGAAAAGAGCTTAAAGGAGACTCCATTAAGGAGTTATTTTTTCATAATCCAATTTTAACGAGTCTGAAAACAGTAAAAGTACACTCGATACCTCTTCACTAAGTTTTTGACGAGCACACTGAAGGTATAAAAGGCGCTCGAAACCTTTTTCATGTTTGAATCCAGAGCACGAAAAAGCGATGAAGTAAGCTCAAACCAGTTTTCATGTTTTAACCAGAGCACGAAAAATGAAAATTAAGCTCAACACCATCTTACTGTTTTTAACGAGCTCGACGATCAATTGGAAGAATGCTCAAATATTGGTTTCATTTTTACACAAGCTCAAAACCAATGGGTAAACTATGCTTGAAAAATCCGATTAACATGATATCCAAAGGTTGGATGCTTGCCCCCAGCATGATTTCTAGCAAATCTTACCCCTAGCATGGTTGCTAGCGACTTGACATGTCCCCCCCACGCTTTGTTTCGTCTGATAATTCATCTTCCATACCCAACCTAAAAAACCTGGTTACTAATGTGAAAATGTTCACCCGGGGGAGTAGGAAGAACAAAAATCGGGCAGGTGAAAAGAAGGTTCAAGTTCTAGCACTAAAGGGAAGACTTGAATCAAAGGAAGGGGATCTGTTTCATTTTTACACAAGCTTGAAACAGAAGGTAACTATGCTTGGAGAAAACTGACATGATGGTCAGAACCTGACATGATGGTTAGGTGTTGTTTCATTTTTTAACAAGCTTGACATAAGAGAAGAACTATGCTCAAGGGGACCTGTTTCATTTTCACACAAACTTGAAACAGAAAAATAAATATGCTTGAAACATGGTTTCATTTTTATGCAAGCTTGAAACCAAAAGGTAACTATGCTTAAGGAACCCTACTTCATTTTTTAACGAGCTTAAAATATAAAATGAACTATGCTCAGGAATGGTTTCATTTTTATGCAAGCTTGAAACCAAAAGGTAAACTATGCTTGAGGACATCCATTACATGTTTTAACGAGCTTGACCTAGAATGGGAACTATGCTCAAAGACATGGTTTCATTTTTATGCAAGCTTGAAACCAATGCGGTAAAATTTGTCTGAAACAACCTATTTCATATTTGAACGAGGTTGAAATAGAAGATAAACTATACTCACAAACAACTGTTTCATTTTTTAAGGAGCTTGACACAGAATGGGAATTATGCTCAAGAATGGTTTCATTTTTATGCAAGATTAAAACCAAAAGGAAAATTATGCTTAAGGAGTGGTTTTATTTTTTAACGAGCTTGAAACCAAAAGGAAAACTATGCTTAAGGAATGGTTTTATTTTTCAACGAGCTTGAAACCAAAAGTAAACTATGCTCTCGGCATGTTTCATTTTTTAACGAGCTTGACACAGAAAAAGAACTATACTCTCCAACTTTCTCTTACCCAACATGATATCCATAGTTTGGTAAGATGCCCCCATTACATAAGAAGCTAGCGACTCAACTCCAGTATGACTTCCATAGACTAGAGCCATGCCCCCCATTTTATCTAGTATGGTTTTATCTGAAATGGCCTGGCACTCCTGCTATGTGCCTCTAATATCGCATCGAGAGATCATCGATGGATGCATCGATAATTTCCAGGGTCAACCTCTCCAGGTTCTCCTCCATGTCTCCCATCGGGTCATCGCCTTGTTGAACAAACCGTGCTCCCGCTCGTCTGTCCAGTGGGGAAGATCCCCCAGGTCGTGCCACTCCAACATCTGCGTGAAAATTTTCAGGTCTTGTTACTATACATAAAAAATAAAAAACATTAAAATACAAAAACATGAATGGTCATATTAGGGTTTTGTTTCCTACCCATGTCTCCCAACTGTCTGTCAGGTGGAAGTGGTAAGTCAGGGTCGCCTCTGAAACCTGTACCAGCATATGCATAATCCTTGACCATGAGGATCTGGTTGTTCAGTTAGCGAAAAAATGGAGCCCCAAACTTCACTTTCCCTCTGCATGCTCCTATGCGGGCCATGATCCTAACCCACCTCAGCATATGAGGGTCTCTTGCCCTCAGCTCAGTAAAAACCACTTGGGGCCTCAAATGAGGGACCCACTCAAAGAAGAAATAGGCTAATATGGAACCATAGCCAAACTGTTTTAGTTCTCCCCGCCAACACTTAGTCAGCTGGTCCTTGAAGATCGGTAGTAATGCCTCTGCCCAGTTAAAGACAGTAGGTGTCATAGCCTCTATCGCATATAACATGTGTGCTCTAGAAGCCTAGTGAGGCCCTTGGCTCCCATCCAACCTCTACATGGTGAAAAGATCAGTGCATAGAGGATCATCCCTCACTGTCTTGATGGGAATTTTAATCCCCGAAGTTCTAGTACCATGAAGGCAATAACGGTCGATCAACTCCTAGGTAGTCACATCCCCTCCACAGGAACTAGTCAATGAAATCGGAGCACCCCGTCTCGATAATCCGGTCAAGAAGTAGATATATTCTACCTCAACTATCAACACATGGGCTCCTACCTCGAAGTATTGTTGCTTCTTATTCCACATATGGAGGATATACTCCAACAATCGCTCATGAGACACCATGCTAGGTGTGCAAAATAATTTGAGGAGGCTGCAATCCCTCAACGTGGCTATGCATGCTGCATTTCTCTCAGCAAAAGCATCATCATCATCATCGTGTTGTAGTTCTTTCCATATGACAATTTTTTATCACTTGGGACCTGCCAAAAACAATTAATGGACCAATTAGAAACACAATCAATCTTTAAAATCAATTAAAAACTTGTGGTTTTCCTTATCCATTCAATTTTCCCCACTCACGGTCGGCATCGCCTGAGCTCTGTTTGTACAGAGCGGTGGCACCACCTAAGTGCAGTGCAAGATGCGCGGTTCTCACGGTGCACCACCTATCTCGTAAGGGGTAGGAGTGGTGCCCGCATTTGAGGTTTAGGGCTTGCCTGAAACAACCCAATACCCTCCTAAAATCAAAAATAGATACTTTAAAAAGAAAGGCTAGGGTTTTGTCATTTACCTGGCTCTAACGGCGCTCGAATCGGACAGTTGAATCTCTCGGAATCTCCAACTGAAGATCTGGCTCAAATTTTCTCCAAAATTCTCTCACCAAGTGGTAAATAGTAAAATGGTTTGACTTTTACTATTTAAAATGACTTTTATATCTATTTTTAGGGTTTTCTAATACTATTCTGATATTTTGAAATCAGTATTATTGTAAAATCCATTTATATAGTCCACTAAAGTCATTGTTTGAGAGGTTAATATCGTTTTTGAGTCTTGTAGGGATAGAAACAGAAATAGTAAAGTCTATGGGGAGTTTGTTTTTTACTTTTTCGTACTTCCTTAAAACGAAAAAATTCCTCGAGCGTTTGTTTCGACACTTTGGTCATGCTCTCAGAACTCAGTATCAAAGTTTCGAGTCCTTTTCCGATTATTTTTAGACTCGTAAAACTTCTCATCGTAAAAAGAAACCTAATCGAGTCTCCTTTAACCTCTTTTCGAGCTCCCTAAATATGAGAATATTGTCGAGTACTTGTCTTCTTCATACTCATAAAAGTGTTTGAAGATTCGTCTCTCCGACTGTAGGTTATATTTTTTTTCATTTCGGATAGACAATTTACGAAAAAGGACCTTTTGGAGTTTTCTTTCATCTTCGTTCAGACTCTCTAAACATGAACGATACTAAGTTTGCTTTCATTGGACTCGTTAAACTAAACACTGAGAGACCATTTTTGGGGAACGAACCCCTCCTTTCTCAGGTTTGTGAAATATATGGGAATGGACTTATCTTCGGATGAGCTAAAATGAGTGTTTGTTACCCTCTTTGGACTCGTAAAAACAAAAAGAGGCACTCATCAATCATGATAGGTAAATTAAGGGTAGGGAATCATTTTGCAAATCAAATGACAGTTTTTTGTCACCTTTGAACATGGCACTTGTCTGCATATCATTCAGTCCGTTGGGTATTCAGCTGACTTACAAGTTGATCTATTTTCATGAGTCATGTCACTCCTTTGAGTCTTTCAAAAGAATGCATTATCCATAGTCATATTGTGTGCCCGTCTGGTCTAGTCATGCTGCCAAGTCTTTTGTCATGATGCCCAATGTTAAAAGGAGAGAAAGAAGTTTAACCCTACAGTTGAAACAGCCTTTGTGTCAGTACTTTGAGTCAGTCCTATGGTTACATTATCTACAACATTCCAGAACTTTGTTCCAAGTTTTGTGTCATCGATGTGGGATTCATCATGGCCCTCCTTTGATGAGACTATTCTTGTCAACGTCAGCTCATCATTCAGGAAATAGTCTTGGAAACAAATTTAGTACCTTGAGATCTGTATTCCTCAATGACAGATTCTCTCGTTCTCGACATAGGTTCACATCATTGACCTTTGATAGAAAGATTCCACTGGGTGTTCGACATCAAAACATCTATTCACACTCAGTATATTGTACGAGGGTACCTTGGGAATCATTGACATCAATGGTGATCTCCCTCGCACTTGTTAACGGTTCACATCATTGGCTGGTAATCAAGTGGTTTCGACCATGTTTCGACGTCAAGACATTGTAATCACTTGGATAGAATCGTACTTTGTGGAATACGAGATGAAGACCATGGGTATTTGTTAAGCACTGATAGATTTCTCCCCAGGTTGCGATGGAGTATATTGTATGAAGTACTAGCATGGATCCACATTTGTATGGTCGTGGCTATGCTCAAATTTGTGTATGTATGACATAGATCTACGTTGTATATCTGGTAACTATGTACAAGTTTGAGTCCTCTATCACATGGATCTACGTTGTATTCTATTAGCCATGGTTGTTTCCTCTCATGGATCTTCCTTGTATTGATCTGCATCCATGATGAGGTTACATTTACTCATGAATCAAAGTATTGATGTATTGCAGATGCCTACTCGATGACACTCTCCAATCAAGCTGGCTCTTATCTCGAAGTGATAGCTTTCTCTATCAAAGATCTCGCCAATTGTATCCCTCTAGCCTCATGCTTTGAGGTGAATTCTGTTACACTCAAAATCTGTCACCAGCATGTGATAGGATCCCTAACACAGATATTTGCCCTCAAATCCCAAACCTGAAGTGAAATATGTTCTAGGTTTTGGTTTTAACATATAAAACTTCAGCACCTCTCTTACTCTCAAGTAGATAAGCGGTACCTTGTGCATCACCGCACAAGTTATTTGGAAACCAGATGGTGCCACCGTCTTTAACCTTTGTTGTTGGCGTGGTTCTCACCCTTCACCGCTCTTTCATAAAGGATTATAAGTGGTGCCCTTGGTAAAAAGTGAAAAAAAGAGGTTTCATGAAGCTTCTAGAACAAAATCCTCGTGTCTAGCCTTATCCATACTCACCTGGGTTAGTTAAGATCGAGATCCCTCCTTTGAGGATCTCATGGCCACCTCACCCACAAATTTCTCAACCATTCCTATCCCTTTGAGCCCTATAAATACAAGCTCATACTCCATGGTTGAGGGAGGAAAGAAGGAAGTAAAGTTATGTTGTTGAATTAACATCTTGGCCTAATCCATTAGAGAGCATAGAGGAGCAAGTTGGAGCTATCGGGGATGAGGTGCTAGTTTTGTGAAGGAGTGTATCGACACTAAGGAAAAACTGTTGTAAGCTCTTTCATTCATCTATTAATGCAAAGTTGATTTCTTTCCCATATATCTGTTGTGTTTAAATCTCACATATATATTATTGGATTCCTTAGTCACTGATATGGATCCATGGATAGTTTTTGGGTATATTTGATTTTGTTATATGTTTGATGTGCTTTTGCAGGTCTACAAGTCTTTCATCAGAATTCTATTCTAGGCATCCATAGCTTTCATGGAAATTATTCAACATAGTGGTTACTCATTTGTTCTGGATCTGAACCATTCAGATCAGAGGAACAGCTTCTATCCGCAGAAGGTGATATATTCTTAATAACAAATTTGACAACTCTGCTCAGGAATTACATATTTGTTATGGTCTTCCTCAGTTTCTAAACTACTCTTATCTGAATCCAAGTTCCAGCTGTTGTAATGGATAATTCACCTAATAACCTAGGTCTGGGGGTTACCAACATACTAGACCTTGCAGACAGTTTGATTATAAAAGTACAAATAGGAAATAGGGAAGTAGCAGGAACTTACTTGTAATAAACGAAGGTTGATCCAAGCTGATTCCTTCCTCTTTGCTCCACTCTTATAATCTCCAGGATAATTCCTCCTTCAACCTGTTAATAAAAGGTTCTTCCAATATACAATATGATTCATATATAAAGATGCAGGTTAGGTAAATCACATATTATAATGAAATATAAATCTTTACCAAACTACAACACATGAAACACAATATGGAAGAAGTAATCTGCTTTATTAACAATAAAAGAGGGAGTTTAGGTTACAACCCAATGCCTGAACAAGGGACTCCTCTGTCACCAAAGGACTCTGAGTTTCTCTGCTCCAAAGGTTCTGTAGTAAATCCACCAGCATAACTTTGCTCTCCAAGTATATCTCTCAAACCCCTCCCCAAGGCCTCTATTTATATAAGTGAAATGAGGCAGTTCTCGAAGGTTAGGGAGGTTGCAGCAGTTAATGGGATTAAGATAAATAAGATAACTAATCTTCCATTAACGCATGCTTTTNATAAATAAGATAACTAATCTTCCATTAACGCGTGCTTTTAAAAATTAATTTTGAGGGAGATATGCGCGGGTCTGTAGTAAGGAAACCCGCGCATCATGCACGAATTTGTATAAGGACAACCCGCGCATAGATCTATGCGCGACTTGCTGAACTTGACACCCGCGCATATGCGCGACATGCTAATAGGGAGAGTCGCGCATACATCTCAACTCTCAAAATAGCAAAGTAACCAGCTGGATAAAAAGGGAATGTCTTTCAGCATCAACCAAGGTATAATGAAACTGGGCAAACCTCAATCCATAAGTGTCCTTTTGTGTGCCGACCTGAGGGATGTCAGCACTCGGACGGAGAGGTGCCAATCAGCTGTATAACACCAGCCTCCCATCTTTGCAGTCGGATCTACATCTGACCTAGTGAAGTTTTGGTTTGAAATCTTCAGATCTCTTCGGATCTAAGTCACCTTAAATTTATATGCTATGTATTGTTGTTGATTCATCAGTTTTTATATAGTTTTTACAATTTCTAACTTGACTTTTTCACTCTCCATGTGTTCTGGATTGTTACAGGGAATCATGCATGTGCCTTAGGCAACAAGCGGTGCCACTGCCTGAGTCCAGTTAGCAATAGGCGGTTCCACCGCCTGAGTCCAGTGAACGAGAAGTGGTTCTTCTTCGAAACCGCTATGTCAGCAACTCCTTCAGCGCGATGCCAGGTAGGCCTGTCCCAGACCTTGATTTTTTCAAATTTTTGCAAAAGATTTGTGATTTTTTGGATTTTTTTGTGTTCAGTTATTTTTGTCCAGACTTGTTTGAAGTTGCCTGAGTGATTGAAATCTAAAATTTTTATGTGGAAATTGCTTGTTTGTCAAAATCAAAAAACAAAAATCTAGGTTAGATTCATCATTCATTATTGCTTGTAAGTTTGTTCTGAAAGGAGTTTTTGGAAGCTTTAAGTCAGATAAGATTTCTGCCTATTATAGACTAGTATTGAAAAGAAAGACTCCCTTAGATCAATTTGCTTGCTTCTATTTTTTGTTAAAGTGTGAGAAAGACTTCTTTTTTCTCTAAAAAGGAAAATTTGTTGAGATTTGGATATTGTTTTATTGGGCTCAAGTCACTGGGTCTCTGATTAGCCTCACAAGCTTTCAGAATTCCTTTGTTCTTTTGTCTCTGTTGCATCATTATCTCATCTAAAGCAAAAAATATCAATAGTTTAAGTTAGATATTTCCATGTTTTAGAAAAATCGAAAAAATAGCTTGCATATGCATATTTGAGTGTTGATTGTCTTTCTTCTTCATTGAAAAGATATCTTACCCTACCTGTTTGCTTTCATAAAGAGTTGATTTGAAGAAGTGTTGTTTGGTTGTATGCTCGGAAAAATAATTTTTTAGTATAGTTGTTTGGGAAATTTTTTGGTTTTAAAGAAAAGTTGAAAAAGAAAACACTCTCTCTCCTTCCTGTAATTAGACATACTGAATCGTAAAGTGAATGAACTTGCATTTTCATATTTGCATGGTTTTACTTTTCTGTCAAAACCTCATGCATTCACCTAACCATCCACTTTAAAATTAACGATAGTTATAGGATTAAAATTTGTATAGAAATTTGAGTGATAGGTTAGAGATGTGTTCGGGCGTCGTTAAACATAGGAGTTTTGTTATTTTTCCACACTACAACCTAGGAATCACGTGGTTCTTCCACGTACCGTTGATATATCGAACGGCCTTTCACGTACCCTTGAGGTATATAGAAAGGTACTTCATGTACTCGATTGTATATCGGAAGGCCCCTTCTGAACGGTTGTGCATTAGACATCACTACTACCGATTTGAGCTCCCACATACCTTGAGTATATCGGGAGACCCCACTAGGATACTTTATCTATCTGAGAAAATCCCTTTGGCTGTCTTGTGTGGAGAAATACACCGAAAACAGCATTCAGGGAGATCACTATGCACGTACCCTTGTGGTATATCACAAGTTTCACCTACTTGACAATCCTAGTGAGAGACTGACCATTTGAGCTCATCCTGTCATTTGAATTTGCTTGTTATCCTATATCTTGAGTAGGAGAAAAAAATTGGTGTGTTTTTTCTTAGCTTTGAAACCCTAGGTTAGATTAGTGACTGTGCAATCTAGTTTATTTTCATTTGAGACGGTCCAGAAGAACACAGCGCTTACCACCCGACTTTCCTCCCGTTACAGGAGAAGGTCCAATGGAAGCTACTAACCAAGGAGCTACAACTACTTCCCAAGTGGAAGAGAACCTAGTTATAGAAAGTGGAGACCAATTCGCTTTTTACGTTACTCCCTTGGTCCAACAACCTCCTGTGGGTGACACTTCTTTCCATGGTCCTGTGGAAGGTTGTTTTGATAGTCCTGTTCGTCCAGATTGTGGTCCAGATGCTCTCTTTTGCGGAACTTCTATGGGACAAGCCATGGATTCATTTGGAGTACATATGCCCTCTCCTAAACATTCTTCACCAAGTGAAGAGGAATATAGACAAATTCAATCAGCTATTCACCATGCACAACATTTTCAGGAGAGAATGCAAAGACTAGATACTATCTTAGCAACCCCAATCCCTCATAAAGAACCTATGTTGTCTCTTCTCCCGCGTAATACGGATCCTTGGCTAGTCGGATATTGTTCACTAACTGATTCTATGAAACCTCTCAATCCTGTTGAGACTTCACACCACCCAGGTCAAACTTATGACCCTACGGTTGCAAATGTTAGGTCTATTTCTAGTCCTCCTAGGTATTCTAGGGATGGGGGGAACTTTCAAATCCGATTGTATCTGTACCTTATAGCGTCGGGGGGAAACCCCTGGCACGATCTACATTACCTTCTGGTGGATTTTTTACTCATAATAGATAAGCCTCTAATGCATGCACATCCACAGTTTATGTTCCTCCTACGAATATAGGTAACCCTCCATTGAGTTCAAGTCAACCCTTAGGGAAACAACCTGTTGGTAATCAAGCTTCCTGGGGGTATGGTCACCCAGCAAATAAAGTACCTATAGGAAATGTGAATTACCAACCTACCCCTACAGGCATGTCATACACTGGAATTATGTATCCTGGAAATACTTTCACTCCATGGGGAAAACCCAACTAGTCCTACATGCCAGCATTGGGAGGAATACATATTCATACGGCTGGAGATGCCAAAGGGCCACCTTATGGAGGTCCTCCCTCTGCGGGTCCTGGTGGTCCTGGAGGTCCTGGAGGGCCACCTTATGGAGGCCCTCTTCTGAGGGACCTGGTGGCCCTCCTTCGGGTGGTCCCAGAGGTTCCAGAAGTCCTCCTCTTGGTGGTCCTATAGGTCCTAGTGGTCATCCTCCTGGAGGTCCCGGAGGTCCTGGTGGTCCTCCCCCTGGTGGCCCTGGTGGTCTCGGAGGTCCTAGTGATCCTGGAGGTCCTGGAAGTCCTCCTCCTAATCCTCCTAATGTCCTTGGTGGTTCTAGTGTCCCTAAACCTGGAGGTCCACCTTCCGGAGGTTCATAGTCTCATCATCCTTTTCAACAACCTGTGTATCAGTCCACTTAGGGTCCTACTGGTGGTTACATGCCTTATCAATATTACCAGTATGTTGAACCGAATCGTTAGTTACCTTTCCTAGCAACTTTGGACTTGCCCGATTTGTCCAAGTTGATCAATGACCCCATTCAACACAATCCTGTGTGGTCCCCCATTCCATTCAAGTTACCATCAGATATTCTGAAATTCAATGGAAAGCAGGGAGATGATCCCAAAAATCACATTATGACTTTCCATCTATGGTGTTCATCAAATTCCTTAATGGATGATTCTATTCAACTGAGACTCTTTCAGCGCACTTTGAATCGTACGGTCGCGAAGTGGTATATTGAACTTCCATGACACTCGTTTGTGGATTTTAGTGCTTTGGAAACCGTCTTCCTCACACACTTTCAACTACCCATTCGCTACGAAATGGGTACAAACCTTTTGACCTCTCTACGTAAAAATACCTCCACACACATTTCAAATCATATTCATGAGTGGAGAAGGTGGAGAAGGCTCATTAAAGCTCCTATCCCGAATCAACTCTTAGTTGATTGGTTTACAAAGTATTTGTTGCCACCCATTGCCCGAGATGTGGCTATGGGGTGTGTTGTTACTGAAGAGCAAACCATTAGTCATGCTTAGTATCTAGACTTGGTATATTCCCAGTCTGGAACTTTGTATGACCTTATTCCTCAAGCTCCTCGTCCCATCATAGGCCCAGCTAAGCCACCTGCATAAACTCCTGTTGATGGGGTTATCAGTTCAATCCAGCCTCCGTCAGTATTAAAATATTCCAAAAAACCCAATCCTTCCACTACTGCTCCTTCCAATCCTACGGTTTCCACCAAGGTGAATGCTCTTCAAAGTAAGCAATCATCCAGTAGTAATAAGAAAGGAAAAGGTAAAAACAAGAAACCCAAAAACCAACAGGAAAATCCCAAACCTATAGCCCCGGAGAATGACAATAAAGGAAAACGAAAATATAAATATCCCTGCCTATTGTGCGGTGGTGATCATTTCACGAAGGAGTGTCCTCAACATGATGAAATTAATAAGTTTTTAAAGAGTAACCCCACACCAGCGGTTCTTACAGATCCTTTTCCTTCTTAGAAACAATTGGTAGACCACATGTCTAACCAAGGAAATTCTAGTTCTACAAAGGAAATTTGAATGATTTCATTGGAAACTATTAATATAGCAACTCAAAGTCAGTCATGTGACAAACCTATGGAGAATAAAATCGATAAACCTTCTCCAGATAAAGCTCCTTCTACGGGTTTTCCCGCATCCTCGTATAATGGTCCCCTAACAATCGAGAAGCCTACTCTCGACATAATTTTGTGTCCGCCCAAGAGTACTCTTAGGAAGGTTGTTTTTAGCCTTAATTCATGAGCTGCACAGTTCTATAATGTTTTAGAAGACCTATCTTAGGAACCATGTGCAATGTCTACCTTAGAAGTGCTCCAAAGCTGTCCCACACAACGCAAAAAATTATTGACCGCCTTAGGAGCCATGGACCCAAGTGACACGAATCTAATTCATTTTAATCCGGAGAACCTCAAACCTAGATTACCTCATCAACTGGCTTTTCAAATCATAACAAGAGTAGTTGGGAAAAAGGTCTTTAGGAATGTTCTAGATGAAGGTGCTTCAACCTCTGTTTTGTCTCTGTCTTGTTGGAAAGCCATTGGCTCTCCTGAGATTGTAAAATCACCGACAACCCTAAAATCCTTTGATGCAAGAGTTTTCCAGCCCCATGGCCTCATGCCAACCCTTTCAGTAGAGCTAGAGGGGGTAATGTTTCCATTCAGGTGGAAGTAGTGGATGCCCCGTTAGACTACAATATTCTCTTAGGAATAAATTGGTTTTACGCTATGACCATTGTTGCTTCGACGGTATTTAAAACCCTCCATTTTCTGCATTTGGGAAGAATTGTGGCGATTGATCAACTTGATTTATGCATGCCGGATGTTACTACCCCTATGGAAAATAATGTCCCTTCCCTAGGTTAGTCCCCTCCTCCTTACCAGTCGATTGGGGTAGGGATGTTGAAGGACTCCGCCCTCATGGGAATGTTTCCATCAACCCCTTCTAGCACAGAAATGACAACATTTAATATGATCTCTTTGTTTAGCTATGATCCTAAGGGTAAACAAGTTATTGAGACATCCTCCCTCATCCCGCACGAAGCAGTTTATGATGCCATCCAATATGTTTACGATGTTCCTACAGATGATATTCATCTTGTGGCTTTGGATCCTTACCACCTAGCCTACTGGATAGAACTGTCGCTTCCTCTTCTGGATTATCTCTCCCAGACTTTTCCCTCGGACGAGTCCATTATCAAGATTATGAATACGAAATAATTAGTATGGGAGGATCGCCATCACAGATCCTTGTTCCTCCTGAATACCAGTTCAGCAAATAATGATTTTGTATCTCTCTTGAATACTGATATTGTCGATGATCTACAAACACCTGTCTTGTTGCAACATTCTGAGTCTGAAGGAAATTTATGCAACATTACCAAAACGGCTCCAATCGACATATCGGTCAAGCTTGAAACTATTGAACATGTTCACATAGGGAAAAATTGTTCAATAGATGAAAATGAAGAGTATCGAGCACTTTCTAAAGAATTCCAAGACATTTTTTCCTGGTCTTATGAAGAAATATCTGGGATAGATCCATCTATTGTAGTCCATGAGATCAAAACCTATCCTACAGCCAAACGGGTTAGGCAAAAACTGAGACAAGTCCATCCGCGAAAGGATATGGCTATCAAAGCCGAGGTCAAGAAACTTCTAAAGGCAGGATTCATCTATCCTTTACCCCGAATGGAATGGGTATCGAACATCGTTCCTATGAATAAAAATCAGGGAACTATTCAAGTCTATATCGATTTCCTAGGCCTAAATAAATCTTGTCATAAGGACAACTTTTCAACTTCACACATCAATCAGATTATTGATAACTGTGCTGGGAGTGTCATCTTCTCATTTATGGATGGCTTTTCCGCTACAATCAGATTGAGATATTTCCCGTCGATCAGCATAAGATGAAATTTATATGCCCGTGGGGAACCTTTGCCTACAGGAAGTTACCCTTTGGTCTTAAGAACGTTGGGGCCACATTCCAGCATGCTCTTTCCTATGCATTTCACAACATTAAGAACATCGTGGAGCCGTACCTTGATGACCTCCCTGTGCATTCACAACAATGGGAAGACCATCCTCAACATCTTAGAGACATTTTTCTAAGATGTCGCCATTACAAAATACGGTTGAACCCACACAAATATGTTTTTTGTGTTGAGACAGGATGTCTCTTAGGCTTCGTGGTTTCCAAGGATGGTATTTGGATTGATCCATTAAAAATTGTTGCAATACTCGCTCTACCTACCCCAACCAACTTACTTGAACTCCAAAGTTTGCAAGGGAAGGAAAACTTTCTTCATCATTTTGTTTGTAACTTTGCTGAGAAAACGCATGGTTATATGCGTCTCCTTAAGAAAGATACTCCATTATTCTAGGATGACCAGGCCCAGCGAGCCTTCGATAATCTTAAGCATGCTCTGACTCATTCACCCGTGATACACCCCCCGGATTACTCGAAGTATTTTCTCTTGTATGTTGCTACCTCTACTACTACTATCGGAATGGTTTTAGCCCAAGAGGACTAGAACGGCCTAGAATATGTGATTTATTACGCAAGTAAGAATATTCTCGATTTCAAAACTCAATACTCACGTGTGGAGAAGCTAGCATTGGCTACGGTCATTGCTGTCCAAATGTTTCTTCACTACATCCTGCTCCGCACCACTACTATACTTGCAGACCAAAACCCTATGTACTACATCCTGACTCATCAGGTGCTAGGGGAAAAATAATCCCGATGGATTTTCATCCTATAGGAGTTTGACCTTGAGTTTTCCAAAGCTACTTCGAAGAAATCATTAGTCTTTGCAGGACAGATGTGTGACCTTCCCTGTGATTTAACAAATTCTGAGCCCAGTGATTCATTCTCGGATGAATTTCTGTTCCTAATAAGCACAACTGATCCGTGGTATGGATATTTAATCATTTATCTCCAAACATAGCATTTTCATCCTACTATATCTCGTGATAATCATCGTCGCATTCCTCACCACATGAAATACAATATTATCCTCAACGATACATTGTATAGACATGGTATAGATACCATTCTATGACGATGCCTCACCCATGATGAGGCTGAACAGGTTCTAAATGGCTGTCATTCTGGAGCATGTGGCGTTCATCTTTCTAGGATGGCTACAGCTCAGAAAATCCTTCGCGCTGGCTATTTATGGCCTTCTATTTTTAAAGATTGTCACGAGGCTGTTAAGAAATGCCCACCCTGTCAACACTTTTATCCGAAAAGGCGCACCCACCCTGCTCTGTTACACCTCGTCATTGTCATTGGCCCTTTCACCAAATGGGGGATAGATTTCATACATTGTAAGCCTACCTCAGTCGGGGGGCATGGTTACATCATTGTAGCTATGGATTATTTCACTAAGTGGGCTGAGGCTATGCCTACATATGCAGAGGATGGTAAGAATGTCACCCTCTTCCTTTTTAACCATGTAATAGCTAGGCTTGGAGTTCCTCAGTCTATTGTCACTAATCACGGATCACATTTACAGAATCAGAAGATGGCAGAGTTAATTGCTAAGCTAGGTTTTCTCTATGAAAACTCAACTCCCTATTATCCGCAAGCTAATGGTCAAGTTGAACCCATTAACAAAGTTTTAAAAACTATGCTACATCTTATGGTTGGAGATCACAAATCCAACTGGCACCAGACTCTCTTCTCTGCTCTTTGGGCTTATATAACTTCAATAAAAACAACGACTAGTTTTACACCAGTTCAATTAGTATACAGACTAGAAGCTATCCTACCTATTCAGTGTCAGATTCCTTCTTTGAAACTTGCCCTTGAATTTCTCCCTAATACTTCTACCGAGGAAGAAAGGTTTTTATACTTGACCAACCTTGACGAAACTAGACGAGATGTTGCCTTAGTTAATGAAGCACATATGAAACGCATCAAGGCGCAGTACGATAAATCTGTAGAACCTCATGTGTTTAATGAAGGTGAGCCAGACCTAACTTATGATCAAAGACATGATAAGCTAGGAAAATGGAAGTTTGAATCAATGTGGTACAGTCCTTTTATCGTTTTTAAGGTTTTAGAGAAAGGGGCCTATGAGCTCGTGGACTATGATGGAGTCCCCTTCTGGAAACCTCGCAATGGGTTGTACCTGAAGAGGTACTATTCCTAAATCATTTATTTGACTTTTCAGTGTGTTTTAGTATTTTCAATATGGTTTTGAGTTTAATGTCTAGAGTGTTTATACCATGTTTTGATTATGCAGATCAGATGGTTTTTTATGGCTTCACTGATGGTGCTTTCCGCCATACGCGGAACCTTGCTTCAGCTACTTGGGTTCTGTATTCCCCTGCACACGATTTCGTCAGTTCAGGAGCAATTTGTATTGGTCCTGCTACCAACAATATCGTCTAGTATGAAGCAGTAATAGGTCTTTTGACGGAGGCTGCATCCCGGAACATTCGTGACTTGGTAGTTTTCATGGACTCACAGTTAGTGGTTTGTCATTTGAACCAGGTCTATACCATCAGAAATTATATACTGCTTCATCTCTATCGAAGGGTACGTCTATTGGAAAGGTCATTTGAGGTTATCACTTATAGGCATATCCCTAGGGCAGATAATGTAGTTGTTGATTCATTGGCAAATTATATCCTAGACTGGTATATTTCCCGTTCATAACATGAAATCAAACATGGTTCATCATATTGTAAATAAATAAAAACATATAAAACTCATGTAAATACATTTTCCATTTGAAGCATATAAACATCGAAAGTAAAAGTATGTATATATATAAAAAGTATTTTTACAAAATAGGTCACAAGACCTCATCTGAAGCACTCTGGATTTCAGGAAGCACAAAAATCATGCAAAATCCTGAAGCTATATCATCTTTCAGTAATACATCATGTAGAACAATCTAGTGATGCTCATGGTAACATATGACAGCTTGCACTACCCTACGTAGCAAATAGCTGAAACATCTTGGAACTCCTGCTGTGTGCCTCTGATATCGCATCGGGAGATCATCGATAGATGCATCGGTAATGTCCAGGGTCAACCTCTCTAGGTTCTCCTCCAACTCTCTCATCAGGTCATCGCCTCGTTGAACAAACCGAGCTCCCACTCATCTGCCCAGTGGGGAAGATCCCCTAGGTCGTGCCACTCCAACATCTGCATGAAAATTTTTAGGTCTTGTTACTGTACTTAAAATATAAAAAACATTAAAATACAAAAACATGAATGGACATCTTAGGGTTTTGTTTCTTACACATGTCTCCCCATTGTCCGTCAGGTGGAAGTGGTAGGTCAGGGTCTCCTCTGAAATATGTACCAGCATACGCATAATCCTCGACCATGAGGATCTGGTTCTTCAGCCAGCGAAAAAATGGAGCCCCAAACTTCACTTTCCCTCTGCCTGCTCCTGTGCGGGCCATGATCCTAACCCACCTCAGCATACAAGGGTCTCTTGCCCTCAGCTCAGTAAAACCCACTTGGGACCTCAAGTGAGGGACCCGCTCAAACAAGAAACAGGCTAAGATGGAACCATAGCCAAATTGTTTTAGTTGTCCCCGCCGACACTTGGTCAGCTGGTCCTTGAATACTGGTAGTAATGCCTCTGCCCAGTTAAATACTGTAGGTGCCATAGCCTCTATCACATATAAGATGTGTGCTCTAGAATCCTGGTGAGGCCCTTGGCTCCCATCCAGCCTCTGCATGGTGAAAAGAACAATGAGGAGAGGATCATCCCTCACTGTCTTGATGGGAATTTTCTTCCCTGGACTTCTAGTACTAGGAAAGCAATAATGGTCGATCAACTCCTAGGTAGACACATCCCCTCCATGGGAACCAGTCAATGAAATCAAAGCACTCCGTCTCAATAATCCAGTCAAGAAGTAGATATATTCTACCTCAACTGTCAACACATGAGCTCCTACCTTGAAGTATTGCTGCTCCGGATTCCACATATGGAAGATATACTCCAGCAATCGCTCATGAGACACCATGCTAGGTTTGAGGAAGAATTTGAGGAGGCCACAATCCCTCAATGTGGCTATGCATCCCGCATTTCTCTCGGCAAAAGCATCATCATCATCGTGTTTTCATTCTTTCCATATGACCATTTTTTATCACTTGGGACCTACCAAAAACAATTAATGGACCAATTAGAAACACAATCAATCTTTAAAATCAATTAAAAACTTGTGGTTTTTCTTATCCATTCAATTTTCCCCACTCATGGTCGGCACCGCCTGAGATCTGTTTGTACAGAGCGGTGGCACCACCTGAGTGTAGTGCAAGATGAGAGGTTCTCACGGTGCACCGCCTATCTCGTAAGGGGCAGGAGCGGTTCCCGCATTTGAGGTTTAGGGCTTGCTTGAAATAGCCAAATACCCTCATAAAATAAAAAATAGATGCTTTAAAAAGAAAGGCTAGGGTTTTCTCATTTACTTGGCTCTGACGGCGCTCGAATCAGATGATTGAATCTCCCAGAATCTCCGATTGAAGATATGGCTCAAATTTGCTCCAAAACTTCTCTCACCAAGTGGTAAATAGTAAAATGGTTTGATTTTTACTATTTAAAATGACTTTTATATCTATTTTTATGGTTTTCTAATACTATTCTGATATTTTGAAATCGTTATTATTTTAAAATCCATTTATATAGTCCACTAAAGTCATTGTTTGAGAGGTTAATATCGTTTTTGAGTCTTGCACGGATAGAAACGGAAACAGTAAAGGCTATGGGGAGTTTGTTTTTGACTTCGTACTTCCTTAAAACGGAAAAATTCCCCAAGCGTTTGTTTCGACACTTTGGTCATGCTCTCAGAACTCAGTATCAAAGTTTTGAGTCCTTTTACGATTATTTTTAGGCTCCTAAAACTTCTCATCGTAAAAAGAAACCTAATGAAGTCTCCTTTAGGCTCTTTTCAGACTCCCTAAATATGAAAATATTGTCGAGTACTTGTCTTCTTCATAATCGTAAACGTGTTTGAAGAGTCGTCTCTCTGATGGTAGTTTATCTCTTTTTCGGTTCGGATAGACTATTTACAAAAAAGACCTTTTGGAGTTTTCTTTCGCCTTCATTCAGACTCTCTAAACATGAACGATACCGAGTTTGCTTTCATTGGACTCGTTAAACTAAACACTCAGAGACCCTTTTTTTGGGAACGAACCCCTCCTTTCTCAGGTTCGTGAAATATATGGGAATGGACTTATCTTCAGATGAGCTAAAACGAGTGTTTGTTACCCTCTTTGGACTCGTAAAAACAAAAAGAGGCACTCATCAATCATGATGGAAAATTAAGGGAAGGTAATCATTTTGCAAATCAAATGGCAGTTGTTTGTCACCTTTGAACATGGCACTTGTCTGCATATCATTCAGTCCCTTGGGTATTCAGCTGACTTACAAGTCGATCCATTTTCATGATTCATGTCACTCCTTTGAGTCTTTCAAAAGAATGCATTGTCCATGGTCATATTGTGTGTATGTTTGGTCTAGTCATGCTACCAAGTCTTTTGTCGTGTCGCCCAATGTTCAAAGGAAAGAAAGAAGTTTACCCCTGCATTTGAAACAGCCTTTGTGTCAGTACTTTGAGTCAATCGTATGGTTACATTATCTACAACATTCCAAAACTTTGTTCCAAGTTTTGTGTCGTTGATTGGGATTCGTCATGGCCCTCCTTCGATGAGACTAATATTGTCGATGTAAGCTCATCATCCAAGAAATAGTCTTGGAAACAAATTTAGTACCTTGAGATCTGTATGCCTCAATGACAAATTCTCTCACTCTCGACATAGGTTCACATCATTGACCTTTAATCGAAAGATTCCACTGGGTGTTCGACATCAAAACATTTATTCAAACTCAAAAGATTGTACTAGGGTATCTTAGGAATCATTGACATCAATGGTGATCTCCCTTGCACTTGTTAATGGTTCACATCATTGGCCGGTAATCAAGTGGTTTCTACCATGTTCAACGTCAGGACATTGTAATCACTTGGATAGAATCATACTTTGTGGAAGACAAGATGAAGACCCTGGGTATTTGTTAAGCACTCATATCTTTCTCCCCGGGTTGCGATGGAGTATATTATATGAAGTACCAGCATGGATCCACATTTGTATGGTCGTGGCTATGCTCAAATTTGCGTCTGTGTGAAATAGATCTACATTTCTTATATGGTAGCTATGTCCAAGTTTGAGTCCTCTATCACATGGATCTATGTTTCTTATATGGTAGCTATGTCCAAGTTTGAGTCCTCTATCACATGGATCTGCGTTGTATTCTAGCAGCCATGGTTGTTCATTCCTCTCATGGATTTGCCTTGTATTGGTCTATAGACATGATGAATTTACATTTACTCATGAGTTAAAGTATTTATGTATTGCTGATGCCTACTCGATGACACTCTCTGATCAAGCTGTCTCTTATCTCGAAGTGATAACTTGCTCTATCGAAGCTCTTGCCTATCGTATCCCTCTAGCCTCATGCTTTGGGGGGCATTCTGTTACACTCAAAATATGCCACCAGCATGTGATAGGATCCCTAACACAGATATTTTCCCTCCAAGCCCAAAATTGAAGTGAAACATGTTCTAGGTGTTGTTTTTAATGTACAAAACTTCAGCACCACTCTTACCCTCAAGTAGATAAGCGGTACCTTATGCAGCATCGCACAAGTTATGTGGAATCCAGGCGGTGCCACCGCCTTTAGCCTTTGTTGTTGGCACGGTTCTCACCCTTCACCGCTCTGTCATAACGGAGTATAAGTGGTGCCCTGGATAAAAAGTGAAAAAAATGAGGTTTCATGAATCTTCTAGAACAAAAGCCTCATGTCTATCCTTATCCCTACTCACCTGGGTCAGTTAAGCTTGATATCCCTCCTTTGAGGATCTCATGGCCACCTCACCCACAAATTTTGCAACCATTCCTATCCCTTTGAGCCCTATAAATACAAGCTCATACTTCATGGTTGAGGGAGGAAAGAAGGAAGTAAAGTTATGTTGTTGAATTAACATCCTGGCCTAATCCATTAGAGAGAATAGAGGAGCAAGTTGGAGCTATAGGGGATGAGGTGCTAGTCTTGTGAAGGAGTGCATCGACACTAAGGAAAAATAGTTGTAAGCTCTTTCATTCATCTATTAATGCAAAGTTGATTTCTTTCCCATATATCTGTTGTGTTTAAATCTCACATATATATTATTGGATTCCTTAGTCACTGATATGGATTTATGGGCAGTTTTCTGGTATCTTTGATGTTGTTGTATGTTTGATTTGCTTCTGCATGTCTACAAGTATTTCATCAAAGTTTTATTCTAGGCATCCATAGCTTTCAGGGAAATTATTCAACCTAGTGGTTACTCATTTGTTCTGGATCTGAACCATTCAGACCAGAGGAACAGCTTGTGTCCACAAAAGGTGCCATAGTCCTGATAACAAGTATCTGATTGATGGCTGGCACAAGGTAAGGTGAACCTAAATCTTTCCAAGCAGTCAAGGATAGAATACTAACAGAAGCCCCTTCGTCAACAATAGTGCGAAGCATCCTCCTAGCGGTAACGTTCACAACTATCTGGAAATGAACACTCGAATGAAGATGAGACTCTGTTAGGTTACTCCAATCAAAGGAAATAACCTCATTACTTGGAAAGGGTTCTGTCAAAAGAGACAAAATTTCCTCTTATCGAGAACAATTAGAATGAAGCATAAAAACTTCAGCAATTTGACCTCCACTCTCATCAGGAAGAGTAGGGGGAGGCAAAGACTGGATCACGGTGATAGCCTATGTCGGAACGTTCTTCGATAAAAGAACGGGATTGGGTAAAAATGACATGGACTTAAACACTTCACTCTCAGAATAAAGAGTGGGATCAATCACAGATGAAACTAAATTGATCACTTGGTCAACCAGTGAGGAATCAAGGGATAAATTACTATCACTTGTTGGAATCACTTGTTGATGATCAGTGTTATTTTCCAACCAACGTGAAGCTTCATCCATGCTTGGACAAAGAAAAGTATGATGCATAACCTTGCATATCAAACAAGGATACAAAAACTTACCTTTACAAACTTTTACCAATGGGTCATTGGTTGAGGGAGTATCATCAACATGATGATTAGAAGTTGATGACACAAACGTTTTGGACTTTTTAGACCACTCTTCTTGTACACGGGAGAGATCAATTTACTCCTTAATAAGGTGGTCCCCCTTGCAAAGCTTACAAGGGAACTTGGGTTTCTCGGGCGTTCTCTTAGAACGAGCACCATCAAGAGCAGATGGTTGTTGTTTTTTCTCTTTCTTATCCTTCTTCTTCTTACCCTTCCATTTCTTCTTCTTCTTATCCACCTGACTACTAACCGTAGAGCTTTGGTCAAGTGAAGGAGAAGAAATGGACGAAGCCACAACCGGCAAAGAAGGAGAAGGATTAGGTTGAGGTCAATCCTCTGTCGGAGGAGAGGTGACATTTGAGACATTAGGTGTAACAGGAATTACCAAATTAAACAGCAAGACCGGTAATCCTATAGTTAACCCAGGAAGATTTAGAGTGGCAATAAAGGGAGGACCAATACCTTCACTTTGAGGGAATACAAAAGGTATACCTTGGAAAGGGACCTCTTGAAAGGTATTCCCATATGGGGATTCCATCTCTAAACTCTCTAAAAAAACCCTAACTAACACGCACAAGCAAGCACTACTCAAACTAAAAGCAATAAGAAAACATGTGAAAGGAGTGGATAAGAGCCAAGAACTTCACAGGACAGGCCAAAAAGATAGCTCATATGGTTTGAGGATTCTTAAAAGGGTCTCCCAATATATGCTAGGTATGTGGGAGCTCAAATCCATAGTGGTGTTGTCAAATGCACAACCATTCGACAGGAGCCTTCTGATATACTACCGAGTACGTGAAGTACCTTTCGATATACCTAAAGGGTACATGAAAGGTCGTTCGATATACCGAACGTACATGGAATAACTGCAAGCCATTGGGATACGGTGTTGGAAAATAATGACAGCTACCACGCTTACTGAAGTCGAAACACGTTGCTAACCCAACACTCAAATTGCTAAAATTTTTAACCTAGTACTACCGTTAATTTTATATTGTGCGGTTAGGTGGAACCATGGAGTGAAAACTCGAAAATGAAAGAAGATGCACACTGATCTATATGATAATGTAAGTTTTCCTCTTCAATGAAATTCTACCTTAAAGAAGGAGACAGATTTACTTTTCTTTCCAAAATGCACACCCAAATGCAAATGCAATTCTATATTTTCAAACGAAAAGTAAAATATCAATGAAACCCAAACAATCTTTAAAGCAATTAAAAAAGAGATATAGAGAACATCTAATATAAATAAACCAGAAATGTTTCCTATCTTTTCATGCTTGAAAAATATGCATAAAAACTTAATGGAAAGATGATTTCACTAACGTTTCCAAACAAATCTAACTCTAATGCACGCAAAGTCGAAAACAGATATTTCTTCTTAATGAAAGTAAGATCCGAAACTTCAAACAATCAAGCACAAAACAAGAAGAAAATCATTCAACATGCTTGCAAATAAAGCAAGGGAGAGAGAAAACTAAAAATTCTCTTTGGAACAGACAAGGAAACGAAGAACCAATCTCTCCTACCAACCACTGAAAAACTCAGCATGTAAAAGGAAACAAAAATCACCCCAAGCAAAGAAAGACTCAAAACAACATGGATCAATCACGCATTCCAAGTCCAAAACAAACCAAAACATACCCATGAAAATGACATGTATATTTTCCAATTCTAACGAATAATATCTACAGAAAATAGCAAGAGGTTTCAAGCAAAGAAAAGAATGCAAAATCCAATGCAAGAAACATAAACTCTTCTTTGAATGCAGAAATAATATAGCAATCAAAGTAACTACAGAAAATACAAAGCCATAGTTTTGAAATCAAACAGGGACTAAAAATACTACCTGGCACCACTTCCAGAGGGTCACTGGCAGAGCGGTTCTAAGAGAGCATCGCTTCCTGATTGCTGATAACAAGTGGTGGCACCGCTTCCTGCTCACTAAGTCCAAGCGGTGGCACCGCTTACTGCCCAATATGCATGTGCGGTTCCCTGTATATGTCCAAAAATGAAAACATGGCGAAAAAATAAAAATTAATCACTGTGAAACTGGCATATTAATCATGAATTAATAGGAATTTAAAGCACAGAAGGTCATAATACTCAAATCTGAATAGATCTAATGATACCAAACCAAAATCTCACTAGATCAGCTAGTAGATTTGATTCAACTGATAAAATACTGGAGCTTGGATTTCAGACAAGTGTTTTTGAAAAACTGAGGAAGATCAGATCAGTTGAAGCTCTTCCCCAGTAGAGTCACCAAATTTGTAGCTAGGAATTTTGCACCTCCTGCGGACAGGAGGTGTTCCTCTAGTCTTAATGGTTCTGATCTAGATCAAATGGTACATGACAAGATTGGAAGACATTCCCTAGAATGGGTGGATATCTGGAATCAAGTCTGTTTGATACACTAGTATAGTTGTTTCCTACAAAAATGATCTTTCATGGATGTACCTGCATAATCACAAGAGAAACAACAAACGAGAAAAAATAGAACCAGTTAATAAACCACTATTCTATATTGATGACTAAGGAATTCAATAATAAAACATACGATAATGACACAATATATTTTATGGGAAGGGAACCAATTTTTCATTAGATAATAGGAAAGAAGTTTACAACCTATTCCTTAGTGTCTATGTACTCCTTCACAAAGCTAACACCTTGTCCCCAATAGCTACAACTTGCTCCCTCAAGCTCACTGAACTGATATAGGTCAGAATATCAAAGCAACAGCATGACTTTACTCTCTCCTCAACCATGGAGATTGAGCCTACCTTTATAGGCTTAGAATTGATAGAGATCATTGAGAAATCGGTGGGTGAGGTGGCTAGGACATCATACAAGGATGGATCTCGAGCCCCAACTGGCCCTAGTGATCAAGGATAAGGGTGCCACGAATCCTTCTTTCGAGAAGCTTCGTGAGAGCCTCTCTTTTTCACTTTTTACCAAGGGCACCGCTTCTTGTTCATCATGATAGAGAGGTGTTAGGAAAAACCGCGCCTTGAACAAAGGGTAAAGGCGGTGCCACCGCTTACTGCCAAAACATTAAAGGAGGTGCTGAAGAAGGTACCATTTTTTTACTAAAGGGTAGAGGCAGTGCTAGATTTTCATATGTAGATTTGATGTCTGGACCAATATTCTCACTTCACAATTTGGGATTAAGGGAAAGTACTAAAGTTTGGGATCTCATCTCATGGTGATGAGGATATTTAGGTGTAACAAGAAGCATCTATGCAGCAGAGTGCCCAGCGGATGCTCAACAGCGTGCTCAGAGAAAGAGCTCGACAGGAAAGGTTAGCGCCCGCAGGAGTTGCGCTCAAGGCAGCTCACAGAGGACTGCCCGTCACAGTGCACTCCAGTTGGAGGCATGCTCTAGCAGAAAGCGTGACAGCACTAGGAAAGCACACGCGCTCAAGAAACTTAGACGGAAGCATGTTTTGGAAAGTGAGCTCGGCAACACATTTCAGAAGCGCTCCCAGGGTGCGCTCAGGAAAGCGACCCTTGGCAAGTGCACTCCGGAAGGAAACGTCTCCAAGGTGAATTGGGACAAATGTACTTCAGCAAGAAGTGACAGCAGCAGCATAGAGGCGCATTTTGACGGAGAAGTTCGATTGAACTTCAAAACGAAGGTATTTGGCTGGGAAACTTTCAAACAAAGTGAGTACGTCAGGAAAAGCCAAATTTTGAACGAGAAGGTGCCTTGGACTGACTTGCAACCTGTCTATGCGAGTGTCGTAAGGGAGTAAATTGGTAGACGAAGGAAGTGCGACGAACGAACAAGACAGAGAGTCATATAACTAGAACTTGGAAAAGGTGAAGCTTAGAATGGGTAAGAAATCCGTAGAGATGGTTTTTGAGTTAGAGGCAGAGCCAAAAGTTCCTTCTGACGAAGAGGAGTCCATTCATGGGGAGCCCCAACTAAAGGCTTCAAAAGTAAAGTGTAGGATTAACACTCTCGAGGAGAACATGGGGAAATGTTTTGAAGCGCTATATTCTCATGGAGAGAAGTCTGCAGCTTTGTTGAGCGATATGGATCGGATGGGGAATGCTTTTAACGAAGTCATGAACGAGTGCAGAGAAGTGAGGGATGTGTTGCAGGCAGTTGTTCAGCAAGATATAGAGAGTCAAGTTAGGAAGCTTGAAGTGTTGACAGAACAAATTCAGCTTCATCTAAAGGAGCAAGACAATACCATCGCACTAGTAAAGTGAGTGTTGGCTAGTGCGCCTAGCACAATGAAAACCATGAATATTCGGATGAAGGTACCCAAATTGTTTGATGGGAGAAGCGACGCTAAGTTGCTTGGAGAATTATGTTGGGATGTGGAGAAGTACTTGGATCAAATGAATGGAAGTTCATACAAAGCTAAGGCGAACGTTTTTGCCATGTTTCTCACAGGCACATCCAAGTTATGGTGGAGAAATCATGCGAAAGACGTGGTTGCGGTGAAGCTAACTAAATGAATCGAGAATTGGGAAGAAATGAAGACAGCTTTGAAGGCACAATTCGGTCTAGGGAACCAAGGATTGATCACACGAAATTAGATTATGAGGCTTAAGCACAGCAGGAGGATCCAAGCCTACATCAAATATTACACCATCGTCATTTTGGAGATAAAGGATATGAGTGATGAGGATCGATTGTACCTCTTCATGAAGGGTATGCAGAATTGGGCACAAGCTGACTTCCGACGCCAAGGAGTGAAGACCCTTGTTGAATCCATCGCAGCCACAAATAAGTTGCATGACTTCCAAGGAGATGGAAAAGATGAAGCCAAGGAAAATGAGAATGGAAACGAAAAAGGCCAAGGCAAGCTTAAGAAGAAACATAAAGGAAATCCTAAGATGGGGAACAAGCAGGAGGAGGAGGCACCAAAGAAGGCTAATGTTCCCAAGGATAAGGCTAAGATGATTTCTTGTTACATATGTGAGAAGGATCACTGTGCAAATAATTGTCCTTTGCGACCACTGAAGTTGGTTGCGTTAGAACAAGAGTTCCATTCGATTGGTGTTCTACAATTTTTGAATGTGGTTTTGGAGGAGCCAGGAGTATCAACAGAAACAGACTTCACCAAACTAAGTTACGTTCCCGCAGAGCTAAACACACATCAAGTTTTTGCATTGGTTGATAGTGGTGCTACACATAACTTCGTCAAGGAAGAGATGACAAAACGACTCAATTTGTAGATTGAGTCAGCAATGAATACGTTCAAGGCAGTTAACTCAGAGGTTGAGAGGGTGGTTTCCTTGTGTGCTAAGTACCTTTGAAGATTGGAGAGTGGTTGGGAGTGATCAACCTCATAGTCGTTCCTCTTGGCGACTTTGATGTTTTTATTGGACAGGACGTCATGAAGAAGGAGAAGGCGGCTCCTATGCATCACTTAGAGAGTTTAGCGTTTCTTGCAAGAAAGACGCCCATCTATGTGCGGACAGTAAAGCGTTTACCAGGAGAACGGAATATGAATGCGTTGGCAGCATCCCCTCCCATCGCAGCAGTGAGAAATATTGATGGAGAACGGAGCACAAAATGTGTTGCATTAGAGGAAGTTTCTTGGTTGGAAGAACGACTTGCTTCTAAGGAGTCAGTTGGTTCGTTGGAGCAACGATTGATAGTCTCAGAGAAGGTTGTGGAAACGACCTTAACGTGTTTATAGAAACTCGCAAAATTAAGAAAAGGTGTGTACGAACAGCAATGTGGTAAGGATATTGAGCTAGATGCAATGCTAGCACAGGAAGAGGACACTTCGGTTGCAGCAATTGCATGGATAGATGACCCCGAAGCACATAGATTGTTTGAAGAAGGGAATGTTACCATTGGAGGAAACGTGCCACTTCTCTTGTACTTGAGCCATGAAGTGGAAGGATGAAGGAAAGCTAAGAAGAACAAGGTTGATGGTCAAGAGGACTACCCTCCCAACTTTCCAGGTTAGATTCTGGCATGACTCGGCCCCTACCCTTAGCGAAGGTAGGCAGGCCGCAGATGCTTCTTTGTGAAGCACACCAGAAAGAGAGAAAACGCCAAACCTTGGATGAGGCGAGTAGGCTTCGTTCAAATAGTAAAGAAATCACCGAGTGTGGAGCTTATGCGGAGAGGACTAGAAGAAAGAGACCTACAGAGGTTGAGCAGATGGATTGATAAGCCAGATGGTGAAGGCGATGGAGGGAATTGAAACTAGTGTACCGGTAGAGTGACGCACAAGAAAAGGGGACTTAGCAGAAAAAGTCTGGTGTGGTTAGCAGCAACATCGTTTGGATGCACAGAGAATTTCAGACACCTTATCGAGGACGAAAAGAACTTAGTTGGGGGATATTGTTATGGCCATGAGCATAATAACACCTTATTCATACCCAAGAGGTTGGTTTGGGATCCCACATGGGCAAGACGGTTTGGTTGTCAGAACACCTTGCAGAATGCATGGACCTAGCAAGGACACGCTCCCACAAACAAATCTCATGCTCACCTCTTGGCGCTTGCCAATCCCAAGTGTGTGGCACCTTGGCACTTCATCAGTTGGAAATACGCTTGAGTGGAAGCATCTATTG
The DNA here is from genome assembly GCA_001517045.1 of Pseudotsuga menziesii. NCBI lineage: Eukaryota > Viridiplantae > Streptophyta > Pinopsida > Pinales > Pinaceae > Pseudotsuga > Pseudotsuga menziesii. The sequence continues at coordinate 168,337 of LPNX010429550.1, read as the reverse complement.
ATGGAACGGGAACACCTTGAGGGAGCCGAAGGAACGACACCACATGATGAAGGCACATCCCTAGGAGTGCGCCCGAAAACCACCTTGGTGTCCTGGGAGATGTGCTTATGGGAGAGCCCGGTTAGAGGGGTCTATTAGACAGAGCGCCCGTCGAAAGGTGTTTCCCTACATGATGACACCTACACTTGAAGTACGCTAACGGAAGACGTCCGTGGAGGAGCGCCCAATGATGACACCAATGAAAAAAGAAGCGAAGTTAAGCATGGATGTGGAAGGAAGTGGACCTTGGAGAGGAGAGTCACGTCGGCTAAGGAAGTTGGTGTGCACTGAGGAAGGTAGTGCGCCCACCTAAGAGAATCTCCCTCTCACTTGACGCTATAAAAGGTGTAATGCTCACTTAATGAAGGGAAGAATCCAAGAGAAGTTGGACAAGGAATCGAAAGTGACAAGTCGTTTAGCAGACGAGCTAGGGATGCTTTCCAAGCGAGTCGCAACGAAGGTTGCTAACGCTTGTTTTACTCAAAAAATGTAGTAGTTGTGGAGAGAAGAGTCGATCTGGAAAACCAGTGCTCCTAGACGAATGTAATCCAGAAAACAGTTGACAGCAGCTACACGGAGTAGCGAAGTTCAACCAATATAGATGCCCGTGGAGGGGTTAGCTCATCTTTGGTGTATTTTTGTAATAGTGATGTGGCAGCTAGTTTGGGCACACACCTGGAGCTCTGTCGGTTTGTGGCAACTCTATTCTTGAGTTGTTCATAGAATACAAGTTAATGAGATTGGTTGGTTTGGAAATCCCACCTTTACATTGTGTTTTGTTTTACTTGATTGCACTGTGTAATGATAATGGGCCAACTATGTGGGCAAATAGTTAATAAGTAAATGTGAAAATGATACAAGTGTTAAAGGAAGGTTTCCACAAGCTAGGTGTAGTCCGTCGGAGTGTGTCTGAGTTGGTATAACCCTTAGAGCGCTTCCAGACGGTTTCTTGCGCCCAATAAGAGTACTCGAAAAAGTAGGCGCGTTATTGTGGCTGTGACAAGTAAGCTTGATGAATTTATTTAGAAGATCACGACCATAGTCGAGCAGTAGTATCCCAGCGGGTCCGTTTTGGCAATTTTTACCTACTAAGTTTAGCATGGAGAAGTATATATATATATAACACAGCACAACACAGCAGTGCAGGGAAGAGTGAGTTACCCACCAATATGTGTCTTCTTGAAGCGAACACCAAGAGAAACGCCATATTTGGAAGAGACCGTCCTTCTTATCATCAATTTTTTTTAAGTTGTATGCTATCATGCTTTCTTAATGTTGGAGAAAATGAGTTGTTAGATTGTTTTGGAGGCTGCATAAGGACAAATACTTTTGTTTTTCAAATAACTAAGGACAATTATGACGAATCTATTTTCACCTTAAAGGATCAAGCGATGGCTCCATGCAATGTGCTGGTTAGATTATCATACCTATCCTCTAAACATGATTTGAGGTTAATTTTCTGCTTCATTTTGGACACCAAAAAATCAAAATAACATTACTTTTTGCAAACCAATAACATCTATAATAAATATTAATTTTCAAAAACTTTAAATAAAAAAACTAAAATATCAATATTTAAACTATAGAAAAAAGAGATAATTTAAACTCAAACATCCAATTAATCCATCTAATCGAACGTCCAATTAATGCATATAATCCATATGTGTAGGACATAACAATGAATAGAAAGTTTGTACTTGAAGCTCCCCTTTATATTCTATATAGGTCATGGGAATTCTCAAGTATGAATCTCTTACAAATATTCCTTGAATCTTTGAGAAATATTCATAATAATATAGTTGATGAAAACATTATATTGGGTGGAAATAAAACAATGATTAGAAATCTTGCGCTTGAAACTCCACTTCAGATTCCATCCCAGTCATGGGAATTTTTTTTCTTTTAACAGAAATTGGAAAGTAGTATATATTAAAGCGGTTGTGCACAGTCATTCAGTAAAAAACTGTAGCAGCTGAAAGATGAAAAATGGAGAAGAGTATCTACAACTATAGCAGGCCAAAAAGAGAGCCTTTTAATGTCGTCATAGTTATTCCTACTATATATTATAACATAACTAGTATAGATTCAAACAAACTGCTGATTTAAGGCTACACAAACTCTACAAGAGGGAGGAGGTAATTTGGGTTTTCAAGGGAACCCCACAAGCTAGGTGACAAAAATTTCATCCATTTTCTGAGGGGAAATCCTATGGAGGAAAGTGTTGCACCACCTGAATTCTTGGGTTGAAATATCCTCCGAGTCTGGATAGCCTATACCTCTTGAAGCCATTTTTTCTGTTGTCATTCCAATTATTTTGGAGACATATAATTTGGGGTTGTCTTTTCTCCTTTGAAAATAGTTCCATTCCTAGCCAACCAGAGCTTCCAGCATAGGTTTTTAGGGATGTAATTCCATAGTCTTTGAAATATGGGTTTCTTCCTGAGGGAACCAGGGAAGCAAGTGTTCCAAGCTATGAGGAGCTTCCTTGGATGTCTAGAGGCTTGAAGCGAGGGAAAATAGGGTGCAATATTGTTTTCCAGACAAGTAGGGAGATGCTGCAATGGAGGAAGAGATGAGAGGTTGTCTTCAAGTGGGAGTTACACAAAGCACATCGAGAAGCACCTTCGATTCCCCTTTTCCTAAGATTGTCTGTTGTGAGGAGTTTATTATGCATTAGTAGCTAAGAGAAATGGTTGAGTTTAGGAATGCAATCAGGATTCCACACCTTTTTCCAAATTCTAGTAGTGGTGTTGATTGGATCAGTCTCTAGTAGCTTGTAACCTTCCTTAACTATGTATACACCATTATGACCCCGGCCAATGGTGTCTCTGGTGTGTTTATTGATGGGATCTATGATGTGTAGAAGCAAGTGAAAGAGCTCGACAACGTGAAGGAGGTGTTCAAGCAGCTGAAGGTTTTTCCATATCGATCCCAGGTAGAGATATCGTGGAGCATGAGAATACCGTTGTCGTTAGCCCATTTGGAGAAGTCATCGAGGGAATGGATTGAGGATAAACGGGGGTGCCCAAGTATTCTGTCGGTCCAGATTTTGATCCTTTTTAGCATTTCCAGTCGGATCCAATAGAACTCATTTTGAATCAGTTTGAGAGAGGTTTTACAAAGCTTCCAGTTCAATGTGCCTTGTCCTTCCCAGTTGTGGTTCAAAATCTTGGATCGGGGCTTCCTAATGTATTTATTCCTTAGAAACTCTTTCCACCATTCACTGCTTCCTGTAGCCATTCTCCAGACAAGTTTGAAACCTAGAGATTTATTCATTTGTTCTAAATCTCTAATGCCCAGCCCACCTTTTAGCTTAAGGGTTTTGACAGTAGCCCAGTTGACCATATGCAAGTTTTTGTTCTGAAATTTTCCTCCCTGCCAAAGGAATTTTGTGATTTCCATGCCAATGTTGTCCGTAACCATATTTGGAGTGAGGATCATCGAGCTTGTGTAGATTGAGTAAGAGGAAAGGACAGAGTGGATCAGAGTGGTTTTCCCTGCAAGATTTAGTCATCTAGATCCCAAGAGATGGATTTTATTTTTGAGTTTTTGGATTATAGGTCTCCACATTGTGGATGAGGAGGACTTTTTGTTGATGGGGATCCCTAGGTAATTTAAATGAGACCAATCTTTGTTAACTTTGATTTTAAGGATTTGAAAGATGTCTCGGAGAGTGTTGACATTAAAATTCCAACCGTAGAGCCATCATTTATCAAGATTAGCCTTGATGCCTGAGGTGCAAAGGAAAAGGTCAAGGGACTGAAGGAAGTGTCGGGTGATATGTGGGGAGGCGCTTCCCAGCATAATGGTATCATCAGCAAAGAGAGCGTGGTTGATGGATTGAACACCTACGGAAAAGGAAAGGCCTGGAATTGACCCTTCCACAAAGAGTCTCTGAAGTCTTCTTCTCAGGGAGTCGGAAAAAAGAATGTAGAGCAATGGGGAAAGGGAGCATCCTTTCCTAATTCCTCGTTATGCTTTGAAGAAATCAGAAGGTCTTCCATTTATCAAGGGGGATATCCAAGGTGAACTCATCCAGGCTTGGATATGTTTGATGAAGGTGGGGGAGAAGCCATACTTTTCCATGATTAGAAAAATAAAATCATGCTTTAAATGGTCAAACGCATTGGATAAATCAAGCTTTATATCCATACTTGCTTCACGCCTCTTAACACTAGAGTGTATTGCTTATTGGACGAGAAGAATGTTGTCACTGATATAACGTCCAACAACGAAGCATCCTTGGTTACGTGAGATGAGAGAGGGGATGACGGATTTCAGTCTTAGAGAGAGGATTTTGGAGAATATTTTGTAGGAGGCGTTGCAGAGCCAGATTGGCCTGAAACATTTGATGGAGGTGGGATTGGGATCTTTGGGAATGAGAGCGAGGAAGGTGGAGTTGGTGGCCCCTCCCATTTTCCCCTTGGACATCCAAGAGATAAGTCATACCAGGTCTTTTTTTATTATATGCCAACACAACCTGTAAAAGAAGATTGGGAAGCCATCTGGGCCAAGGGATTTATCTGGATGGCCTTCTTTATCTCAGCTTCAGAAATGGGGGCTTCCAGGGCTTCGGAGTCTTTTAAGCTAATTAGAGTGGGGATATATTTGATCATGTCCATCATGTCCTCATTAGAGGTTTCCTCTTCTTCATTGTAAAGTTTCTCAAAAAATATTCTTACCTCTATAATGATCTCAACTTGGTCCGAGATTGTGGTTCCATCGTCCTTTTTGAGCTCATTTATCATGTTCCTCCTCTATTATTCCTTGTACTAATTGTGGAAGAACTTGGTGTTCTGATCCCCACCCTTGAGCCATAGGTTTCTGGATCGTAGCCTCCAGCTTTCTTCCTCTTGCCTAAGAGTGGCTCGGCCCTTTCCTCTTGAGCTCGATTTCCTGGCTCAGAAGATCTCTGGTTATTTCTCTGTGCTCCATTCTTGCTTGTAGGGATTCCATATAGTTGACAAGCTCCAACTTCCTTATCTTGGGCTTTTGATAATGTTTCGTGGCCCACTATTTAAGAGCGATATTGACCTGTTTCAACTTCTGTTCCAAATGTAGTTAGGGGAACCAGTAATAAATATATTCTAGGCGTTGTAGATGATGTCCATGACTCCATCCGAATCAATCCAGAGAGGGTTGAATCGAAAAGGGAGCGGCCCAAGTTTCCCCACATAAGAGAGGAAGAAACATACGGGTTTGTGATCTGAGACGACAAAGCATAGGATTCTAGATTCTGGGAAGACTAGACTCTTGAGAAAAGAAGCATTGACCAGAACATGATCCATTCTGGTCGCGATGTGTCTCGGTCCTAGCCTTCTATTATTCCAAGTGAATTTTCCATTCTTAGGCTTAATTTCAAGTAAACCCCAGCGGGAAATCAATTCTTCCAACCTTTCTCCAAAGGGATCCCTAACTTTGGAGCCACCTCTTCGTTCCTCTGCCAAGATGGTGGCATTGAAGTCACCTGCAATGATGCATGGAAGATGTTTCTTCCTAGCACATTGATCCTCCAAATAATTCCAAAAATATTCTTTGTATGCCTGGATAGTAGGGCCATAGATATTTCCTACCCAAATAACTTCCTTATTTTCTCTGTCTTCAGGCTCAACAAAGATCCAGTTCCTATTTTCTATGGCAAAGCACATTGAGTATTTTCCCTCATCCCACTAGGTGAGTAGGCCCTAGCGGCACTGACTGCTTTCCCTTAAACTTTTGCCCATATTATTTTCATTATTGAAAGACTATCTTCAGCAGTATTTTTTGTCTCCTGGATGAGGAGGGTGGAGTTGGCTTCCATTGATTTAAACCCTTTGATAACTTCTATCTGTTACTGGCCTCCTAATCCTCGGTAGTTCCCGGAGACAAGATTCATTAAGTTCTTGGGAGGGTGGGGCGCCCTTTGTATTTTCTCTTCTTCGGCGCTAATAAGGTACTTGTTGGCTTGGGTGTTTCTTACAAGGAATTCTAGACTAGGCTGCTTCCCTGCTGCTCTATCCCTTCCAGCTTCTTGTTCTCTGACAATCTTGTTGGATTTTATTCCCCTTTTGGTTTGAGGTTCTTGGTCTTTGTTGGAGTTCTCTAAATTTTCCTCCATATGCGCTTTTTCCATGGATCGAGTGATTGATCCACCAGAGTTCGTCGAGGATTTTGGCCTTGCTTCACGGTGACTTTGGACAGGGATGGTATGAGCCATTAGTTCATTCTGGGCTGGGGGAGGCAAATCTTTTGGATCCTCCTCTTCCTGAGGGATGATTGTATCCTCTCTGGCCGCTGTTTCAACAGCTTCTGTGTCTTCGTTGGCTAGGACTTGGAACTTATTTACAGCAATGTTCTTGGTCGAGGGAGGGTGTGCTTGTGGGGGTGCGGCCTTTGCACCTCGTCTTCGAATGACTTCATTCGAGCCCTCTTCAAGAGCTTCATCCATGTTAGGTTTGTTTGGATTTTTCGGGCAGAACTTTGCATAGTGCCCGTATTCATGACAATATTTGCATTTAAAGGGAATTTTCTCATAGTCCACAGTCTGCAAGTGATTCCATCCATCCATTGAGAGATTGATGGCCTCATGTAGCCCTTTCTCCATATCGACTTCTACACATATCCTGGCACAGGAAAACATGGGGGCCTTGGGATCTGACTTATCAATGTATTTCCCTAGGGTATTTTCAATTGAGCGAAAATCATCATCATTCCAGCAGTGCATGGGAAGGTGGGGGAGCTTAACCCAGACCAGAACTGCCTTCGGGATGTCTTTCTCAAGGTCGAAAGAAAGGTCCCATTTGTTAAGGTACATACCCCTTCAGCCCATGAAATATGGCCCATTCCTGAAAATGAGATCTTGATCTTCTTTTTTCTCAAAGATGAAAGCAAAGTAACCCTTCCCACAGAAGATTTGTTGAACTTCTCCTTGAATGGGAGGTCTCCAGTTTTTGCCAAGCCAGATTTCGACGGACCTAGGAGATGGTCAAAGGCCCGTGAACAAACCTATGAGTCATTTTTCACACAAAGTGACTTCTTTTCGCTTGGAGGCCGCTGAGGAAAGCTTGACATCAGGGATTTCAAAAAGTTTCATAAAACACGAAGAGGGGGGAGTGTTTGATGAAGGAGGCGCCTAAGAGGTCACGATGCGTTGGAAATGAGCGTCGATGCCATCCAAATCCAGCTCAAGAGGATCCATGGAGCCAGCCGAACATCGGTGACCGGGAACCCTAGCAGCACAAAAAAATGGAAGAGTTCCTCTCTAGTACAACCTTACAAAAAATCGGAAGAATTCGCTCACTCAAGCTAGCATTGTATACTAGTCATGAGAATTATTAAGAAAGGATTTTGTAGCAATTTTCATAATAATATTATTAAATTTAAATCTTGTTTTGTTAATGGTTATTTTATTGATTGTTATTATCTATATCTATATATATATATATATATACATAATGATATTTATTTAGTTAAAATGAAAGAAGTTTTTATTTTTATTATTCAAATAATTTTTAGAAACATGTGGTTAAAATAATGTTAGGTATTTCATTTTTTTATGGACATTTTGAAAAAAAACATGTGGTTATATTTACTCATAATCAAACAATTTCTGATATAAAGATTAAAGACTCGCAAATTCTAAAACATCTTTTAACAATTTTTATAACATTTTAAAAATTTATTTTCATACTTGAATAAGTAAATACTAATCATGTTTTTACACCATAAAATATCACATTCTAATATATTTTTTCCAATTTTACATACAAATTGCATACAATCATTTATCTTTAATATTTTAATAAGATAATATTCAACCTCAAAGATTTCAAATATCAACTAAAAGGACTTGGATGGGAGTAATCATGCAACCTTTTTTCTTAGATAAACCTTTGAATCATGAGGTGTCTCACGTTTCATCAATTCTATGCAAGAATGTGAGAATTAGAAAAAATAAAAACAAGAAAGATTATGCAAGGAGGGACCCAGGGAGGCACTGTCTCCATGTTTGTAAGAATGCAAAATAGTTATAGCCCTCCTCAACAGGGTTTGTCTGAATTTTATGGGGTCCTTAGAGCTGGGATGACCCTCAACCAGGTTCCTTGATGTTGATCCTTTCCATTAATATTCGGGTCTAGGGTCAGGACCAAATTCAATGCCCTTAAACAAATTTTTGGTCTTTCTAAGGTTGATGTTTCACTAGTTCGTTAAACTATGTGTTGTGGTGTTAAGGCTATAAAATACTTTTGAGGATCTTCCCTGGTTGGGAGTGATGTGCTTTGGATGTGAAGGGTTTTTCGAGGTGTCTCTTGGCTATTTGGAACCCTACTAAATCTGATTTCAAGGTTTTCTCTTCCCTTCCATGCATTCTTCTAGAAGGGAAGTTCAGGACTAGTTTTGTTCACACAGTGAAAGTGATCAATTGTTATGCTTTGTACAGAAATAGGAAACGGTTCTGGGAGAATGTGTGTAACGGTGGCATTTTAAGGGAGGAAATTCTAATTTTTGGGGGTGACTTGAATCGGACAACAACTGCTAATGAAGTTTGGAGAGCCTCCTCTCATATGGATCCACTGGATTCTTATTTCAGGAGTATATTCTTGGAGGAAAACCTAATGGATGTCCTTCCTTATCCAATGGCTCCAACTGGGAGGAATGGTAGGGTTGGTCTCTCTGGGGTATCTAAAATACTTGATTAATTTCCCATTTCATATTCTTTGTATGACTCTGTCTGCAGATTTCATTCTTGGACTTTGGGCTATGGCATCTTTGACCGCCCAACCATATGCCTTCAACTAGATTTGGAAGCTTTATCTCTTCATTACGCTTTCAAGTTCAACCATGTGTGGTTAGAGGACCCTTCCTTTATTTACCTGGTTAAGAATTATTGGTCCTCTTTTCCTATGGTCTTTGGATATTCTGCTATGGATGACCTGACTTATAAGCTCAAGGGCTTAAAAAGGGTTGTCATAAATTGGGAAAGCAAAATAAGCAAGCTCTTTCTCAAGAGCTTCTGGCATGGAAGAAGAGATATCTAGGATTTTTTCTGCAAATTCTTCTAGGGTCTTCTCTCAAGAAGACATGCAAACTTTTGGATTTACATTCCAAGAAAATCAATCTTCTTCAAGTGCATAAGAAGACCTAGATATTCAAAAGTCGAGTCATTGGCTAACTCAAGGTAATGCCAACACCAAGTTCTTCCACAAGTATGCAAGTTTTAGGAATAAATTTTTATTCTATATGGAACCCTAAGGACTCTGATGGTAAGGTTATTATTTCACATAAGGATCTTGAAAAAGTTTTCGTTCAACATTTCTCTTCTAGGTTCAAGGATTCTAAGCATACAATCATTTCTACTCAACTTCATGTGATCGAACATTACCCTCATTTATTCTCTAAAGAAGGAAATCAAGTTGTCACGGAAGTAACAATGGAGGAATTGGTGTGTATCATCAAAAAGTTGGCCAAGGACAAAATCCATGGCCCAAATGGATGGACAGCTGAGCTATTTTCTACTTTCTTTGATATGATGGGTCTAGATCTTTTTCAGGTGGTGGAGTCATCTAGGGTAAATGGGGTTCTTTCTGGAGCTCTCAATGCCAGCTATATTGCCCGCATACCTAAGAGTTCCAAGCCTCTCTCTTTATATGATTTCATACATATAGCACTCTGTAATTTAGTATATATAATTATCTCAAAACTCATTGTCGAAAGAATTAAGCCAAAGTTGGAAAAAAGTATTTCTAGAGAACATTTTGGGTTCTTGGACTACAGGCAGATTTTAGATGCTATAGGGGTCTCTCAAGAAGTCGTTCACTCGATTAAGCAAAAGAAGAAGTCAGCCTTGCTACTTAAGATAAACCTTTCCAAAGCTTATGATAAGGTAAAGTGAGGCTTTTTAAGGTTGGCTTTGCTTCAGATTGGGCTCCCCTTTCTTGTGATTAAGTGGATAATGGCATGTTTTTCCTCTACAACTTTCTATGTCCTTATCACTAGCGGTCCTACTTCATTCTTCAAGAGTTCAAGGGGTCTCAAACAGGGATGCCCCTTATCCCCTCCTTTGTTCCTCATTGTTATGGAGAGCCTTGGTAGGCTGATCAGGCATGTAAAATTGGATAATTCTTTGGCTGGTGTAAAAATCACTGCTCATCATAGTATTTCTCATTTGATGTTTTTTGTTGATGTCCTTTTGTTTGGGGAAGGACCTGTTGATGAATTGAATTCTATGCATAACATGTTACATCATTTTTGTAATGCCATGGGGATGGAGATAAGCATCCATAAGTCAGTCTTGTTTCTTCCAACATATTATTGAATATTGAGTCATGCTTCAAATCCAACAACTTTTGCCTTAAAAAGTTGAGGATTTGGTGAATGGTTTCAAATAGTTGGGGTATCGCCTTTAGTCCAATCATTATTTAAAGGTTGATTGGGGTTGGATTCTCAAGAAAATGGAGAAAATAATTGATTGCAATCCCTCAACGTGGCTACGCGTGCGGAAGAATTTGAGGAGGCTGCAATCCCTCAACGTGGCTATGCATCCCGCATTTCTCTCAGTAAAAGCATCATCATCATCATCGTGTTGTAGTTCTTTCCATATGACAATTTTTTATCACTTGGGACCTGCCAAAAACAATTAATGGACCAATTAGAAACACAATCAATCTTTAAAATCAATTAAAAACTTGTGGTTTTCCTTATCCATTCAATTTTCCCCACTCATGGTCGGCATCGCCTGAGCTCTGTTTGTACAGAGCGGTGGCACCACCTAAGTGCAGTGCAAGATGCGCGGTTCTCACAGTGCACCACCTATCTCGTAAGGGGCAGGAGTGGTGCCCGCATTTGAGGTTTAGGGCTTGCCTGAAACAACCCAATACCCTCCTAAAATCAAAAATAGATGCTTTAAAAAGAAAGGCTAGGGTTTTGTCATTTACCTGGCTCTAACGGCGCTCGAATCGGACAGTTGAATCTCTCGGAATCTCCAACTGAAGATCTGGCTCAAATTTTCTCCAAAATTCTCTCACCAAGTGGTAAATAGTAAAATGGTTTGATTTTTACTATTTAAAATGACTTTTATATCTATTTTTAGGGTTTTCTAATACTATTCTGATATTTTGAAATCAGTATTATTGTAAAATCCATTTATATAGTCCACTAAAGTCATTGTTTGAGAGGTTAATATCGTTTTTGAGTCTTGCAGGGATAGAAACAGAAACAGTAAACTCTATGGGGAGTTTGTTTTTTACTTTTTCGTACTTCCTTAAAACGAAAAAATTCCTCGAGCGTTTGTTTCGACACTTTGGTCATGCTCTCAGAACTCAGTATCAAAGTTTCGAGTCCTTTTCCGATTATTTTTAGACTCGTAAAACTTCTCATCGTAAAAAGAAACCTAATCGAGTCTCCTTTAACCTCTTTTCGAGCTCCCTAAATATGAGAATATTGTCGAGTACTTGTCTTCTTCATACTCATAAAAGTGTTTGAAGAGTCGTCTCTCCGACTGTAGGTTATATTTTTTTTCATTTCAGATAGACAATTTACGAAAAAGGACCTTTTGGAGTTTTCTTTCATCTTCGTTCAGACTCTCTAAACATGAACGATACTAAGTTTGATTTCATTGGACTCGTTAAACTAAACACTGAGAGACCATTTTTGGGGAACGAACCCCTCCTTTCTCAGGTTTGTGAAATATATGGGAATGGACTTATCTTCGGATGAGCTAAAATGAGTGTTTGTTACCCTCTTTGGACTCGTAAAAACAAAAAGAGGCACTCATCAATGATGATGGGGAAATTAAGGGTAGGGAATCATTTTGCAAATCAAATGACAGTTTTTTGTCACCTTTGAACATGGCACTTGTCTGCATATCATTCAGCCCGTTGGGTATTCAGCTGACTTACAAGTTGATCTATTTTCATGAGTCATGTCACTCCTTTGAGTCTTTCAAAAGAATGCATTATCCATAGTCATATTGTGTGCCCGTCTGGTCTAGTCATGCTGCCAAGTCTTTTGTCATGACGCCCAATGTTAAAAGGAGAGAAAGAAGTTTAACCCTACAGCTGAAACAGCCTTTGTGTCAGTACTTTGAGTCAGTCCTATGGTTACATTATCTACAACATTCCAGAACTTTGTTCCAAGTTTTGTGTCATCGATGTGGGATTCATCATGTCCCTCCTTTGATGAGACTATTCTTGTCAACGTCAGCTCATCATTCAGGAAATAGTCTTGGAAACAAATTTAGTACCTTGAGATCTATATTCCTCAATGACAGATTCTCTCGTTCTCGACATAGGTTCACATCATTGACCTTTGATAGAAAGATTCCACTGGGTGTTTGACATCAAAACATCTATTCACACTCAGTATATTGTACGAGGGTACCTTGGGAATCATTGACATCAATGGTGATCTCCCTCGCACTTGTTAACGGTTCACATCATTGGCTGGTAATCAAGTGGTTTCGACCATGTTCGACATCAAGACATTGTAATCACTTGGATAGAATCGTACTTTGTGGAATACGAGATGAAGACCCTGGGTATTTGTTAAGCACTGATAGATTTCTCCCCAGGTTGCGATGGAGTATATTGTATGAAGTACCAGCATGGATCCACATTTGTATGGTCATGGCTATGCTCAAATTTGCGTCTGTATGACATAGATCTACGTTGTATATCTGGTAACTATGTACAAGTTTGAGTCCTCTATCACATGGATCTACGTTGTATTCTATTATCCATGGTTGTTTCCTCTCATGGATCTTCCTTGTATTGATCTGCATCCATGATGAGGTTACATTTACTCATGAATCAAAGTATTGATGTATTGCAGATGCCTACTCGATGACACTCTCCAATCAAGCTGGCTCTTATCTCGAAGTGATAACTTTCTCTATCAAAGATCTCGCCTATCGTATCCCTCTAGCCTCATGCTTTGAGGTGAATTCTGTTACACTCAAAATCTGTCACCAGCATGTGATAGGATCGCTAACACAGATATTTGCCCTCAAATCCCAAACATGAAGTGAAATATGTTCTAGGTTTTGGTTTTAACATATAAAACTTCAGCACCTCTCTTACTCTCAAGTAGATAAGCGGTACCTTATGCATCACCGCACAAGTTATTTGGAAACCAGACGGTGCCACCGTCTTTAACCTTTGTTGTTGGCGTGGTTCTCACCCTTCACCGCTCTTTCATAAAGGATTATAAGTGGTGCCCTTGGTAAAAAGTGAAAAAAAAGAGGTTTCATGAAGCTTCTAGAACAAAATCCTCGTGTCTAGCATTATCTATACTCACCTGGGTTAGTTAAGCTCGAGATCCCTCCTTTGAGGATCTCATGGCCACCTCACCCACAAATTTCTCAACCATTCCTATCCCTTTGAGCCCTATAAATACAAGCTCATACTCCATGGTTGAGGGAGGAAAGAAGGAAGTAAAGTTATGTTGTTGAATTAACATCTTGGCCTAATCCATTAGAGAGCATAGAGGAGCAAGTTGGAGCTATCGGGGATGAGGTGCTAGTTTTGTGAAGGAGTGTATCGACACTAAGGAAAAAATGTTGTAAGCTCTTTCATTCATCTATTAATGCAAAGTTGATTTCTTTCCCATATATCTGTTGTGTTTAAATCTCACATATATATTATTGGATTCCTTAGTCACTGATATGGATCCATGGATAGTTTTTGGGTATATTTGATTTTGTTATATGTTTGATGTGCTTTTGCAGGTCTACAAGTCTTTCATCAGAATTCTATTCTAGGCATCCATAGCTTTCATGGAAAGTATTCAACATAGTGGTTACTCATTTGTTCTGGATCTGAACCATTCAGATCAGAGGAACAGCTTCTATCTGCAGAAGGTGATATATTCTTAATAACAAATTTGACAACTCTGCTCAGGAATTACATATTTGTTATGGTCTTCCTCAGTTTCTAAACTACTCTTATCTGAATCCAAGTTCCAGCCTCCCATCTTTGCAGTCGGATCTACATCTGACCTAGTGAAGTTTTGGTTTGAAATCTTCAGATCTCTTCGGATCTAAGTCACCTTAAATTTATATGCTATGTATTGTTGTTGATTCATCAGTTTTTATATAGTTTTTACAATTTCTAACTTGACGTTTTCACTCTCCATGTGTTCTGGATTGTTACAGGGAGTCATGCATGTGCCTTAGGCAACAAGCGGTGCCACTGCCTGAGTCCAGTTAGCAATAGGCGGTTCCACCGCCTAAGTCCAGTGAACGAGAAGTGGTTCTTCTTCGAAACCGCTATGTCAGCAACTCCTTCAGCGCGATGCCAGGTAGGCCTGTCCCAGACCTTGATTTTTTCAAATTTTTGCAAAAGATTTGTGATTTTTTGGATTTTTGTGTGTTCAGTTATTTTTGTCCAGACTTGATTGAAGTTGCCTGAGTGATTGAAATCTAAAATTTTTATGTGGAAATTGCTTGTTTGTCAAAATCAAAAAACAAAAAGCTAGGTTAGATTCATCATTCATTATTGCTTGTAAGTTTGTTCTGAAAGGAGTTTTTGGAAGCTTTAAGTCGGATTAGATTTCTGCCTATTATAGACTAGTATTGAAAAGAAAGACTCCCTTAGATCAATTTGCTTGCTTCTATTTTTTGTTAAAGTGTGAGAAAGACTTCTTTTTTCTCTAAAAAGGAAAATTTGTTGAGATTTGGATATTGTTTTATTGGGCTCAAGTCACTGGGTCTCTGATTAGCCTTACAAGCTTTCAGAATTCCTTTGTTCTTTTGTCTCTGTTGCATCATTATCTCATCAAAAGCAAAAAATATCAATAGTTTAAGTTAGATATTTCCATGTTTTAGAAAAATCAAAAAAATAGCTTGCATATGCATATTTTAGTGTTGATTGTCTTTCTTCTTCATTGAAAAGATATCTTACCCTACCTGTTTGCTTTCATAAAGAGTTGATTTGAAGAAGTGTTGTTTGGTTGTATGCTCGGAAAAAGAATTTTTTAGTATAATTGTTTGGGAAATTTTTTGGTTTTAAAGAAAAGTTGAAAAAGAAAACACTCTCTCTCCTTCCTGTAATTAGACATACTGAATGGTAAAGTGAATGAACTTGCATTTTCATATTTGCATGGTTTTACTTTTCTGTCAAAACCTCATGCATTCACCTAACCATCCACTTTAAAATTAACGATAGTTATAGGATTAAAATTTGTATATAAATTTGAGTGATAGGTTAGAGATGTGTTCGGGCGTCGTTAAACATAGGAGTTTTGTTATTTTTCCGCACTACAACCTAGGACTCACGTGGTTTTTCCACGTACCGTTGATATATCGAACGGCCTTTCACGTACCATTGAGGTATATAGAAAGGTACTTCATGTACTCGATTGTATATTGGAAGGCCCCTTCTGAACGGTTGTGCATTAGACATCACTACTACCGATTTGAGCTCCCACATACCTTAGGTATATCGGGAGACCCCACTAGGATACCTTATCTATCTGAGAAAATCCCTTTGGCTGTCTTGTGTGGAGAAATACACCAAAAACAGCATTCAGGGAGATCACTATGCACGTACCCTTGTGGTATATCACGAGTTTCACCTACTTGACAATCCTAGTGAGAGACTGACCATTTGAGCTCATCCTGTCATTTGAATTTGCTTGTTATCCTATAGCTTGAGTAGGAGAAAAAAAATTGGTGTGTTTTTTCTTAGCTTTGAAACCCTAGGTTAGATTAGTGACTGTGCAATCTAGTTGATTTTCGTTTGAGATGGTCCAGAGGAACACAGGGCTTACCACCCGACTTTCCTCCCGTTACAGGAGAAGGTCCAATGGAAGCTACTAACCAAGGAGATACAACTACTTCCCAAGTGGAAGAGAACCTAGTTGTATAAAGTGGAGACCAATTCACTTTTTACGTTACTCCCTTGGTCCAACAACCTCCTGTGGGTGACACTTCTTTCCATGGTCCTGTGGAAGGTTGTTTTGATAGTCCTCTTCGTCCAGATTGTGGTCCAGATGCTCTGTTTTGGGGAACTTCTATGGGACAATCCATGGCTTCATTTGGAGTACATAGGCCCTCTCCGAAACATTCTTCACCAAGTGAAGAGGAATATAGACAAATTCAATCAGCTATTCACCATGCACAACATTTTCAGGAGAGAATGCAAAGACTAGATACTATCTTAGCAACCCCAATCCCTCATAAAGAACCTATGTTGTCTATTCTCCCGCGTAATACGGATCCTTGGCTAGTCGGATATTGTTCACTAACTGATTCTATGAAACCTATCAATCCTGTTGAGACTTCACACCACCCAGGTCAAACTTCTGACCCTACGGTTGCAAATGTTAGGTCTATTTCTAGTCCTCCTAGGTATTCTAGGGCTAGGGGGAACTTTCAAATCCGATTGTATCTGTACCTTATAGCGTCGGGGGGAAACCCCTGGCACGATCTACATTACCTTCTGGTGGATTTTTTACTCATAATAGATAAGCCTCTAATGCATGCACATCCACAGTTTATGTTCCTCCTACAAATATAGGTAACCCTCCATTGAGTTCAAGTCAACCCTTAGGGAAACAACCTGTTGGTAATCAAGCTTCCTGGGGGTATGGTCACCCAGCAAATAAAGTACCTATAGGAAATGTGAATTACCAACCTGCCCCTACAGGCATGTCATACACTGGAATTATGTATCCTGGAAATACTTTCACTCCATGGGGAAAACCCAACTAGTCCTACATGCCAGCATTGGGAGGAATACATATTCATACGGCTGGAGATGCCAAAGGGCCACGTTATGGAGGTCCTCCCTCTGCGGGTCCTGGTGGTCCTGGAGGTCCTGGAGGGCCACCTTATGGAGGCCCTCTTCCGAGGGACCTGGTGGCCCTCCTTCAGGTGGTCCCAGAGGTTCCAGAAGTCCTCCTCTTGGTGGTCCTATAGGTCCTAGTGGTCATCCTCCTGGAGGTCCCGGAGGTCCTGGTGGTCCTCCCCCTGGTGGCCCTGGTGGTCTCGAAGGTCCTAGTGATCTTGGAGGTCCTGGAAGTCCTCCTCCTAATCCTCCTAATGTCCTTGGTGGTTCTAGTGGCCCTAAACCTGGAGGTCCACCTTCCGGAGGTTCATAGTCTCATCATCCTTTTCAACAACCTTTGTATTAGTCCACTTACGGTCCTACTGGTGGTTACATGCCTTATCAATATTACCAGTATGTTGAACCGAATCGTTAGTTACCTTTCCTAGCAACTTTGGACTTGCCCGATTTGTCCAAGTTGATCAATGACCCCATTCAACACAATCCTGTGTGGTCCCCCATTCCATTCAAGTTACCATCAGATATTCTGAAATTCAATGGAAAGCAGGGAGATGATCCCAAAAATCACGTTATGACTTTCCATCTATGGTGTTCATCAAATTCCTTGATGCATGATTCTATTCAACTGAGACTCTTTTAGCGCACTTTGAATGGTACGGTCGCGAAGTGGTATATTGAACTTCCATGACACTCGTTTGTGGATTTTAGTGCTTTGGAAACCGTCTTCCTCACACACTTTCAACTACCCATTCGCTACGAAATGGGTACAAACCTTTTGACCTCTCTACGTCAAAATACCTCCACACACATTTCAAATCATATTCATGAGTGGAGAAGGTGGAGAAGGCTCATTAAAGCTCCTATCCCGAATCAACTCTTAGTTGATTGGTTTACAAAGTATTTGTTGCCACCCATTGCCCGAGATGTGGCTATGGGGGGTGTTGTTACTGAAGAGCAAACCATTAGTCATGCTTAGTATATAGACTTGGTATATTCCCAGTCTGGAACTTTGTATGACCTTATTCCTCAAGCTCCTCGTCCCATCATAGGCCCGGCTAAGCCACCTGCATAAACTCCTGTTGATGGGGTTATCAGTTTAATCCAGCCTCCGTCAGTATTAAAATATGCCAAACAACCCAATCCTTCCACTACTGCTCCCTCCAATCCTACGGTTTCCACCAAGGTGAATGCTCTTCAAAGTACGCAATCATCCAGTAGTAATAAGAAAGGAAAAGGTAAAAACAAGAAACCCAGAAACCAACAGGAAAATCCCAAACCTATAGCCCCGGAGAATGACAATAAAGGAAAACAAAAATATAAATATCCCTTCCTATTGTGCGGTGGCGATCATTTCACGAAGGAGTGTCCTCAACATGATGAAATTAATAAGTTTTTAAAGAGTAATCCCACACCAGTGGTTCTTACAGATCCTTTTCCTTCTTAGAAACAATTGGTAGACCACATGTCTAACCACGGAAATTCTAGTTCTACAAAGGAAATTTGAATGATTTCATCGGAAACTATTAATATAGAAACTCAAAGTCAGTCATGTGACAAACCTATGGAGAATAAAATCGAGAAACCTTCTCCAGATAAAGCTCCTTCTACTGGTTTTCCCGCATCCTCGTATAATGGTCCCCTAACAATCGAGAAGCCTACCCTCGACATAATTTTGTGTCCGCCCAAGAGTACTCTTAGGAAGGTTGTTTTTAGCCTTAATGCCCGAGCTGCACAGTTCTATAACGTTGTAGAAGACCTATCTTAGGAACCATGTGCAATGTCTACCTTAGAAGTGCTCCAAAGCTGTCCCACACAACGCAAAAAATTATTGACCGCCTTAGGAGCCATGGACCCAAGTGACACGAATCTAATTCATTTTAATCCGGAGAACCTCAAACCTAGATTACCTCATCAACTGGCTTTTCAAATCGTAACAAGAGTAGTTGGGAAAAAGGTCTTTAGGAATGTTCTAGATGAAGGTGCTTCAACCTCTGTTTTGTCTCTGTCTTGTTGGAAATCCATTGGCTCTCCTGAGATTGTAAAATCACCGACAACCCTAAAAGCCTTTGATGGAAGAGGTTTCCAGCCCCATGGCCTCATGCCAACCCTTTCAGTAGAGCTAGGGGGGGTAATGTTTCCATTCAGGTGGAAGTAGTGGATGCCCTGTTAGACTACAATGTTCTCTTAGGAATAAATTGGTTTTACGCTATGACCATTGTTGCTTTGACGGTATTTAAAACCCTCCATTTTCTGCATTTGAGAAGAATTGTGGCGATTGATCAACTTGATTTATGCATGCCGGATGTTACTACCCCTATGGAAAATAATGTCCCTTCCCTAGGTTAGTCCCCTCCTCCTTACCAGTCGATTGGGGTAGGGATGTTGAAGGACTCCGCCCTCATGGGCATGTTTCCATCAACCCCTTCTAGCACAGAAATGACAACAGTTAATATGATCTCTTTGTTTAGCTATGATCCTAAGGGTAAACAAGTTATTGAGACATCCTCCCTCATCCCACACGAAGCAATTTATGATGCCATCCAATCTGTTTACGATGTTCCTACAGATGATATTCATCTTGTGGCTTTGGATCCTTACCACCTAGCCTACTGGATAGAACCGTCGCTTCCTCTTCTGGATTATCTCTCCCAGACTTTTCCCTCGGACGAGTTCATTATCAAGATTATGAATACGAAAGAATTAGTATGGGAGGATCGCCATCACAGATCCTTGTTCCTCCTGAATACCAATTCAGCAAATAATGATTTTGTATCTCTCTTGAATACTGATATTGTCGATGATCTACAAACACCTGTCGTGTTGCAACATTGTGAGTCTGAAGGAAATTTATGCAACATTACCAAAACGGCTCCAATCGACATATCGGTCAAGCTTGAAACTATTGAACATGTTCACATAGGGAAAAATTGTTCAATAGACGAAAATGAAGAGTATCGAGCACTTTCTAAAGAATTCCAAGACATTTTTTCCTAGTCTTATGAAGAAATGTCTGGGATAGATCCATCTATTGCAGTCCATGAGATCGAAACCTGTCCTACAGCCAAACGGGTTAGGCAAAAACTGAGACAAGTCCATCCGCGAAAGGCTATGGCTATCAAAGCCGAGGTCAAGAAACTTCTAAAGGCAGGATTCATCTATCCTTTACCCCGAATGGAATGGGTATCGAACATCGTTCCTGTGAATAAAAATCAGGGAACTATTCAAGTCTATATCGATTTCCTAGGCCTAAATAAATCTTGTCATAAGGACAACTTTTCAACTTCACACATCGATCAGATTATTGATAACTGTGTTGGGAGTGTCATCTTCTCATTTATGGATGGCTTTTCCACTACAATCAGATTGAGATATTTCCCGTCGATCAGCATAAGATGAAATTTATATGCCCGTGGGGAACCTTTGCCTACAGGAAGTTACCCTTTGGTCTTAAAAACGTTGGGGCCACATTCCAGCATGCTCTTTCCTATGCGTTTCACGACATTAAGAACATCGTGGAGCCGTACCTTGATGACCTCCCTGTGCATTCACAACAATGGGAAGACCATCCTCAACATCTTAGAGACATTTTTCTAAGATGTCGCCATTACAAAATACGGTTGAACCCACACAAATATGTTTTTTGTGTTGAGACAGGATGTCTCTTAGGCTTCATGGTTTCCAAGGATGGTATTTGGATTGATCCATTAAAAATTGTTGCAATACTCGCTCTACCTACCCCAACCAACTTACTTGAACTCCAAAGTTTGCAAGGGAAGGAAAACTTTCTTCATCATTTTGTTTGTAACTTTGCTGAGAAAACACATGGTTATATGCGTCTCCTTAAGAAAGATACTCCATTATTCTAGGATGACCAGGCCTAGCGAGCCTTCGATAATCTTAAGCATGCTCTGACTCATTCACCCGTGATACACCCCCCGGATTACTCGAAGTATTTTCTCTTGTATGTTGCTACCTCTACTACTACTATCGGAATGGTTTTAGCCCAAGAGGACTAGAACGGCCTAGAACATGTGATTTATTACGCAAGTAAGAATATTCTCGATTTCAAAACTCAATACTCACGTGTGGAGAAGCTAGCATTGGCTACGGTCATTGCTGTCCAAAAGTTTCTTCACTACATTATGCTCCGCACCACTACTATACTTGCAGACCAAAACCCTATGTACTACATCCTGACTCATCAGGTGCTAGGGGAAAAATACTCCCGATGGATTTTCATCCTATAGGAGTTTGACCTTGATTTTTCCAAAGCTACTTCGAAGAAATCATTAGTCTTTGCAGAACTGATGTGTGGCCTTCCCTGTGATTTAACAAATTCTGAGCCCAGAGTTTCATTCTCGGATGAATTTCTGTTCCTAATAAGCACAACTGATCCGTGGTATGGATATTTAATCATTTATCTCCAAACACAGCATTTTCATCCTACTATATCTCGTGATAATCGTCGTCGCATTCCTCACCACATGAAATACAATATTATCCTCAACAATACATTGTATAGACATGGTATAGATACCATTCTATGACGATGCCTCACCCATGAGGAGGCTGAACAGGTTCTAAATGGCTGTCATTCTGGAGCATGTGGCGGTCATCTTTCTAGTATGGCTACAACTCAGAAAATCCTTCGCGCTGGCTATTTATGGCCTTCTATTTTTAAAGATTGTCACGAGGCTGTTAAGAAATGCCCACCCTGTCAACACTTTTATCCGAAAAGGCGCACCCACCCTGCTCTGTTACACCTCGTCATTGTCATTGGCCCTTTCGCCAAATGGGGGATAGATTTCATACATTGTAAGCCTACCTCAGTCGGGGGGCATGGTTACATCATTGTAGCTGTGGATTATTTCACTAAGTGGGCTGAGGCTATGCCTACATATGCAGAGGATGGTAATAATGTCACCCTCTTCCTTTTTAACCATGTAATAGCTAGGCTTGGAGTTCCTCAGTCTATTGTCACTAATCACGGATCACATTTACAGAATCAGAAGATGGCAGAGTTAATTGCTAAGCTAGGTTTTCTCTATGAAAACTCAACTCCCTATTATCCGCAAGCTAATGGTCAAGTTGAACCCATTAACAAAGTTTTAAAAACTATGCTACATCTGATGGTTGGAGATCACAAATCCAACTGGCACCAAACTCTCTTCTCTGCTCTTTGGGCTTATATAACTTCAATAAAAACAACGACTAGTTTTACACCAGTTCAATTAGTATACAGACTAGAAGCTATCCTACCTATTCAGTGTCAGATTCCTTCTTTGAAACTTGCCGTTGAATTTCTCCCTAATACTTCTACCGAGGAATAAAGGTTTTTATACTTGACCAACCTTGACGAAACTAGACGAGATGTTGCCTTAGTTAATGAAGCACATATGAAACGCATCAAGGCGCAGTACGATAAATATGTAGAACCTCATGTGTTTAATGAAGGTGACCTAGTCCTAACTTATGATCAAAGACATGATAAGCTAGGAAAATGGAAGTTTGAATCAATGTGGTATAGTCCTTTTATCGTTTTTAAGGTTTTAGAGAAAGGGGCCTATGAGCTCGTGGACTATGATGGAGTCCCCTTCGGGAAACCTCGCAATGGGTTGTACCTGAAGAGGTACTATTCCTAAATCATTTATTTGACTTTTCAGTGTGTTTTAGTATTTTCAATATGGTTTTGAGTTTAATGTCTAGAGTGTTTATACCATGTTTTGATTATGCAGATCAGATGGTTTTTTATGGCTTCACTGATGGTGCTTTCCGCCATACGCGGAACCTTGCTTCAGCTACTTGGGTTCTGTATTCCCCTGCACACGATTTGGTCAGTTCAGGAGCAGTTTGTATTGGTCCTGCTACCAACAATATCGTCTAGTATGAAGCAGTCATAGGTCTTTTGACGGAGGCTGCATCACGGAACATTCGTGACTTGGTAGTTTTCATGGACTCACAGTTAGCGGTTTGTCATTTGAACCAGGTCTATACCATCAGAAATTCTATACTGCTTCATCTCTATCGAAGGGTACGTCTATTGGAAAGGTCATTTGAGGTTATCACTTATAGGCATATCCCTAGGGCAGACAATGTAGTTGTTGATTCATTGGCAAATTATATCCTAGACTGGTGTATTTCCCGTTCATAACATGAAATCAAACATGGTTCATCATATTGTAAATAAATAAAAACATATAAAACTCATGTAAATACATTTTCCATTTGAATCATATAAACATCGAAAGTAAAAGTATGTATATATATAAAAAGTATTTTTACAAAATAGGTCATAAGACCTCATCTGAAGCACTCTGGATTTCAAGAAGCACAAAAATCATGCAAAATCCTGAAGCTATATCATCTTTCAGTAATACATCATGTAGAACAATCTAGTGATGCTCATGGTAACATATGACAGCTTGCACTACCCTACGTAGCAAATAGCTGAAACATCTTGGAACTCTTGCTGTGTGCCTCTGATATCGCATCAGGAGATCATCGATAGATGCATCGGTAATGTCCAGGGTCAACCTCTCTAGGTTCTCCTCCAACTCTCTCATCGGGTCATCGCCTCGTTGAACAAACCGAGCTCCCACTCATCTGCCCAGTGGGGAAGATCCCCCAGGTCGTGCCACTCCAACATCTGCATGAAAATTTTCAGGTCTTGTTACTGTACATAAAATATAAAAAACATTAAAATACAAAAACATGAATGGACATCTTAGGGTTTTGTTTCTTACACATGTCTCCCCATTGTCCGTCAGGTGGAAGTGGTACGTCAGGGTCTCCTCTGAAATATGTACCAGCATACGCATAATCCTCGACCATGAGGATCTGGTTCTTCAGCCAGCGAAAAAATGGAGCCCCAAACTTCACTTTCCCTCTGCCTGCTCCTGTGCGGGCCATGATCCTAACCCACCTCAGCATACAAGGGTCTCTTGCCCTCAGCTCAGTAAAACCTACTTGGGTCCTCAAGTGAGGGACCCGCTCAAACAAGAAATAGGCTAAGATGTAACCATAGCCAAATTGTTTTAGTTGTCCCCGCCGACACTTGGTCAGCTGGTCCTTGAAGACTGGTAGTAATGCCTCTGCCCAGTTAAAGACTGTAGGTGCCATAGCCTCTATCACATATAAGATGTGTGCTCTAGAATCCTGGTGAGGCCCTTGGCTCCCATCTAGCCTCTGTATGGTGAAAAGAACAATGAGGAGAGGATCATCCCTCACTGTCTTGATGGGAATTTTCTTCCCTGGAGTTCTAGTACTAGGAAAGCAATAATGGTCGATCAAATCCTAGGTAGACACATCCCCTCCATGGGAACCAGTCAATGAAATCAAAGCACTCCGTCTCAATAATCCAGTCAAGAAGTAGATATATTCTACCTCAATTGTCAACACATGGGCTCCTACCTTGAAGTATTGCTGCTCCGGATTCCACATATGGAAGATATACTCCAGCAATCGCTCATGAGACACCATGCTAGGTTTGAGGAAGAATTTGAGGAGGCCACAATCCCTCAATGCGGCTATGCATCCCGCATTTCTCTCGGCAAAAGCATCATCATCATCGTGTTTTCATTCTTTCCATATGACCATTTTTTATCACTTGGGACCTACCAAAAACAATTAATGGACCAATTAGAAACACAATCAATCTTTAAAATCAATTAAAAACTTGTGGTTTTGCTTATCCATTCAATTTTCCCCACTCATGGTCGGCACCGCTTGAGATCTGTTTGTACAGAGCGGTGGCACCACCTGAGTGTAGTGCAAGATGAGAGGTTCTCACGGTGCACCGCCTATCTCGTAAGGGGCAGGAGCGGTTCCCGCATTTGAGGTTTAGGGCTTGCCTGAAATAGCCAAATACCCTCATAAAATAAAAAAATAGATGCTTTAAAAAGAAAGGCTAGGGTTTTCTCATTTACTTGGCTCTGACGGCGCTCGAATCAGATGATTGAATCCCCCAAAATCTCCGATTGAAGATATGGCTCAAATTTGCTCCAAAACTTCTCTCACCAAGTGGTAAATAGTAAAATGGTTTGATTTTTACTATTTAAAATGACTTTTATATCTATTTTTATGGTTTTCTAATACTATTCTGATATTTTGAAATCGTTATTATTTTAAAATCCATTTATATAGTCCACTAAATTCATTGTTTGAGAGGTTAATATCGTTTTTGAGTCTTGCACGGATAGAAACGGAAACAGTAAAGTCTATGGGGAGTTTGTTTTTGACTTTTTCGTACTTCCTTAAAACGGAAAAATTCCCCAAGCGTTTGTTTCGACACTTTGGTCATGCTCTCAGAACTCAGTATCAAAGTTTTGAGTCCTTTTACGATTATTTTTAGGCTCGTAAAACTTCTCATCGTAAAAAGAATACTAATGGAGTCTCCTTTAGGCTCTTTTCAGACTCACTAAATATGAAAAGATTGTCGAGTACTTGTCTTCTTCATAATCGTAAACGTGTTTGAAGAGTCGTCTCTCCGATGGTAGTTTATCTCTTTTTCGGTTCGGATAGACTATTTACAAAAAAGACCTTTTGGAGTTTTCTTTCACCTTCATTCAGACTCTCTAAACATGAACGATACCGAGTTTGCTTTCATTGGACTCGTTAAACTAAACACTGAGAGACCCTTTTTTTGGGAACGAACCCCTCCTTTCTCAGGTTTGTGAAATATATGGGAATGGACTTATCTTCAGATGAGCTAAAACGAGTGTTTGTTACCCTCTTTGGACTCGTAAAAACAAAAAGAGGCACTCATCAATCATGATGGAAAATTAAGGGAAGGTAATCATTTTGCAAATCAAATGGCAGTTGTTTGTCACCTTTGAACATGGCATTTGTCTGCATATCATTCAGTCCCTTGGGTATTTAGCTGACTTACAAGTCGATCCATTTTCATGATTCATGTCACTCCTTTGAGTCTTTCAAAAGAATGCATTGTCCATTGTCTTTCAACATTTCTCTTCTAGGTTCAAGGATTCTAAGCATACAATCATTTCTACTCAACTTCATGTGATCGAACATTACCGTCATTTATTCTCTAAAGAAGGAAATCAAGTTGTCACGGAAGTAACAATGGAGGAATTGGTGTGTATCATCAAAAAGTTGGCCAAGGACAAAATCCATGGCCCAAATGGATGGACAGCTGAGCCGTTTTCTACTTTCTTTGATATGATGGGTCTAGATCTTTTTCAGGTGGTGGAGTCGTCTAGGGTAAATGGGGTTCTTTCTGGAGCTCTCAATGCCAGCTATATTGCCCGCATACCTAAGAGTTCCAAGCCTCTCTCTTTATATGATTTCATACATATAGCACTCTGTAATTTAGTATATATAATTATCTCAAAACTCATTGTCGAAAGAATTAAGCCAAAGTTGGAAAAAAGTATTTCTAGAGAACATTTTGGGTTCTTGGACTACAGGCAGATTTTAGATGCTATAGGGGTCTCTCAAGAAGTCGTTCACTCGATTAAGCAAAAGAAGAAGTCAGCCTTGCTACTTAAGATAAATCTTTCCAAAGCTTATGATAAGGTAAAGTGAGGCTTTTTAAGGTTGGCTTTGCTTCAGATTGGGCTCCCCTTTCTTGTGATTAAGTGGATAATGGCATGTTTTTCCTCTACAACTTTCTATGTCCTTATCACTAGCGGTCCTACTTCATTCTTCAAGAGTTCAAGGGGGCTCAAACAGGGATGCCCCTTATCCCCTCCTTTGTTCCTCATTGTTATGGAGAGCCTTGGTAGGCTGATCAGGCATGTAAAATTGGATAATTCTTTGGCTGGTGTAAAAATCACTGCTCATCATAGTATTTCTCATTTGATGTTTTTTGATGATGTCCTTTTGTTTGGGGAAGGACCTATTGATGAATTGAATTCTATGCATAACATGTTACATCATTTTTGTAATGCCATGGGGATGGAGATAAGCATCCATAAGTCAGTCTTGTTTCTTCCAACATATTATTGAATATTGAGTCATGCTTCAAATCCAACAACTTTTGCCTTAAAAAGTTGAGGATTTGGTGAATGGTTTCAAATAGTTGGGGTATCGCCTTTAGTCCAATCATTATTTAAAGGCTGATTGGAGTTGGATTCTCAAGAAAATGGAGAAAATAATTGATTGTTGGGTGTTCAAATGGTTGTCCCTAGGTGGAAGGTTGACCCTTTTGAAGGAAGTCTTGTTGAGTCTTCCATTGTGTTGGTTCTCCTTGGCAAAAAATCTAGTGTCTATCATTCATGAATTGAGTAAAAATATGATGCATTTTCTTTGGGTCAGGAGTTTGGACAAGAAGAAATTATATTTGTCTAGTTGGGAGAGCATTTCTTTACCCAAGTCCTTGGGAGGATGGGGAATCAAGAATTTGTTCTTGTTCAAGGATGCTTTATGTGCTAAAAGCATGTGATGAGGCTTATTTGGACAAGGGCTTTGGAGAGACATTTTACATGCCAAATACTTAAAGTCTCCTTTGGTTCATTGGATTCGCTCTAAGAACAAAGTAAAACTCGGTACTTCCAATTTTTGGCTTGGTCTTATAAAAGTGTACCCTTGGGTAGTTATTGGGTTGGCCTAGCAGGTGGGGAATGGAAGCATGGTGTGCTTGGGGGTGGACATGTTCATTGAGGGTGATGATTTTTACAGGCATTCTCATTCTCTCTTAAACCAATTAGCATGTGCAAGTTGTTTCGGATTGGCTCATGTTAGAAACAAGTTGGAGCATTCTCCCTCTTATTGTTATTTTGTTGAAGGTTTGAACTTGTCTCCATAGGTTTATGGAGAATGGAACCAGTTTGTAGATGGGTTTAACCACTTAGGCATTAGACTCAATGATATGGAGGATAAGATGGTATGTGCAAAACACAAGGAAAGAGGCCAAATCACTACTAAGAGTGTTTATGATTCAATGGCGGTTGATTTGGAGGTTTCTCCTTGTTGTTGTTGGCACAAGTGTTAGTCCTGGAATATGTGCCCCTAAAATCTAAACGCTTTGTTTGGTTAAGTCTGCAAAAAGACACTTACATGGGACAATTGAGTTCCAAAGGTTTATGGGGCCCAATATTTGCTCTCTTTGTATGGTAAACTCTGAATCTATAAGTCATGTCTTTGTAAACTGTCCTTTTTCCATAGTTGTTTGGGAGGAGCCTAGTTACAGATCTCTTATAATTGGAAACAAGCTTCTTTTGAATATTTCTTGCAAGATTGGGTTCTTCGTTGGCCTCAACATGAAGAGCTCCCCTCCTTTGTTTGTTGGGGAATCTGGAGAACTAGGAATCTAAAGATCTTTGAAGGCGTTGATGTTTCAATCGAGGTCACCTATCTCAAGATCTTGAACCTTAACAAATAATTTCACAAAAATCAGCTTTTGAAGAAGCAAGTGATTGGTAGAGAACCTGTTTTTCCCAAGGAAGGTGTCTTAGGATTCTTTAATGGAGCTTCTAGTTCAAAGAAGGGTGGGTGTGGAATGGTCATCAAAATTTCAAAAAGACGTTGATTCCTTTTATAGATGGGATGTGATGTTGGCTTGAACACTCAGGCTGAATTGTTAGCATTGTGGACCCTTCTTTGGTTTGCTCAACATAAAGACTTCACATGTTTGTGTATTAACAAGGATTCAAAAATTGTTGTGGATTGGGTAAACAGTAGATATACTCTCAAGGTGGCCATCTTAAAGCATTAGTGTGATAGAATTGAGGGTTTGAAGTCTCTTTTTTCAGCTCTTAACTTTTCCCACATTTATATAACCTTCAACAAGCTAGCAAACCAACTATCTAAAAGAGTTGTGTGCTCCCCAGAAGGATTTCTTTATTTTGAAGAGCTACTTGATTTTGAGAAGATTGATGAAGGCTCTTTACTTATCCATTAAGTTGTTGAATCTTTCATGTTGTGCTCTGAGTTCAGTGGAAGCCTTTGATCAATGCTTTTTTGATTTGCTTATTAACTATTAGTAGAAATCTTTTTGGACTTGTTTCCAAGTTTTTGCCAGACAAGATAGTGCTAGGTTGGCCTTGGCCCTAAGTTTTTTTATGGTTTTTGAAGGTTATCATATGTATCTTGGTCATGCGACGTGCACTAGTCTTGTTTTGGCCTACATAGGGCATGCTAGTTGCTTTTGGATTGATGTCCTTGGAATGTATGTTTTAGAGCCTAGAGCATCTTTGATATTGTCTTATATAACTTTGATTCACCCTTGAATAAGAAGTTACATGTTTTTTTCCTGTTAAAAAAAAATCTTGCAACCTTTCCAAAACAATATCCAAACTCAAAGAATTCAAGGACCAATAAAAACATAGGGATAGGAGCAATCATGCAGCATTTCCAAAACCCTTACAAAGACTTGGAAAGTAGCTTCTCGTGTTAAAAATGCAATGCATCTTTTTAATTGATAAAAATATAATAATGAACCAACAAGAATTGTAATCTATGTCAATTACATAGTTTTCATTCATCCTCTTTGAAGGACACTATATTATATTGGGAGTCACTTCATCCAACATAAAACTCTCAACGACAAATTGGCTCTATCTAAGATTAATGCTACAGCAAGTTGGTTTCCATCTATAGGTGGTAAACAAAACTATGTTGTGTTATTTTATCAATTTCATTTTTAGTTCTAGTTAATGGCTTTGCCTCAAGTTTTTTAAGACCTAAGAGGGGTTAGTTTCATTTGCAGTTCTAGTCAAGGGCTCTACCTCAAATGTTTTAAGACCTGAAAGGGGTGTCCGACATGGATGTCCACTTACTCCTTTACTTTTTATTTTAATAATTGAGGGTTTACACTAGCATTTTCATTAAGCTATGAATAGTGGTTTCTTTTAAGGGGATAAATATAATAGGCATAATCAATGTGACCCACTTACTTTTGTAAATGATATCCTCATGTTTTCCTCTAGATCTAGGAGATAAATGGATAAACTAGGGGTATCTCACAACTCTTTGTTGTTGCTACAAGTATGGTATACAATGTGAAGAAATCATCCTTATCTTTCTTAAATATTGATCACGTAGTGGAAGATTGGATTTGCGCATAGCTTAACTTTCTAAAGGTCAATATCCACTCTAGACTCAAATATTTAAAATTTGTTCTAAAGACAAATGATTATCTAAGAAAGAACTACAACATGGTTAGTAGGTAAGATTGAAAAAAGGTCATTTTTATGGTGCAACAACCAATTTTCAAGGAGAGGTCACTTCATATTGGTAAAGTCAATTTTAGAAGCTATACCTATGTACTTAGTGTCTTTGACCATGTACCTACAAGTATCTTGGACTATATTAAGAAGTTGTGTAACAATTTTCTTTGGAAGGTCAATCAAGAAGAAAAAGCATTTCATTAGGTGGGATGGAACAAGATTGCTTGGCCAATGGAATTAGTAGGTTAGGTTATTAAAAACCTCATTCTCTTAAAAAGGCATTAGTAGCAAAAAGGAGCTTAGAGAATACTAAAAGGTGGGTAAATGTAGTGTATCACAAATATATACATCCATTAACCATTGAAAAATGGTTCAAAATTAGATAAACATATAAGAATGTTTCTATTATGTGGAAAATATTGATTTTGGCTTTTTGATGTTATTGAAGATTGGCTAGTGTGCAATGTTGATAAATGGAAGAAAGTTGAGGCTAGGATAGGATCCATGGATTGGAAGTAACAAAGCAAACAAGCTACCTCATGAAATGGTAGAGTATTCAAGACAACAAGCTTATGTTTTTTTTTAAACAAATAGGTAATATGGTCAACACTAGCTTTTCTAAAACAAACATGGTTAAAGGCTCAAGATTTGGAAATCTAAACTAAGGGAAAGCAACTCTTTGGAAAAGATATACAAAGGCTTTTTACAAAAGCTAAAGCTATATTAGATGAGTAAACAAAGAAAACAAACTTATGATTTTATAAAATCATTTAAAATTATACTATCCACTAAAATCAAAAATAAAAAACAAAAACAAAATCTTTGGTTGGCTCAATCTAACAAGGTACCTATCTAGGATTCTATGATTAAACAAACAAGGTACCTATCTAGGATTCTATGATTAAACATCTTGGAAGTTGTCCCGAGAGATATCCCCTTCGTATAGTTAATGGTGGAAACATTTCACATTTATTTATTTAGTAGTGTCCTTGTACCCAAATACCCAAGAGATGTAGAACTTTGTTTCTCAAGTTAATGGCATATAGTTTGTGTAGACAAGACAAAAATTAGCGAAGGTTCTAGAATATTGGAATAATAATATGACTGTCTACAAAAATTAGCGAAGGTTCTAGAATATTGGAATAACAATATGACTTTCAAAAGAACATTTGGCTCTCCCTCTAATTCTCGTCTAGGAGACTTGGCTTGCCCAGAACAAAACAACGGATGAAATCATTCTTCCTCTAACAATATATACTACTAAAGGACTTGCAACTCTTAGTTGTGTTAACTTTCAAGCTTTTTATTTTTCAAAGTAAAGGTTGGATTTGGTTATAAAAATGAAGTCTCCACAACAAGATTTAGGGTTTCTCAGGCTGGAATATAACTGGTTGATAGTTTTACAGCCCACACATAAAAGACAATGATCGGTTTAATCATTTTAAATGCATCTAAATCTAATATTATAAGACGAAATGGATTAATCTATAATCCTTGAGAGAATTTTTCCACAACATTGACAGAACATCAGAGTGGCGCAGCGGAAGCGTGGTGGGCCCATAACCCACAGGTCCCAGGATCGAAACCTGGCTCTGATATCTTGTCACCTTTTCTTTAGTTTTTACACTAAAATTTTAGTATCTTCACCACGTTTGCACCAGAGTAGCAAGGTTTGAATTAATCCCATTCGTTGGTTATGGACGCCTTTTGTCTGTGTGCACACACATTCTTCTGCTACCACTGAAGCATTAAAAAAATCATACTATTGAGACAAAGATCGCAGGGTTGAAGCATAGTATGATTTTTTTAATGCTTCAGTGGTAGCAGAACCAGATGGTGGTGTGAACAAACGGCTGAAGCATAAAAAGGAACTGTTTTATACATTCAAGATATAACATTAAGAGAAGAAGCAGATGGAGAACAAATTTAAAGAACCAGATGGTGGTGTGAAAACACACCATTGACAGTGATAAGCAAAGGCATTCTGAATATATATTTATGCCCTCTCCCCGCGGATGCGGCGAGCAAGCTGAATATCTTTGGGCATTATTGTAACCCTCTTCGCGTGAATGGCGCACAGATTGGTATCTTCGAAGAGGCCAACGAGGTATGCCTCTGCTGCTTCTTGCAGTGCAGCCACTGCTGATGATTGGAATCTCAAGTCCGTCTTGAAGTCCTGAGCAATCTCCTTTACGAGCCTCTGGAAAGGCAGCTTTCTTATCAGCAGCTCTGTGCTCTTCTGGTATTTTCGGATTTCACGGAGGGCAACAGTTCCGGGCCTGAACCTGTGGGGCTTCTTCACTCCACCGGTGGCAGGTGCAGATTTTCTGGCTGCCTTGGTCGCCAGCTGCTTCCGTGGGGCCTTACCCCCTGTTGATTTACGGGCAGTCTGCTTTGTTCGGGCCATCTCTCCTTCAGACCTGCTCTAATCTAAACTGCGAATTCAACAAACCCTGAGCAATGAGGAACAACGATGAATGGCTTTAGAAGGTACCATTGGCCCTTTTAAACACCCTGAAACATTTGATTTCTCATTCAAATTGCAGAACATCTTATCTCTACCGTCCTTTCTTCACCCTTAATCAACGGTCTACATTTCAACCCGCCTCTCCCTTCTCCCACGCGACGCGGATCGCTAACATTGCCTAACCCTTACCTTCATTACTTAAGGATTCGCACTATGTGGCCATGTAATAATCCCTTCTCGTTTTTCCTTGCATTAAGAATTCATAATTACATAAACCTAGATTTGTCATTGTGTGTGGGTTGGGTTCCTTACCTTCAATGCAATTCTAACTTTCTTTTAAACATATATATATATCTCTATATATGTGGTTTTGTCTATAATAAGTCTCCATTTTTTTTAATCCTAAGCCCCATAAGAGGGTTTATCTAAAAGTTGTCAAAATACCTTAAGAAATTTACCAAAGACATTGTTATTGAGAAACATGTGTGATATACCAAAGACATTATTATTAAGAAACATGTGTAATTATACCAATTTGTGTAATACTTGGTTAGATGCCAAAGCTCATATTGCAATATTCATGGTTGACTCATACCCACCAACAAATTTGGACAACCAAGCTCACGCTCAACCAATTACTCAAGCCTCCAAAAACCCTAAGGGAGGATGGGTTCAAGTAGTTTATAAGAACTTCCAGAACACTAATAAAATAGTTACAATCCAAAATAATTAGCTTAGTAAATCAACAACCTCTAGTTTGTTGATGCTTTATAAACCCATAACATTGGTTATTGCAAAGGAGGTGATACACCCTTCCCAAAAACCCCTTCTTAAGGGGTTGGTAGGAAGCATCATTCTCTACCTCCCCTTTTAAACTCTCAGAAATTTCCAACCACCAAGAATCTAAAAAAGACCAAGTCTCACACTTTAGAATATTGATTATATTCCTCGACAATGAAACATGCAACAACTTTGAATTCTTACCTAATTCTCTTTGGGTTGGGTGATAGGTGATAGGTGATGAATATAATATAAACTACATTAATACCTTTTTTAAATGAACTTAACATCCAGGAAGGTTAGGGGCCTTGCTAATACTTGTAAAAAAATTATAGTCCACATGATAAGGTCCATAAGCATGATGTTTAGGAAGTGAAATAAATTGGGTTTTCTATAAAATGCCCCAAAGTATACTCTATAATATGCTATCACTTTCCTAACAAATCATAGAGAGGTTAAAGTTGGAGTCACGGCATTGGTCTTTCTTCAACTTGATTTCTTCAATGATTATTTTCGGAATTAACTTCTCTTTAACAAATCATACAAAGGTTAAAAGTGGATTTACAACCTTGGTCTTTCTTCAACTTGCCTTCTTCAATAACAATTTTTTAAAATTAGCATCTCAAAGAGATTAGTTTGGACAATGTTGAATTCAGTGTTGAATGAATTATACTAAGTAATATGTTATCACTTTCATAACAAATCATAGGATATGGTGAAATTGTAATGCTTCATCCATATCTTAGAAATGTAGGGGAATGGATCTAGACTCCAATGTTTATTAAAAGTAGAGGGGAGAGTATTTGAATTCAATCCTTTTTAAGTTTAGTTTAAATCCACTACCAACCAATTTATAAGATTGATATATAATAAAAAAATGAACTCGTCTTAATGTTGAAATAGAAATTAAAAATTATATAATGTCAACTTGTTATGTAGGTGTGGATCTTGTAGAATGAAAGAGAGACGCATACCCTATCGTGTAACATAGTTAACATAGTTAATCTATACTTGATATGTCAGAACATGGTAGGGGTGAATAGATGAGTCAATATGTATGCACTAATCACAGTATTTGTAAAATAAACATGCCTAAGCTCATCTATGGAATGCCAAGATTCAGTACTACATAGAGGGGGGGTTTAATACAATACTTAAGACATTAAATGACCAAGTCGTTGCAAATTGAGACAAAAATAAGTTTTGTGTTGTCTCTAAGTGAGTGTCTCTTTAGAGACTATGGAATGTAAATATTTTTGTCTCTCCATATAAGATAAGGTCAGATAAATCAATTTTATTAATGCCCAATAATTGACCACAAATTTATCAAAGGAACTACTAAGTACAATGGTGTGTGATACAAGTGCAAGTAGAATGGTCGCTCCTAAGAAAGACATACAAAAAGCATGAAGCAAATCTAAACTATGCTATGCTAAATAAGCTCTATGGTCTAGGACCATGACGATAAATTAAAGTGGTAATTTATAAACATGTAAGTACTACTAAGAACCCAAAAGAAAAACATTTCATGGGGATTGAGGGGGAGAGATGCCCTACCTAAGGAGCATAGGTTACTCACTTGAAATCTCACTACCATAAAATTTGACCCCAACGAAAAGAAACTCATCATAGATGATTGATTATAAGATCTGGAAGAGTTGGAGACTAGTATTAGATACACCTCATTGCACAAATAATGTATCCATAAGCCAAGGTCTAGATGAACTATCTTGTTTGTTGGTGACATGTGAGTTGCATATAGATTGAATGCAAGCCCACATAAGGGCCTTGCTAGTTGAGCTCGGATAACCTCCTTATATCTCACTGGTATAACCATTAATGTAGTGCTCCTATATTCCTACCTCTTAGTGCATCTCTCTACTAGGAGTACATGAATAAAGAGTTATTGCCTTAGAGGTCTTTAGTGTAAGTGGGGGTGGCCAACGAGACCGAGATCCAAGGTTGAGGGCCTCCATCATGTATAGGTTCGAGAATATTTGGTCTAGAAACTGGAAGAATCTCGAGAGATAGTGTTGAGACTCCCATAAGAGACAATGAATTAACCTTTCATCTCATAATTCACGGGACATTGGAAAATGTAGTGCCCCTCTGTCTCAATTTATTGAAGGTGGCAAAGCTAGCAAATCTTATCTCCCAATGGAATATGGTGATCAACTTTGAACCAAATTTGATGAGAACCCACTCAAAACTACCCAAGAGGAATATTAAGAGCATACACCACATGCCTAAGCATGTAGCGGGGTTGAAGAATAAGGTCATCCTTCAACTTCATGAAGTGCTCTGCATAGAAGGCTATCTTGGGGTTTAATACTCCTCATGGATTAACCCAACCCACATATCATAATTAAATTGTTTGAAGATGTCCTCTATGATACACTACAAGGAAAACACCTTATAGCTGAGGTTTTTGCAAACCATTCACAAACATAGCCCATTTATCTGTTTATAACGGAGGCAGGCAAGCAAAGGTTTTAGTGGAGATTTTTATTCGATGCACATAAACATACGAACTGCATTGATCCACTTAACTAACTAACGCATAGGTTCACCAAAAAAAGTTAAATCACTGACAAACCAATGTGCTTAATTAAGACGTGCATCGAAGTCAAAAAAGCTCAATTCCATTTCAAAAAGCTATAATTTTTATTTCCCTAAAAAATTTAGAGGTGCATATTAAGGAGAAAGATGCATCGTTGCATGCAAGACTAAAAAAAATCGTTAAAAGACATAAAAACATAAATTCTAATTTTTTTTGGTGCTCCCGATATACCTAGCCGCATAGGTGCACTAACATCAAAGGCGCACCAATGCACATAATGCAACGAAACACATATGTCAAAATAACTTAATGCAATTTGTAAAAATATGTTCATTTAATTTTTCTCGGCAAAATTGTTTGGTGCATAGGAATGATACTAATGCACCGGTGATTTTAATGATACTACACATTGCTTTATGTAAAGAAAACCCGCCCTCGATTGAAAAACAAATTATTTTCATTTTTTCCAACAGGACACCCTGGTGCATTATAAATTTGAAGACCAATTGTTGGGATACACAATTTAACACTTCAAATTGTAATAAAAAGCATAATCTCTTTTCGTTTTGTGAAAATAGAAATATCTAATGATGTCCTTTCTAATGAGAAGCACACCAAAATAGGGTAAAGAAAATATGGCACCGAATAACTCATTTGACTTATTTCTTAGTGCACCAGACCTCCTAGGCCCACCCAAGCACCAATGCAGTACTCTCTCGTTAACGTCGCTAATTTCTCCCGTGGTTTGGTTTGTTGGTGGAGTTGGAATTTTTCCAAACCACTGGAAAACATCATTTTGTGTACTTGAAACCATGCCTCCCATGCGGGAAAGAGTCCAAGTATTGTCTTTATTACCTTCTCATTTAATTATTTTGCAGATAAAAATTAAAATTTAACTTAAATTTGTCATTTTTTAACAAAACAAAAAAAAGTGTGTAGTGTGTGTTGTAAGTTTGCCTTGCACCATTCGTATCGGTGCACAGTGTGTAAGCATAGATTGCACTGATAACAGGGGTTGAATTACAACAATCATGCATCGTGGATGATGCATTATAGAAAACATAATGCACCAACATTAAAGCCATAGAAACAATTTTTTTAAACACACAGTGTTGTGTAAATATAATGGCACATCGCTAATAGTGCGCTGATATATATAAAGAGCACCATTTAGTTAACAAAAAACTTTAGGGCCATGGTGCATTGGAGGAAACAAAACACATCTCCATTGAAACCATAATTTTTATTTTTTTTAAAGTGGTGCTTTGAAAGATATTGATGCACTACTAACGGTGTGTCGGGATATATAAAGAGCATGTTTAGTAACCAAAAAATATAAGGTCCATAGTGTGTTTTAGTAAACTAAACGTGGCAGCTTGAAACCATAAAACATTTTTTTGAACGTGGTGTTCTCTAAATATATAGACGCACTGGCACCAGTGAACTTGTATATATAAAAAGCACCATATGCATAACATAAACTTTAGCTGCATTGTACATTTTGCTGAACCAAATGCACCACCAATGAAACCGTAAAACTGTTTGTTTAACAAAGGGATGTTATTTAAATATATTGACTCACTGGAGCCGACACGTCGATGTATATAAAGAGCATTGTATAGTGAACAAAATATGTTTTTTTTTAATTTCAACAATGTTGGTGCTCTGTATATGTATTGGCACACTACGATCAATTTGTCTATATATATTCAATGCACCGACAAAATAAGAAACATTGCATTCAAAGATATCAGTGCACTATATATTTGGATGCACCACGACGGTGTATATGGTTTTATACAACAAACCAACACTGTACAAATCCAAAAAACATATATTAATGTTAGAGCATTGATAGCGGTGCTCTTATGTTATAGCACCGATAGAAGTGCTCTTGTGTTAGAGCACCGATAGCAGTGCTCTTATGTTAAAGCACCACAAGTGGTGCACATCTTTTTGCAAAGCACGGTTAGCGGTGCGATTATGTTTTAAAAGTACCGCCCACGATGCATTACTGTTTTTTAGGTGCACCAGTTATGCTTGTGATTTGTTTTGTGAAAAAAAATGTTCTGATAAATAAAAATGTGCTTTAATCAAATTTTTATGTTCTATGTATGTATATATGTGTATGTGTCCATGTTTCTAATGAAACTTATATGTGAATAAGAGACAGAAGCAACAAGAGCATCAGCTGGACCAACATCAATGCTTTGACTTGTACAATGTTGTACAATAGTGGAAGGCCTCATAGAGGGAAAGGGATATTGTCCCTCACCCTATTACACCATAGACATGTGCCCTCTTACTGAATGTTGGTCTACTCAAGTATCACGAGGAGGCTACATCGTTGAGGGGGCACTCGCAACTAATGAAGTTGTTGATCTTTCATTTGGATCATCGTTGACATGCATTTAGGATGGGTCCTTATCTATGGTTCTATCTCATGGAGGAGGAGATTTATTTCATTATCGGATTCTCTAGGAGACATGAGGATATTACCCATTTGTTTTATGTCCCTCTTGGCACTACGGTAGCTATTCAGCTAGCATATGTTCAGAGAATATGTTAGTGAGGATTCCACTCCCCTTGGCGACTTCCAGGTGGTTGGTGGCTAGTTGCACATATCTTATTTTGGTGCAAAGGAGGTTAGGCACCTCTTTCTTTTGGTCACAACAGTGGCCCAGTACACTACTGATGGGAAATGCATTAGTTGCATATAATTATATTATGTTGATATTTTAGTGTAGAGTCCCTGATGTGTTAGGTGTCCTGCCATTTTTTGTGACAATTAGTTTTTGCTCTAGATTGTTATCGTGACATGTTTGATGGGAAGACATGCTTACCATTTTCTTATAAGTTGTTTTGTTTATTTTTTGAGAGGTTTCTGATCACTCAGTCATCATTCGACCACCACCCTCCTAGGACAATGACCAAGGTTCAGATGCACATGTGGGGGTAGATGTTTCCATGGAAGGCCCGTATAGATTTCCCAAGTAGGATCACTATAGAGACAATGGATTTGCTTTCTAGTGAGGATGATCACACCATGGATCGTGTGCCATACCCATACGTAGGGTTGGATTGGCAAGGATGTCCCAACCTCCTATTTATCCAAGATTAGCCACCAGATGACATAGTTAATATTAACTTTATGTTTTGATTAATCTAGTTGCATTTTATTGTCTAATCGAGTGCGTATGTAATTTATTATAACATTTTATTTAAATGATTTAATTAAATTATCTAATTATTGTTATGTACTGTTTTGTAGATATTGGCACTTATGTTTGGGATGAACCTCCCCAATAATATGATGACATGGATGAGGCTAAGGAGGCGTCTCACTTAAAAATACCTAACATACAATGTGGGCTAGATGTTAGATTCTACTAGGACTTGGTGGATCAATTAGATGCACTATTGGCCTAACATGGAGTATTCCCTATTAAGATTAATTGGATCCTACGTGACCTAGACCTGTCAAAAATATGGAGGAATATCCTACATGATATGATGCCATTGATGCAACATATTGTCGGTGCATCTAGTCTACTACTTAGGTGGAGTCCTTCTAAGAACTATTCATATTCCACTAATGAGGGTGGTGGTACTCCACCTCTTCCTCCTCCTGACAAAGTCAAACCAACACCACCTTCTCCTCCCCCTCCATCTTGTCCTCCTCCTGGTGGAGTCGACCAACCACCATCTCCTCCTCCATCAATCGACTAACTACCCTCTCCTCCTCACCTCACCGACCCATCACCATATCCTACACCAAAGGTCAATCAACCACCCTCTTCTTATCACTAAGCTGACCCACCATCATCTCCTCCATAGGTAATTAAACTATGCTCTCCTCCTCATTAAGCTAACCCACCACCATCTCCTACTCAGCAGGTCGATCGACCACCCTCTCCTTCTCACCTAGATGACCCACCACTATGTCCTCCACAAATCAATTGACCACCCTATCCTCCACACCGAGTAGAGTGATTTCCATCTCCTTCTCACCCACTCTACCCACCACTACCTCCTACACCATTGGTTAGTTTGATATATACAATAGTTGGATCAAGTCATATAGATCCTCACTACAAGATGTTTCGACTATTTTTTCTGCATTCTTATATGGCAAAGGTATTGATGCCTCTGGCTCTACTACCAGAGGTATCGATGCCTCTTGCTCCAGTGGTGGACCCGCTAGCTCATAACAGTTATTGAGCACATGTACAAATATAAATTTATATTTGACATATATGATGATCTTGATATCATTGTTCATGTATATTATGCTTATTTCATATCACATTGATGTTGATGTTGATGTATATCATGTTGATGTTGTTCATGTATATTTATGTTTTTCCGTGTTATGTGTTTGGTTACACAGGGTACTCCCAAAAGATCGAACACCTTGAGAAACCGTTTCACACAAATAGATCACATATCAACACACCGATGTTTGTCACGTGGTTAAAACCCTCGAGAGGGAAACAGTCCACAGCCCCAGCCAAATAGCTACTTTGAGCAATTTATTATGTAAAAGAAAGAAAGTTACATGAGCTTCTCGTAATCGATCAACTAGCCAAGGACCCTCCATGCTCTTTAAATAGAGAT
Organism: Pseudotsuga menziesii; assembly: GCA_001517045.1. Taxonomy (NCBI): domain Eukaryota; kingdom Viridiplantae; phylum Streptophyta; class Pinopsida; order Pinales; family Pinaceae; genus Pseudotsuga; species Pseudotsuga menziesii. Next base: position 127,984 of record LPNX010429550.1, on the reverse strand, counting down.
CATGGACCAATCGAGTGTTAAGCCATAGATCAGTGGTAGGTATGATCGAAGAGAAGTTGAACCGTCAGATCACTTTATGTCTAGAGCATATCGTGACTGTCAGATTAGAATATTTACAAATGCATACTAAAGAAACACACTTTACCTAACGGATATATTACAGAAGTTGATCTTAACTAACTCCTAAGTGTCTAAATATCCTAACATCCCCCCTTAAGAACAACTTGGGATATGATTGAAGGATTTACAAAAGTGACACTATTAGGAGAAGGAAGGAGGCATTAGAGCCTATCCCCCCTTAAGAACACATTCTTGAACTCCTAACATAGAACAAAGTTTATAAAACTTTGCTTCTGTAAGAGACTTGGTGAAGATGTCTACAACTTGATCATCTGTAGGGCAATAGAGCATTTCAAGAACACGATCATGAACAAGATTTCTGATGAAGTGCATGTGTAGCTCAATGTGTTTGCTGCATTGATGTAGAACTGAATCTTTGGCAAGCTTGATGGCACTTTGATTGTCGCACCAAAGTGGAGTAGGCTGTTACTGCTTGAATCCAAACTCTGAAAGGATCTACCGAAGCCATAAATCTTCTTGATTGGCATTAACTGCGGCTTGATATTTTGCTTCTCCTAAAGAAAAAGCAAGAGCTTTTTGTTTCTTACAAGCCCAAGTGACAGGTCCAAATCCCAGACTGAAAACATAACCTGCAGTAGACTTTCGATCATCAGGATCGTCGGCCCAATCTGAATTAATGAAACCAACCAACAAAGGTTTCCCCCTTGTGCTGTAATGAATCCCAAACTGAATTGTACCTCGAATATATCGAAGTATTATTTTTGTTGCTTTCCAGTGACTTTCATGAGGAGTTTGCATATAACAAGAAACACGACCAACGACAAAGGAAAGGTCGGGACGGGAATGATTTAAGTATAAAAGACTACCAATAAGCTGACGATACAAGGTGGCATCTACTTCAGGGGAAGTACAAGTGGCAGAAAGTTTGACTCCAGACTGGAAGGGAGAAGGGGCTGGTTTACAATCTTCCATGTGGAAGCGACGAAGAAGGTCACAAGCATACTTAGACTGGGAAAGAAAGATTCCTTCTTTGGTTTGCAAGACTTGAAGACCAAGAAAATAATGCAAATGTCCTAAGTCTGACATATCAAAATTTTGCTTAAGACTGGATTTCACATGGGTTATAAGTTTAGGGTCACTACCAGTAAGGATAAGATCATCAACATAAAGAACAAGTATGATGAGATGGTTTCCTACTTTCTTGGTATAGACATTGGGGCCAGAATGGCATCTAGAAAAACCATTGTCAAGGAGAAAGCTATCCATTTTGGCACACCAAGCTCTAGGAGCTTGCTTAAGGCCATATAAGGATTTCTTAAGGAGACAGACAAGGCTAGAGTTATCCTGAACATATCTAGGAGGTTGTTCCATGTAAATTCCCTCCTGTAAATCACCATATAAAAAGACAGACTTGACATCCATTTGATGGATTTCCCAGTTATGTAAGGCTGCAAGGGAAAGAACAAGGCAGATGGAATTCATTTTTGCGACAGGAGCAAAAGTTTCATTGTAGTCAATCCCTTAAACTTGGGAAAAAACTTTGGCAACTAACCTTGCCTTAAGTCTTTCAACACTTCCATCTGATGCATACTTAGTTCTGTAGACCCATTTACATCTGACAAGTTTTCTTCCTTTTGTAAGAGGAACAAGATCCCAAGTATCGTTCGCCATTAAGGAACGATATTGTTTGCCATTAAGGAACGATATTCTTCATCCATAGCTGCATCCCAATCTGGATTTCCTGAAGCTTCTGCAAAAGTTTCTGGATCATGATTCTCGAAAACTTGAGCCAAAAGAGAAGATGCTCGCTGAAACTGAGAACGTGTTTGATGTTGATCTCTAGGATCACCGACAAGATCACCAGCTGCTTCACATGTTGAACGAACCCATCGAGGAAGCATTGGTGCTGGTGCAATTGGAGGAACATGAGCAGGCGGAGGTGGATTTTCATCCTCACTGTCATCATCAGAAACTGGAGTTGGAAACCTGTCAAGGAAGTTGGAAGAAGAAGAAGAAGAAGGCACAATCGTCGAATCAGGCTCGCAGGCAAAAGATACCACACCCGCCAAATTAGGCTCGCAGGCCAAGAGATTTTCATCAAATTTAACATCTCTTCTAATGATTATATCATGTGAATGGGGCTGAAGAAGTCTATAACCTTTTACATCTTCAGAATATCCAACAAATATGCACTTTTCACTTTTAGGCTGCAATGCTTTCCATTTTTCATCCAAAATGTGAGCCCATGCTTCACAACCAAACACACGAAAGTGACTTACATCTGGTTTAATTTTACTCCATGCTTCTTCCAATGTTATACCTTGTAAAACTTTAACGGGGTGTGCGATTAACTATGTAATTTGCATAATTTATGGCCTCAGCCCAATATTGAAGACTTAGTCCCTTAGATTGGATCATACAATTAGTCATTTCTTTTAAAGTGTGGTTCTTTTGTTCAGCTACACCATGTCCATGAGAGGTAGATTCTAAAGACTAATCTAGGCTGATGTGGTGCTTCTTCATTGCTGCTTCCAAGGCTGCCATCTTCTTGAAACACTTAGATTCATCATGATTATCTTCCCCACAAAAATTGCAATGACGCTTAGTCTTCTTTCCTTTTGGCTTGGATCCTTTGTCATTTTTTAAAGAAGGAGTTGACTAAGAGGGTTTGGGACCCTTGTTGTTTGGCTTATTATTGCGAAAATTCTATTTTTTGGGTGGCTTGGACTTTTCTTTCTATTGGGACAATAAGACTTTCCCAGATGTATCTACATTGTTAATTATGCCAAGATGAATGATCTTATATTGCTCTCTAATTAAGGAATCACAAAAGGATTCAAGACTAGGCTCTTGATAGCTAGCTGCAGTCAATGATTCTTTCATGGAGTAGAATGTAGATACAAAAACAAAATATGCAGGTCCAAGTTTGGAAAGAATATGATAAATACATTGTTTGTCTTCTTTCTTAATCTTGCATTTTGCACATAAGAGTCTAAGAGTTTTATACTTAGATAAATAGTCTTGAATACATGAAAAATCATTTGGATTCAATGAAATCAACTCATTCTCAAGTTGATGACCCTGAATTTCATTGTGTTTACCAAACATAGATTCCAACTTTTCCCAAGCTTAATCAGATTCATCAATTCCAGATATGTGGAATCACAAATTAGTAGAGATGGACATCCCAATCAATCCACAAGCTCCACCACATCTATTTGCCCATTTAATTTTCTTATCATCATCAGTGGATTCTGTTTCTTTCCCCAAGGTTATCTTGAAAAGTCCCCTACTTCGCAGAACATCCTCCATACGAGATTTCCATGAGAAATAGTTAGAACTTGTAAGTATAATATCACAAGGGGCGGCCATATTGTAAAATAATGGCTAAAAGAATAGAAACTAGCTATCTGGATGCTAAGAGATCGAAAAAGTATGCGGTTTAAAAAAAAACATTACTGAAAACTGATTTTGGGTGATGAAGTTATGCTTGATCAAAGAAAATGTTGAAGATGTCCTCAATAGTGACGTGGTAGATATTAACTGGACCAACTAAAAAAAAGAACCCCCTCTTCCCAAGATCAACCTTTGACAATCACTTTACAATAAAGTTGCTTTTAAGTGAATCACTTTTGTAGAATAAGTGATGTTCACTTTTACAATAATGTTACTTTAAATAGTGCGGCAATAAATTAAAAGAGTTAAGTGACTCACTTTTTATTTTATTTTATTTAAGTGAGATGCACTTTTACAATAAAGTAACTTGAAAATAGAAATTGCATGCACTAAAAAGTAACTTAATAAGACTTGAACTCAAGACTTATTAAGGAATAAAACAACTTTAGACCAAGTGAGCTAAGTTTAAAAGGCACGTAAAAGAATGGAAAGAGGAAGGGGGCTTTTTTTTTACCCTTCTTTCTCGTTCTCCGTGCTTGCCTTTTTTTCTTACAAATCACAAAAAAAATGAAGAAAAAAAACAAAACGTTTTCCACACAATGGGGTTAGATCTTGGTTATCTTACCCGGAAAGTCTACGTTTTCAAGTTTTCTTGTTGTTTCTGATTTGCCGTGATCACACAAGGTGCACGACAAAGAACATACGTAGCCGAGAAGACAAGAAAAAAAAAACATTCCCTTTCTATTTCTGATTCGCCGCAATCACACAAGGTGCATGACAAAGAGTATACGCAGCGAGGGAAGGCAACAGTTCAAGACTAAAACTGATAAAATATCAGATATTTTAAAAAAAATTAAACAAATCCTTCACTGTAACATTATACCTTCAAATTTGTCGAAATTGGTGTTTTTGGATCAAATGGAAACCGTTTTCAATGAAACAAAAACTATTTCCCAATGGAAACGACACTCCAGACACAATGGAACACCTCCCACAAGCCACAAATGCACATAAACTATAGAACCAAAAACCCTTTCAAAGTTTCGGCAACCCCAGTTCCAGATCTTGATCAAAACCGAAAGCGACTCTTCATAAACGCTTTGATACCATGTTCGGGTACACATGGTACTCCCAAAAGACCGAACACCTTGAGAAACTGCTTCACACAAATAGATCACATATCAACACACCGATGTTTGTCACGTGGTTAAAAGCCTCGAGAGGGAAACAGTCCATGACCCCAGCCAAATAGCTACTTTGAGCAATTTATTATGCAAAAGAAAGAAAGTTACATGAGTTTCTCATAATCGATCAACTAGCCAAGGACCCTCTGTGCTCTTTAAATAGAGATCATGGACCAATTGGGTGTTAAGCCACGGATCAATGGTAGGTATGATCTAAGAGAAGTTGAACAGTCGGATCACTTTATGTCTAGAGCATATCATGACCGTCAGATTAGAATATTTACAAATGCATACTAATGCATACTAAATAAACACACTTTACCTAACGGATATATTACACAAGTTGATCTTAACTAACTCCTAAGTGTCTAAATATCCTAACATTATGTTGATGTTGCTTCATTTATAAATTGTATTGTGTGCCATTTATCTAAATCAAAGATGCAATGTAATGTTTGATTGTAATGAAGATCATTTAATGTCATTTTTTTTCTGCAGTAATTATTTAATGTCATATTTGTATGATAATAAATTTAACTAACTATTTGTTTTAGAAATGCATTTTTTATTTGATTGATTTAGATAGCTAATTAGTTCATGCATAATTTCACTATGTTAATAGTTTATTTCAACAAAATTCATTTTTATATTTAAAATAGTTTAATGAATTTTATACAATAATTTTTTTTTTATTTAAAAATAAAAAGTTTGAATATAAGTGTGAATTAACGATGATTCTTCAACATATAAGAAGTAATACTAATTCGAAAATACAAATATTTGTTGATGTACACACATATTTGTTAGAAAATAGGTTCGCAGAGCAGTAACAATAAACAAGATGCAAATATAAAGCACATTAACACATTACAAGAGAGACACCAATATAATGTAGTTCACCCAAGATGGTCTACGTCCACACAGAAATTGCCAATCCTTTATTATTATACCGTCCAACAAAATAAAGGGATATAACCTGCAACACACCCACTACACTTCCTCTTCATTCTCTCACAGTCTCTCTCACATAATCACAGAGATCGATTTTACAATGCTACAATAAAATACACAACCATATTACAATACCTTCCTTTTATAAAGGGTATCCATGGGAAAATACCACGAGCTGCCCAAAACCATGGGCCTGTAAATCACCCATTATTGACCAATTGATGACTCTGAAATTACAACATTTTACAAGGCATTCTCCCCCTAAATTTTCATTATGGGGTCGTTGTCCCCCTGGACCCCCTTGGATAACTATAGTAGGGGGGGGGAAGGCCCCCCAAACCCCCTGTCAGGTGCAAGGTTCCAAACACGAATGAAATAATAATAACTCTGAATTAGGAAGATTAGGCTCCACAACCAATAATTTTTCGAGGTACTTACTCAATAAATGTATAAAGCATATGCATATGTTAGTGTGTTTGAGTACTACCTATATGCTATAATCAATATATTAAAATTGTTACAAATATAAATGACAAAGAATAGTAATATACATAACTAAAACATCTAGTAGTACTAAAGTTAATATATATTTTAAACCATAAGTTATTATGCGTTCATGGATTAAATGTATATATATATATATATATTTTAAGGTTGATTAACTCTGAATTTAATATTTATTTAAATGAATATGTGGAACAATATGAACAAATTTGTTTAAAATGATTTAAGTGTTTTTGTGTGTCATTACCATCTTTGTCTTTCTCTACAATATTGTTTTCTTTATATAAAAAACACAGGGTTGAAGAATCAATAATGTTGTCATTGTCTTGTCATGGTAAAGTTACAAACAATATGAGTTATCATTGGATGTTATTATTCGAATTCCACTCTTAGATTAAAAATGAGTGAAAATTTGAACTATTAAAGGTTACACTACACCATGATCATTCAATTATTGTCTTAGCAATTAAATTTCAATGAATACTCTTGAACATGTCAACTTTGTGTAAGATAAATAAGTCTCCCAACTAACTTTCTACACAAGGTACAATCAACCAAAAGAGTAGCACCTCCATCTTCAAGTTGGGCTCCAAAAAGAAAGGGGAATGTAGTTGGTTTGAAATCATCCATTTTGAATCAAGTGATGAGATCTTTGGCATACTTAGATTGTGTTAAGGTGACTCCCAAATCTGATTGGGTGATTTGGAGTCCAAGAAATAATTGTAATAGTCATAAGTCAGTCATGGAAAATCTATCATGCATGGCATATTTGAACCATGCAATTGAGGTAGTGGAACTCCCAGTAATGAGGATATATCCACATAGAGTACAATAAGTAAGAGAAATTGGTCTTCTTAAAGCATATACAAATTGGATCTAAATTGCATCTTGAATTTTTTTGGACAAAATAAAAGAATCCATTTTTGCATACCGAGCTTGAGGTGCTTGTTTTAGTCCATATAAATATTTCTTTAATTTGCATACCAGGGAAGAGTTTTGAATGTACCCTAGTGGCTACTCCATGTATATCTCTTCTTCAAGGTCCACATGAAGAAATGCACTCTTCACATCCGTGTGGTGAATCTCACATTTGTGTGTAGTTTCTTTGGCAAGAATAAGTCAAACTGATTCCATGTTTGCAACTGGACTGAAGTTTTCTATGTAGTTAATGCCATGTATTCGACATAATCCTTTATCCACCAATATTGTTTTCTACTTGTTGATAAGTCCATTAGATGTCATCTTGGTCTTTAAAATCCATTTACATCAAATCAATTTCCTCTCTTTAGGAAGAAGAACCAAATCCCAAGTTTTGTTGTCCATGAGGGATTGGTATTCTTCATCCATGGAAACCTCCCAATGAGGATTGTCGGATGCTCCCCATGGTTTTGAAGATATGATGAGGACAAAATGTATAAATGAGTGGGAAGCAATGGCTTTGTGGCTGCAAGAGTGTGATTGGCAACATGAAACTCAAAGTGGGTTATTCGAGTATCAGTAGGGTCACCCACTAGTTCATCGGTTGCTTCTAGTGTTTGATTTTTATAATGAGGTTGAATTATTAGGTCCGCAACACTCTCATTTGTAACAATATCATCATCATTTGTACGAAAATATGAGTATGTATATGAAATTTTAGATGAAGCATTAAAAGCAAAATTAGACAATTCATTGTGAGTAATTAGTTGTTCATCAGAAGATAAAAGTAGTTTTAAGCATAGGAATTTCATCAAATTGGACACTTCTTTCAATAAAGATTTTTTCAATCTAAATATTCAGAAACCTATAACATTTTACCTCTTTAGGATATCTCATAAAGAGGTATTCCTCACTTTGAGGTTCTAATGCCCTTCTTTTCTTGGAAGGCACACTAGCCCATGCACGAGATCCAGACACCCTAAAGTGTTTAACTATTGGATTCTCACCGGTACATGCTTCAAAAGGAGTAATCCCTTTCAAATGTTTGTGTGTTACTCTATTTTGAATGTAATTTGAATAATTTAGGGCCTCAACCCATAATTTTGGAGCAAGATTCTTTGATTGCAACATGCAGTTTTCCATCTCTTTCAATGCGTGTTTTCTTTCTTTCTTTTTGCTTTGCAACATCATTCTACTGTGGAGTATAATAAATGGTATGTTGTAGCTCTATACCAACTACAAAACATAGTCAATGTACATATTTATTGACATACTCTCCACCATTATATGTGCAAAGGATCTTGAACCCCTTACTAGATTGTTTCTATGCAAGAACCTTAAAATATTTAAGACAAGAAAATACATCATTTTTGTTCTTCATGAAGTACACCCATGTATATCTAGCGAAATAATAAATGAAGGTCAATACATATATTGCTTTATTCATAGAGAGGCTAGGAAAATTACCAGTAATGTCAATGTGGACTAGTTCAAGAAGAGATGTGGCCCTCTTAGCCTTTCCTTTCTCAAATATTTCTTCAGGGTGCTTACCAAGAGCACATCTTGGACAAATTCCATCTAAGAAGGAGATAAATGGTATCCCCGCTACCATATCTTCCTTGCTTAGTTTCTAAAATTAATAAGAGTTAAGGTTCCCAAATCTCTGATGCCATAACTTAGTAACTTCAATGGAGTGCATTACCAAAAATGAAGCAGGATTTTTCGGCAAAAACTTTGAGAAAACATATAATTTGTTTTTGTGATCAACTTTTCCAAGTGCAATATTTGAACCATCAACCGAATATGAAGTGATTGTTGATTTTTTGGTGAATATAACTTGCTTACCATAGCTTGAGTGTGTGATCTGATAGATGGAAAACAAATTTTTGCACTTAGAAGGTACAAAGAAAACATCTTGAAACTGGCCATCTTCTTGTAAAATATCACCTTTTCCACATACTTTGACTAGAGTATTGTCTCCTATGAGTTCTTCTTGGACAATGGATGGCTTCATGGAGATGAATATGTCCTTGGATGAAACCATATTATTTGAAGCCCCTAAATATTATTAATCTTGCACATTGATCTAGGAACAAATAATCAATCTCATCAAGAAATAATCAACAAATAACTCAGAAATGGTGTTAATCGGGACCAGAATTGGTTTCCTCTCTGTATATTTAATAAACAATGAATGGTTACAATAACAATGTCAAGCAATAGCTTGAATCAATGAGGAATTCGAATACCTAAGGAGGTCATTCGAAATCAATGAGTGAGTCTGGCTTAATTGACTGTAAGCCATTGGTTCACACTCTGTTAACCACTTGACCAAAACCCTAATTGACTCACCAAACCCTAACTGAAGTCAGAGTGTAATAAATGACTGAATCTCAACTGAAGGAGATCAAACACATGTCATAGCAAGCCAACCATCAAGTGCAAGTGCTCAATGACTTCAATGAACCCCAATGAGGTTAATTGAAGCTGAAATGATCATCAAAAGTTGGCGAAGGTGCCCTTGTTGACTCCAGATCATTAAATAATATATTTAATGAGAGGAGGCGCCTTAACTGACTGGTTGAACTGATTGTAACCACCAGTTAGCAATTAGGTGCATTAATATCACTCAGATCACCCCCAGAGTGCTCCAGTTAGCCTCCTTGACTGTAGGTAGGCGTGGGTGTGACTGGATGATGTCAATTAATGCTCCACTGATGTCAATTATACTTAGGATAGTGGTTTAACTAGGCCAATTTGACCAAAAAGAGTGTGTATTGTGGTAAATGTCTCCAACACCCCCCCTTAATCTATACTTAGGAAGAGTTAGAAAACATAGATGCATAAAAATGCTAGGGCCCCAACAACTAAGGCCATAGGTCACCCTGTACAATGCTGAAACTGAAACAATGCTCAAAACAAACTAAGTGAGGAAAAGAGGGAAAACCCAGGGGGAACCCCCCCCCCCCCCCTCAAGATGAACACTGAAAGTAGTCTGAATCATCCTGATGAACTCACCCCCAATAGTGAACGGAGGTAAGTGAAATTCTTTTCTGAAAATATCTTGGTGAAGATGTCTGCAATCTGCTCATCAATCAGGCAGTATTGCAGAATGATGGTCCTGTCATGCACTAGCTCCCTGGTGTAGTGCATGTGAATCTCTACATGTTTGGTCCTCTGCTTGGTAACTGGATCCGTGGATATCTTAATAGCACTATGGTTGTCACAAAAGAGGACAGTGGACAAAGTACTACCAAGATCAAACTCTGAAAGAATGCCTTGCAACCAAACTGCTTGGATGCAAGCATTCACCACTCCTCGATACTCAGCCTCTGCTGAAGATAGTGCTATGGCAGCCTGATTTTTTATTGACCAGCAAATGGGGCCACCACCAAACATGAATACATATCTGGAAGTTGACTTACAATCAATAGAATCAGCCACCCAGTTAGAATTTGTGTATCTAACCAGCTCTAGCTCGAAGTCTGCAACATAGTGAATGTCGTAGGTCCTAGTTCCCTGAATATACTGGAGGATCCTCTTGGCTTCCTTCCAATGAATATCATGAGGCTGATACATGTATCTTGATACATCATTCACGGAATAACAAATATCAAGCCTAGAATGTGTCAAGTACAACAATCTACCAATCAGCTGTTGATAGATAGTGTAGTCCATGGGAGGTGTGTGTTTTCCTTCTTCAAGGCTGATCCCTGAAAGGAAAGGGAATGGTGTAGGCCTAAATTCAGCCATGTTAAACTTTACTAATAGGTATGAAGTGTATTTGGACTGAGTGACCATAATCCCATCAGAATTTTGCTCGATTTCAAGCCCCAAAAATTGTTTTAGAAGCCTCAAATCACTCATTTCAAAGGCATTGTGGAGAGCAGTTTTGATGGTTGAAATGGAGGCAACTGTGCTACCTGTGATCAGTAAGTCATCGACATATAAAAAAATGATAATTAGATGACCATAATGCTGCTATAAATACACATTTGGATTTGATCTACATCTCTGAAAGTTTTGCGAGAGAAGAAAGGCATCCATCTTGGAATACCACTCTCTTGGGGCCTGTTTTAACCCGTATAGTGACTTCTTTAGCTTGCAAATCAAAGATGGATCAGTGATGTAGCCCTCATACTGATTCATGTATATCTCCTCATGAAGATCTCCATGCAAAAATTCTGACTTAACATCCATGTGATGCACCTCCCAGTGCTTGGATGCTGAAATTGCCAAAACAAGGTGGATGGAGTCCATTTTTGCAACCGGTGCAAAGGTCTCATGGTAATCCACTCCTTGGACCTGAGAGAAACCTTTTGCTACCAGAATTGCCTTGTATTTTCATGTGCTTCCATTAGCAGCAACCTTTTTCTGAAACACCCACTTGCATTGAACCAATTTCCTTCCCGGAGGAAGAGAAACTAGCTCCCAAGTAGTGTTTTTTTGAAGAGAATTCATCTCTTCATCCATGGAAACTTTCCATCTCGGATCATTCCGAGTATGGTAGTAGGATTTTGGATCTGAACTAATAATAAAATAGCAAGTTTCGTACAACAAATTATCAGAACAAGAGAGCGCAATACCTGCTCTTTGGAAATCAGACCGGGTTCTCCTTAGATCATCCGAATTTCCAATGTTGTCTCCTGCAGAGGAGAGTGTCTGTTGGGCCCATGTAGGAAGATGATTTTTCACTTTAGGTTCTGATTCAGCATCTAATTATTGCTGCACACTGATATCAGAAATCATAGGATCCAAATCAGGGCCATAACCCCCAATTTCATCATCCAAATATTCAGTAGAATAGGAAGGAAATTCAACAGTTTTCTCCTTCACTAGTTCCACCTCCTGAAGAGGCTCATCGAACTTGACACTTCTCTTGATGATGATATATTTGGTCATGATATATAGTAGTTTGAATCCTTTAGATTCATTAGGATACCCAATAAACATACATTCTATTCTTTGCAGTTGTAAAGCCCTTCTTTTATCAAGTGGAATCCGGGCCCATGCAGTGGACCCAAACACCCGTAGGTTTGACACATCCGACTTGTGTCCAAATTATGCTTCGAAAGGAGTCTTTAATTTCATAGATGAGTGTGGCACCCTATTCTGAATGTATACTACAGCATGCATGGCTTCAGCCCACAAATTTGCAGCAAGCTTCTTTGACTCCAACATACAGGTGGTCATCTCCTTGAGAGACCGGTTCTTCCTTTCCGCTACTCCGTTCTGCTGGGGAGTGTAGGGAATTGAATGCTAGACCTGAATATCAATTTGGGAGTATATTTATAGAAACTCATTATTGACATACTCCCCTCCATTGTCAGATCTCAATATCTTTATCTTTATCCCAGAGGCATTTTCGATCAAGGCCTTCAATTCAGAAAATTTTTCACATACTTCTGATTTCTTTTTGAGAAAGAAAACCCATGTATACCTTGAAAAATCATCAATAAAAGTAAGGAGGTACCTTGATCCATTCATGGATGTGACAGGAATTGGACCACTGATATCAGAATGTATCATCCCCAATATGCATGTAGCTCGGTTTGCCTTCCCCCGATCAAACTTGTGCTCAGGGTGTTTTCCAATCACACAACCCTTGCAAATTCCTGTGGTTGCCTTGATGACCGGGAGGCCTTCAACCATGGAGTTTTTCTGTAATTGCTGCAAATATTTGAAATTAAGATGGCCAAACCTCTCATGCCATAGCATACTAACCTCATTTCCATGAGTTAGCAGAGCAGTGGACTTTGCATCCGCAACAAAGTGAGAGAACTCATAGGCTTTTGCATGATGATTTGCAAGGCCTTTTGCAATGAGTTTCCCGGATGCAATTTTTGTTATCTCAACATCATTTGGCCTGAAAGAGACTCTCTTAGGCATTCCTGTATGTGTCATTTGATAGACACTAAGGATATTTTCTGCTAGAGACGGTACATACAAAACATTAGAGAAAAAACCATTTTCAAGATCTACAGTACCTTGTCCTTCGGAAATGATGGTGGAGTCATCTCCCATGTGGATGGGGATGGATTTTCCAGTCTTCAAGGATGAAAAGGAGTCTTTTTCAGCCATCATGTGATTCAAAGCTCCAGAGTCAATCAACAGTGCTTTGGACTTCGAAGTGCTTGCCATGAGGGCATGACCTTTCTCATGCTATGGTTCCCGATCTTGGTGATCTCTCCTCCGAAAGCTCTCTGGAAGATTGATGTGATTCCTCTCAAGGAGAGAGGTTGCTTCATTAAGATTTTTCTTCACGTAGGCATGTTTAGGGTGAAAACCCTTCCTGCAGTAAGAACACTTGACTTTTTCTATCCCATTGTTCCCTTTTCCTTTGTTCTTCCATGAGCCGAAAGATTCATCATGCTGCTGGTTTTCAACTCTAGGCTTGGGAGCATCAAATTTAGTTTTCTGATTTTTTTGCTGCTTTCCTTTACCCTTCAGATCTTTGGGCCCCGAGACATGGAGGGCTTGATCATGGGAAGATCGAATGATCCCCATCTGGACAAGCTTGTCATGTTCATTTGTTAGGGACTCAATGAAGGCATTGAGTGTAGGCATCTTCCATCCAGGGGTTTTCAGCTTCCCCGCACGGAATGTAGAAACAAAAAATAAATAATCAGCCCTGAGTTTGGAGAGTATGGCAAGGATGAGCTGATCATCCTCCTTCTCCACATTGCATTGCTTCAAGAGTAAAATAGTATGCTTGAACTTTATAAAGAAATCATTCAGAGTCTCGAAATTGGAAGGTTGGAGAGACATGAGTTCATTTTCAAGCTGGTAAACCCTCAAGTCATCATGCTTTCTGTATAGAGATTCCAATTTGTCCCATATTTCTTTCGGTGTCTTCAAATCCGTAATATGGAAGAGAAGGTATTGGGAAATAGAGAGGCACAAGAAACCGAAGGATTCATCCTTCTTATTCAAGAATCTTGCTTTTTCTATGGCAGATCTAGGCTCAACTTCAATGTCCATGGTGACTCTAAAAAGTCCTTTGGAGTGCAGTTGAATCTCCATATCACTTTTCCATGAGTGGAAATTGTATGGAGTCAAGAGATCTGCTGAGGAGGTCATCTGGATGTGCTGGAGCGAATGCTTCACCTGTAGAAACCTGAAAATCAAAACAGAAAGGGAAAAATAAGGTCGGATAGCCTGCACATTCTAGGCTTTCATCACACCCAGCATAGTCAATCAAGCAAGCTTGATCAACAAGTTCTTTACTTGGGATATTGAGTGGTAAGCCTTGGCTTCTAGTGCAGTGCTGGATTTTTGAGCTATTGCTCACTTTTCATGGAGAAATTTGTCAAAAAGCTTGTTTTTGAGAGATAGATCTTTGATTCGTCGTATGCTCTGATACCATATTAATCTTGCACATTGATCTAGAAACAAGTAATCAATCTCAACAAGAAATAATCAACAAATAACTCAGAAATGGTGTTAATCGGGACCAGAATTGGTTTCCTCTCTGTATATTTAATAAACAATGAATGGTTACAATAACAATGTCAAGCAATAGCGTGAATCAATGAGGAATTCGAATTCCTAAGGAGGTCATTCGAAATCAATGAGTGAGTCTGGTTTAACTAACTGTAAGCTATTGGTTCATACTCTGTTAACCACTTGACCAAAACCCTAATTGACTCACCAAACCCTAACTAAAGTCGAAGTGCAATAAATGACTGAATCTCAACTGAAGGAGATCAAACACATGTCATAGCAAGCCAACCATCAAGTGCTAGTGCTCAATGACTTCAATGAACCTCGATGAGGTTAATTGAAGCTGAACTAATCATCATAAGTTGGTGGAGGCGCCCTTGTTGACTCCAGATCATTAAATAATAATAAATAATCATTAAATAATATATTTAATGAGAGGAGGTGCCTTAACTGACTGGTTGAACTGATTGTAACCACCAGTTAGCAATTAGGTGCATTAATACCAATCAGATCACCCCTGGAGTGCTCTAGTTAGCCTCCTTGACTATAGGAGAAGGCTAAGTTAGCCTTGTTTACTGTAGGTAGGCGTGGGTGTGACTGGATGATGTCAATTAATGCTCCACTGATGTCAATTAATGTCAATTATACTCAGGATAGTGGTTTAACTAGGCCAATTTGACCAAAAAGAGTGTGTATTGTGGTAAATGTCTCCAACAAATCTATGATCCAAGAGGATGATTTTGAAGTTGAAGTTGTTATAAGTGCATGTCCCCTTTACAGAGGAGGCCTTGGCTTGTGTACTTTATCTTAATTTTATGAAAAACATATCTTATACCTACAATTTTCTTCTTAATGTGGTCCCTTTTCCACAGTAGGTACATAAAGGAAGTCCCTCCTTGGTCTTCCCTTCTTTGGAGGTGGTATTCTCATAAGAAAACTTGGAATTTTTCTTCTTCTTTCCTTTGTATGGAGTCTTGTGCTTACTGTATTTATTATTCTACTCATTTGTTGCAAGTGCATGGGCATTTGAGGACCTTTGTAGGACCTTTTGAGAAATATTATCCTTCTCTTTAATAAGGGAGGAACAAAGACATCTAAATATGGAACAGTGAAAGAAGTTCCAAGTGCTAATCTAGTAGAGTGAAATGCTGAAACAAAAGTGTTGAATTCAAGACCTAACTTAGAAAGGATAGAAAGTTCCATTTGAGTGTCCTCTTTATTAATGTTGCACATATTGAGATAAAAGAGGAAAGATACAAACTTTGCAAATAATTCTTGTATAGAGTCAAGCTCACTTGGCCTCAAATTCATTAAATCTACCTCCAGAAGATGACCCCTCATCTCATATTGTGTTCCGAATAGTTTTGACAAGGTGGTCCAAATTTCATTGGGGGTCTTCTTGGATTGAATATGGCACAACAAGTAAGGAGACACAAAATAACATAGTATCCCATGTGCTTCTTCCATTTGATTAAGATACTTGGCCTTTTCAACAAGAGCCATTGATTCCATCTCATTTCCCATGGTGATCTGGTACAACCCTTTCATTCTTAAGAGAATATCCAATCCTGTATTCAATTCAAAGTAATTGAAGGGGGTTAGTATCTGATTAGAAGGAATATCCATGGATGAAAAATAATTGCTTTCTTGATGGCACCAAAAGAGCCTTCTTTAATCTATAAGAGGGGTGGATACAAAATCCTTCTTTAGTGGCTGAAAAAGAGCCTTCTTGGTAGCTACAAGAACCTTTTTTATTGGTTACAAAATATTATTTGGTGACCGCAAAATCCTCCTTGATGACTGCAAAATCCATTCTCAAATTGAAAAATCTTGGAAAAAACAACACTAGCACACTAGCTAGTTTAGTACCCCTACAACTCTAATACCATATAGGATTTGGGCATACATAGATCTAGATGCATAAGCTAACAAGATATATAGTGAAGATCAAATCAAGTATTAACAGCTATGAAACAACATAAATGATCACACAATAAACTTTGAAGAGAATAAATACAATGATATAATTCACCGTATTGAATGAATGGAGAAGGTTACTATATATAGAGACAATTTGAATTAGGTTGGAGAGAAATTAGAATTTTCCATGCCATGTAGAGGGATAGTTAGGCTTAACTTAGAGCATATAACCTCAATTAGTCATGCATGCACACCTAGACTGAGTTAACTGATTAAGGAACTCACTGACCACTCAATTAACTGAATGACACCCTACATGTCCTTTAAAATCACTCAAAAAGGGCGCTACTGACATAAATAGGGTGCTAATGAGTGTTTTGGTTAGTTAAATATAAGTTATGACTAAATTAGTGGAGTAACTTAAGTCCAAACTGAGACTCTTCCTTAAATAAGGGTGTAACTCCCCCAAATCAGGGAAGGCGCCCCAAAGATTAGGGTTTTGACTCATGGTTGGCTCAAGGAGTGGATTTGAGTGTGGTTTGTCCCATTAGACTCATCAGGACATGCTACCAGAGGGTTATCCTTTGGTCACGTAGAGTGGCAAGATTTTGCTTGATAATAAGGATTGGTGTATTGTGCTCTATCAGAATCTAGCTGATTAGAGTTTTTGTTACCCAATGAAGGACCATTTAGTTTTCATAAAGCATGATCCTACTTCTAGAGTCCCCTATATTTTGGATCCATTCTTCCATTGGATTGGAGGTTGCTTCTTCTTGGAAGACATGTTTTTTTTACATCAAGTCAAATATTCCCATGTTCATGTCCTCTTCTTGTTTATCAGCTTCACTCGAATTGATGATAAGAGTGAAAATTTAGGGAATAAACTCTACTCCTAGGAGGTGTATGAGATGGATTAAGTTGGAGTTCATAACAATAGTATCAATATTAAACACATAGAGTATCCTCAATTCCTCCTCCAACAATTCATATTCTTTCTTCTGGTCCACCAGGATATGGCTGAATAACAATTTCTCTGTCTAAAAGGTGATGAGTGAATGATCATAGAGGGATTGTTTATCACTGGAGTCCCCTAGTTCCGTGATCCAACTTGCAACAAATTGACATTCATCCATGTCTTCTAAGGTGATGGTTTCCAACCATATTTTTCCTTTTAGACCTTCTATTTTTATTTCATGAACTAGGGGGATGGAGTTCTTATAGAAATTTGCAACTACCGCTACCCGAAGTTGGTTGGTGATGGGTTTTTGTATGTCTTCTACCGCTTGTTTCATTCCTCTACCTTGCACCATGAGTTCTATATTGATAATACTATTTTGGTTTACAATAACTCCATCTTTGGGAGCAGCTAAAAGGATGAAATAAATACTCAATTTTCCCTTGATATTAATGGACCAAATTACCCCCCTGATCACCATATCCTCCATCACATAGGTGAACTCAAATTTTGTCATGGTGTTGTAATGCGTTTCCTCTTGCATTGAGTTGCTCGATCTATTCAGGTACATTCACATATGTCTATGCAGAATGGGGTGGTAGAACATTAACAATGGTGGTATAAATCCATGTGCTCTACATGGTCTGAAGCTACCTCATGTCCACTCAAATATAGGTGGTTTGTTCTGGCATCACAAGTGGGGTCCCTCCTCAAGGTATCCACGTCATGGGATATGGTGTTCTTGGTGGACCCTCTGGTTTTTCCTATTATCCCACTTGGGCGATAAGGGGTTTTCATTATGTCTGTCATGGCTAAACTTTGAAAGTCTTCCATAAAGGCTTCCCTTGCTAGGTTGGACACTAAGCCATCTAAGGTTTAGAGTCTAAGTGGTACTCCCACATTAGCCATACAATTATCCTTTATTTTTATATGGATATGGATAAGGGAATGAATTTTGATTATGGTGGCTTCCAAGGCCGGCATGTCATCTTCAAGTCTCCAATTATGTAGCGGTTTTTTCACAGGAGTTCCATTTTGAATATTGATCATCATGTTGGCAAGGATTTGTGAATCACCTTCAATTATTGCTTGGTTGTATCCATGTGATATCACAATGTTCAGACCCTATATAAATACCTCTAATTCTATCCCATTGTTGCTATTTAATTCCCAAATGTCCTGCATATACCCATTTTATGGTTCAGGTGTTGTCTCTGTATACTCCTCCATAATGGACCTAGCCTAGGTTGTCCTTCGAGGGTCCATCAAATTTGATTTTGATGAGGTTGTTAGGAGGGGGAATCCATGATGAAGGGATGATTATTCTAGGCTTGGTTGGGGTTGAGAGAGTGATGAAATGTTGGATGTTAATATCCCAAGCCTTGAAAACACTAGCTTCATGAGTGTTGAGTTACTTGTGTTAATCTATCCAATGATGCAACTGGAGAAAAACTTGTGGGATGCAATTCATATCTAAATATTTTCTAGTTTCATTCTTTCCAATTTTCCTATAATAGGAAGGATAGGAAGAGATTCCAGAGATGATTGAGCAAAGGATTGTCGTAGGGTAGCCTTCCCAAATAGATAAGGGTGTTTTTTTAAGTATGAGCAATCTCTTTATGAGGTGTGAAATATATAACCCCCATTGTCCCATAGATTAAAGGAGAAGGTACAACTATTGAAGAGATGTTCATTGTCTTCCTTGTGATTGTTGCAGAGATAGCAAAGTGAGGGACCAAAGAAACATATTTTGAGCAGGTTATCCCAAGTGAGGGTTTGTTGTGAACAAGGAGCCAAAGCAAAGTGGATATTTTGGGTCAGAGCTTCGTGGTCCATATGTGAGACCACATAAGATATTTTGGGAGATTGTTATGACCTGCTACAATAATGTAACCTTCTTTAATGGTTTATGATCTCATGAGCCATTATAACTCTGTCTAGGATTTGATGACCTTCAACATAACCAATTTTTTTTTGGGAGATGAGGAGGGGAAGGAGGGGTTTAAAATGGTTGGATATGAATT
Organism: Pseudotsuga menziesii; assembly: GCA_001517045.1. NCBI lineage: Eukaryota > Viridiplantae > Streptophyta > Pinopsida > Pinales > Pinaceae > Pseudotsuga > Pseudotsuga menziesii. The sequence continues at coordinate 108,608 of LPNX010429550.1, read as the reverse complement.
TGGTGATAATATTATGGATGATATTATAGAGATATATACGCCTAGATTTTTCAGGGGAGGAGGGATTGATCCCTTTGGGGATTGGGGATAAGAGTCAGAAAGGTGGCATTGAAATATGAGAGAATACCAATTATTTGATGAGAGTTTTCAACAATGGCCCATAAATCCTCTTTAATGATTTCCCAGGAGGACTGGAATAAGCGTTGGGTCACTCATCTTTTATTATTCATATTCATCTACTTAGTCATTTATCTCATACTTCCACTTGTTTATCAATCCATTTACCACATATTATTATCAAAATAGCATTACACACTTCCTTAATCCCTAGTGGTAAAATTGCACATGTTTTCCTTTGTTTTTAATGAATTGAGTTTTGTTATACTTGATTTTATTGATGATGGTTTATGAAGTGCATTTCCTACACCAGTTCAATTTCTACACCATTTCGTGTACCACTTTCGGTACCAAATTCATGGTTAGCATACTTGCACACCTCTAGCTCGAATTCTGCCACTTAGATGTTGTAGACACGTGTCCCAACAGGGTTTCTAAAACCTCACCCATCTCACATGTTTGAGTCTCCATCATGTGGTCAAATATTACCTATTATTTAGCAATAGTTCTCAAACAACCAACTTCTACCTCAATTTTTGAGCAAATGAAGACGATTCTTGGGAAACTAAAACATGGGTTTTCTTTGTAGCATGCAAAATTAAAGTAATGATGATTCTTTTTCCAAAATGAGTTATGGTTTTGGATATATGGGTGGATTTTAAACACGGATATACCCAAATTGATGTAAAACCTATATTTTTGGTGATTTTTCCTAAAATTGTAAAATTTGAATTTTGAGTTTGGGGATTCGGTTTCATCCACTCCTCATTCATTTTTATGTATAAATAAGACCTCATAGGACTAAGTATAATAATAATTATCATTCATGAATTTGTATGAGAGAATTAATCCTTGTATTAAAAATCAAGAGGGTTGATTCTTGTCAATTTGTAAACATGGTTTTGATCTTAATGAAGAGTTGATTCCTTGTTGGCCCATTATGAATCCTCTTGATCTTATTTAGTTGTTGCATGCATATTTCCCGAGTAAGGAATTCCCCCTCTATTCAAGTAATACCCCTCTTATTTTCATTTTCTTAGCAGATAACATTGTTTGATTTTGTTTTCATTTGCAATTCATAATTGGTTTGATTATTGTCTCAATTGTACTAATTACATTTCAATTATGTTCTTCTCCATTAGATAAATAATTAAAACTCAGACTTGATTATACCTTTCTATGCACACACCAATGTTTCATTTGTGTATGATGTATTGTTCATTCATTCTCATGAGTTCACTACTTTGTTCTTCCATTATATTTTTGTTCCATTGCATTTAAACTTGTTTTCGACACTGATTTGTATGTTAAAGTCGTTGTAAATTTTATTCATTACCATCACCTCTTATTCTTCCACACATATCACTTATGATTTATTTTAAAGGAGTTATGTTATACATATAAATACTGTGTTTTATTTGTTGCACTCTATACCAATTTGCTTCCAAACCATGTCTGATTTGTTTTCTATTTGATCACAATTTAGTTTTGTTATATATAAAGCCCCACTACACCTCAAATCATCCTCCTCTAACGTTGATTATGAAAGAATTTTAAAATGTGAACAACAATAGCAATGTTTATCATTAAATATTGTTTCCATTCATAAAACACATATAAAAACAATACAAAAGTGATTTATCTTTCCCATATACGCCTCGTTCCTCATTCATGGTTTGGGATTAGTACTCTTCATATTGCATCCATTTATTCCATATTCACCAATGTTTATCCATTAATAAATATATATCTTCTATCATTCATTATGCTCAATTCAACTTCGATTTACATTTCTAGGTATTGACTGCAGAAGATAAGTTCATTCCATTATAAATTCTTTGTGTAGACTATTATCTTTAAATTTATTCTTTAAAACATAAATAACCAAATTTGTTTCCATCCCAATCCTTCACCTCATTGTTTTTTTTCAATAAATTGATTAGTTTTACGAGATGCCATTATATATGCAGTCTTTTGAACATAGAAAATCAACACCCCTTTCCTCATTAATTTTCCTTAGCATTTGTTGCATAATTGTCTAGTGTTCATCATTTTTAAGCACATTTGTATCTTTATTGTTCGTCATGTGCTTAATCTTCTGAAGCATGTTTGTTCTCTTTTTGTCTCATCATTATTGTGCTCATTTGAAGATCAACTTCTGAGTTTTGAATTACATTTAGTTGTGAGTTTTATTTCTAGATTGTCTTAATTGCCTTTCATTTGGTTTGTCTTTACATTGCTTTGATTTCCCTCAACTTTTCCAATCGCTACAATAATTCATTGAAGGACTAGAAACATTAGTTATCTACTCACGATATATTGCATGAACATTCAAGAATGAAATATTATGATCTAGAGCCTTTATAACACTGAATTATTCTTGAGTCTCAGTGATAGGTCCTGTGGTGATTTGTCATTTGATTTCAATTATTGCATTTTGAAGTGTAGTCTGTTGGTGTCAGTTGTTAAATTAGTACAGATTAGGCTCTAATTCTGCATTTCTTGTGCTTGCATCTCAAATTTTACGAACACCCGATTGATAATTTAATGTCAAATATTTAGCACATAATTTAGCTTGACATTTTTGGGCCATTGTTGGGGAGATGATAAAGGGATTAAAGCCTAGCTAAATAGGTTGACTTTAAATTACACAACTTAGGTGGGGAGAAAAATGATAAGATGCAAAGACGACCTCACTATAGAGTTTATGTGGTATAATATCCTGATGTTTCCTCTTTAGTGGGTTTCTCCAAAGCCTTGATTTTTATTTCATGTAAGTGTGTTTCTTTTATTTGAGTTTCATTAATACATTTATTTTTGGAAATGAATAACTTGTGTGAACAAATAACTTGGTGAAAATAGGGTCCTATTAACATGAAGAGTTCGAGTAGATGATTGGTTTGCTTGAGTTTGCTTTCATTTTTTATAGTTAGTTTCCTTCCATTTTTTGTTTTGTAGGAACCCCATACACCAATCCATGTGTAACACAGGGATTACCAACCCGCAAATAAGACCTCATGAATGTTTGAGAATTTCTTGAGTAAAAGAGAATGCTAATCCAAGAGATCTATTGACTCCTCACATCAATTGGGGACATCTATACATATCAAGAGGAACAAATATTTACAGGATTTAAGAACATATCCGCATTCCGGGAATTGATAAAAGAAAAAGAGTTCCATGAACAACAACAAGATGAGACCAAAGAATCATGGATCACATTCGATGGAGAGCAGCCATTAGAACTTGAGATCGAGGAATTTCCAACATGCCTATCCTCAGATCTTGCACCCATTCAAGAGACCAATCAACAAATAGTAGAAGATTTGCATGGCATGACAAAGGAGGACCTACAAATCAATGATAATGAACAAGAGAACTAGGAAGACAAATACTATAATGAAATTTGGTTCCAAATAAACATCAGGATGAATCACCACTTTATTCTTCAACAATTCTTGTCATCATCTTAATAAAATCATTTGGTTCCCCACATCCGAGCAACCATTGAGGTATATTTTTAAGTTTTAGGTATGGGCATATTTATAAACCTATTACACAAATGGCTTCATTAGAAACATTCCTACACTTGAGAAAAGGGTTCTCCTTTTCAAATAGGGTAGGATAGTAAATAATAAAAGCTACATATTGTTGTTAGTCTAGCCCAAGTATAGTGCAACATATATTTCATGTTTCTTTTCGAATGAGTAAGTTGAGAATAGTTAGGCTCAGAACAATCGATGAAGATCATACCCAAATAGTTTCCAACAGTCATCATGTGAAGATCCATCAGAAACTAGTTTAAAGGGAATCTTCTATTTTGATAAATTTTTAAATATGTTTTCACTTGATAGTTATATTGGTTTTTAGTTTTATTTTGTTCAACAATTTTCTTAATAAAGTAAGCTATTATACTTGTGTTTGGAATTTTGCGAGAAGATAACCTTTTCAATACTATCCTTTGCATTCATGCATAATACTGGAAGGGTATTCTCAAAGAGCTAAGGAGACATCTTTAGGGAAGTATCTCATGACAACTTTTCTCAAAATTTTGAAATATCTTTATAATCACATTTTTCCTAAAGTTGTTTCCTGAAAATAATTTATTCTTTCTTTATCATTGTCTGTTTATTTTAAAAATGTTCTTGGGAAAGAATGACAATTTAAGTATCCTTTTAAAAGAATTATAATATTGGTAGATTTAGAGAAAAGAGATCGAACTAAATGTTAGTTCCAAACCAATTTATTCATAGTTGATCATTCTTTTAGGTTCTTGGATTTCCCTTTTTCTTGTTCATACAAATTTCTGATTATTACTATTAACAATTGCTCACAACCTAACTATCAAAAGTATTATGGGGATTAAATAAAAGTAAAGGGTCTACATAATGACACTAGTAGAAAAATTGCATATCTTAGTTTGGAAACCAAAGCATGCTATCATAGCATATTTACCAATACTTGCAAGACAATTTATGAAGTTTCTGCTGATGGAGGAACACTACTATGATTATACATGAAGACAATGATGTAGGGACTATGTGCATCCTTCATTTATTCTCTAGTGGCTTCATCCAACTCACATCATGTTAGCTCATCCATATTGTGTCTTAAAATTGGCTAACTCGTGATATAATTTACATGTATAATTTTGTGCCTTTAAGAGGCTTTCCATATCTACTCCCCCATCCATCCATTTACAAATAAAAAACCATACTACAAATATTAAAAAGTGTGGGAGAAATGGGATCAAAGAATCTGGTGTAAAATGGGTTTAAGAGGTTATCCCATCGAGGCTATAGACACTTGCTAGCAGCGGGTTCCAACCTACGGTACTACCAGGCAAACCCATCAAGGCTATGTATGATCATAGGGAATAGGTCATTCTTCCTAGAGAGTGTCATCAAAATCCATTACTAGAAGGTGTCATCCCTTGCCCTTAACGAGCTTTCTGGAACTGCTCCCCCATTCCCTTATTATATTTATTTATCAATATTAAATGAGGAGGAACATGGAACTAGAGATATCAGTGCAAAATAAATGCAAGAAGTTAACTCATCGAGGATATGGATGTCTTCTAGCAGAATTTACTGACTTGTGACACTAGTATTGACCAAGCTTAAGAACTTGTCCTTATGAAATTACTACTTATGATGTTATGTAAAAAAGAAGCATGTGTGGTTCGGAGCTAAGGTATTAAATGAAATCCATTAAATTGATACTGGATAATGACCTTAAGGTGACCTAAATACCTCACCATTGAAATTACATCATACCTAATATTTAACTATCTTAGAAGTGGGACCCATGATCATAGAAAATCAATGGGCTCAACTGTGAATTTTACTACTTGGATGACTGTAATAGTTTATGGAACTGGATAGGAATGATTAGTTTTCCATTGGTTTATCCTATTTTGTGACCACTAACACTTTACTACTAAAGGAGAAGTGGCAAAATTCCCTATTTTAATTTAACAAGCTTCTTGGGCATAAAATTGTTAATAATTGATGAAATCATATGTAATGAGTAAGTTGGGATTTATTTTCTAGTACAGAAAGTGTAAATATGTCTTAAAGGAATTTCTTGCAGGCTATTTTAGGTAACTAAGGCCAAGAGTGTGTATAAGGGACATTCAACATACAAGCAACTTCTTAAGACTCTTACAGAATTAGAACAATTTGTAAGTTCATGTACCAATTGGTACAGGAAAATCTCTAGGTGCATTTTGATGATTTTGTCATTTAAAGTGGTCTAGGTGAACATATTTTTTTAATTTTTAAAGCTTTCCAAATAATTGATATGGTGTCATATGCATTACATGTTTTTCTAATCAATCTTAAAGCATAATTATTTGCATTTAAAGTGAAAAGTAATATTTTATAAATTTGAGGATGATTACTATTTTAATGATCTTTCTTGCATATGATCATATCTAGTAGTTAGCTTATCAGCTTGTGATAAGCTCTTAGAGTACAAGGAAACTTTCCCTTTCTTAGTAATTTTCAAGCTTCGTTAAATGATCAATGTCTTGCTTCGTTTCCATGAGGACATGCAAATATATTGTCGTGGGGGAGAGCGCCCATCAACCTTTAGTCAACATGTAACCTACAGTACAAAAATGCATTCTAAGATCTTCCAAAGGTAAAACTTGAAGTTATTAATACTTTTGATTTATTGAAAATTTAGGAGAATATGATGAATGAACGCTATAGCAGGGATTTCTCCCTTGCTACAGGGCAGGAATGGCTACCTTTCGTCTATAGGGCGGAAGGGTAGGTTCCTGTGTGGAGATGCAAGAAAAATAAACAGAACAGAAAGGAAGAAAACATGGACAAGAAACGGCCGGAAGCGCCTCTGCAAACAATGTTAAGGCTTTGCTTCAATAACCTGCAAATAATTATTAGAAACAATAAACCTGCAAAAACATGTTAGAAATAAACCTGCAAAGAGAAAATGAAAACCTGCAAACAAGCTACGGATTAGATAAAAGCAAAGAAATAAAACAAAACACACATGTATACCTTCTCTTTGGTGCAATGGGCCACCATGCCCTGGCTAGAAGAAGCACCTCTCTCTCTCTCTTGGCTATGGAGGAGCTATGGCCCAATGAAGGAATGAATGGATGAGAGGAGGGATGTGGGTGGCTTGAGAGACAAAGGGTCTCAAGGCATCCACGGGCAGCATAACAGTATGCAAGGGAAGAGTTGTTTGAGAGTGACCCCCACCCCTCCTTTTATAGCTTTTTTGGGGATTTTTAGGGTTTTAAGCCCTTGGTTAGGGCTTTAGCCCCTTTTTTGGGCTTTTAGCCCCTTTCGCCCTAACTTTAGCTCCTTTTAGGGTTTTAGGCTCCTTTTAGGGGTTTTAGCCCCTTTTTGGAGGCTTTAGCCCCATAGGAGAGTTATTTAGGCTCCTTTTTGGGGGTTTTAATCCCTTTTACTCATTTTTAAGCCTTTTTGAGGGTGTGGGATTCTAATGGGGTGATACAAAGGTCGTGCATTGGCATCCTTGGGTGGTGTAGGGCATGTAGAGATGAGTGATGGATTTTTTGGGTTAACAGATTGCCCCCTGATGGGTGAGGGCAGGAGCTCATCGTATGGCTGACGGACATCATAGGATTTACTGCGGAGAGGTGGTTCTTCCGGGGCTGGGGCATGGTGGATTTTGGTTTTTGTACTAATATGGCTCCCATCAATGGGTGAGATACAAATAATGTGTGACATGTATATGGATGAGGCAGGCATCCCCATGCTCGTGACAATGTCAAAAGAATAATTTGATCTATGCTCTAAAATACAAGAGCCAATCATATACAACTGATGATACATAGTGGTTGCCTCAATTAGAGGCTGAATACAACACTGATATGAAGAACTGTTACATTGGACCCATGAAATTCTCATGGAATGCTATATCTTCATGACTAACGCCCTGCTGGATCTGGGATGGTACATAGCTGTATGGACTCGCTGATTGAGAGCCGGAGTCTCTATGGTACAAGTATGCTGAATCAATCATAAATCTATATAGAAGCACTAGTGGGGCTTCTGAACACTGTCTCCAATGCAACCCAGAAATCACAAGGGACATAACCTGTTTAGGTCCCTTGAATAGACTCAACAATGTGCTAGAGTCAGGTGACATCCCAGGTCTTCGACCAAATACTACACGAACCAAACCCTGTACGAATCTCAACGGTGCGATGATGTAGTTGAAGTCGAGCACGTGAGAAACAACCATCCCGAGAGGCACTAAGGACTCCTCTCAAGTGGTCCAAGGAACTCATCAATGAGGTTAATGAAACCAAGATATAGGGACCTCTCGTTCTATCCTCTGGAATATATGTGTTGTCATTGACAGAGGGAGACCTGCCCCTAGTCAAGGGAATGATGTTTCCTTGACCAGGAGCACGAGGGAGATAACCGAAAGGTGTGAGACAATCTGTGGACTGACCCACTGAATGGGGGGGGGAGGGAAATAATTGAACAGGGGCAGGGGGAGTGTGGTAGACTCAAACTTCCTTTTTTCAGAGTATGATGGTAGGGCATACCAGGCAGCAAATGAAACTGACTCATGGGAATGGGATCATAGCTGTAATACCGGGAATGTCACTGCAGATGGGAAATACTTGGGGGAGGTGGACACTTTTGATATTGATGGGATCCAAGGAAGACATATTGCAGAGTGATCTGAACAAAGGCGACCCAAAGGGGGAATGTTGCCAAACTGTTTTCTGTGGGGTGGTGTCTAGAGACACCGTTGTGGTACGATCTCATGGATTTTTGGCGAGCTCGAGAAAGTAAATGCTCGATGGTGCTTTCAATTTTAGAGAGTCTGAAAGCACGAAGAAGACTCCAGTGGGGGCTCTTTTTCGTTGGCAGTCTCCTGTGCCTGAAAAAGGATAAAAGTATACATAGGAAGAAAAAGGATAAAAGTATACATAGGAGAGCTCGCCCATCCTTTGGGGGATGAGAGACTTCTTTACCATTGGTAGTCCAATCAGGCCGGAAAAGGTTAAACCTATACTGACTGGACGGTCATTCAGATATTTTTATGAGCATGAACGAAACTAAGTTTGCTCGGCAATCTTTTATTGATGAGAAGGCTGGAAAAGAGCTTAACGACAAACCATGGTGACCTTTTTTGTAAAGTGCAGCCCCTCTGCCCGAGAAAGCATAAAAGTATGCAGAGGGGAACGGTCTTGGCTTGAATACGCCAAGGTGGTCCTTTTCATTTGATGGTCTACATAGTCTGTAAAAGAAGGTAAACGAGATGATGTAGATGCCCTTTCCTATACTTTAGTGAGCGGGAAAGGAAGCAGCTGTGCTCGGCTATCTTTTCATTGTTTTTAAGAGTCAGAAAAGAGCTTAAATGAAACTCCAGTATGGTCAACCGATTGCGGTGGCACAGGTGGTGCCCCATGTCGGGATGGTGGACAGTGGTCCAAAGGTCATCTGCACAGTATGGATGGAGTAGAAGGCTCTCAAACGTACCAATACATGTGTGGGATAAATCACAATAGAGGCTCGCGAGTCGGTGCGACAGAGGCACGCAAATCGAGGTGGCTCTCAGACAGAGGTCAGGAGAGCTGTGTGTGAGTTGCGGTGGATGGAATTAACTACATGTGATGTGAGTGCAAGTCTTGGGGCACTTATATGCCAAATACATGCAAGAAAAATAAATCGTTTTTTGGACAATGGTCCAGAGATCCGTGTAAGGTGCGGTGGATGAAGTAGATAGCTATGTGTTAAAATGCAAGACAAAAATGAAAATAGTGTCCCTTAACGGGCGGTGTCCCGAAAGCCCTCATGAGTAGCGGTAGGGAAGAGTGATATAAGTGCAGGTCCGCAGACACTTGTATCACCATGGTCTGGCTCGTAAATCTAGGTGACTTCTAGGAAACGGTTCCAAAATTTATTTGTTAAACATGAGACGTTGATCTCATAAGGAGATAGAAATTTGGGCTCGGAGGTGTGAGGGGTGTCTCGAACAGGTTCCAGGTGACTTTGAATTAGCAGCTAATGGCGCTAGCCCTGAATGGGGGTCTTTGATTTGTGGTAAAAATGTTGCAAAATAAAAAGGGAAAATACTACGCTATAAGGGACTCATAGTGGTTATATCAGACATAGACTCTCTTGAGGTGGAGCCCGTTGCGCGGCTTCTTCAAGAGTCGTCCGTCTGAGTCAGCGAAGATGTATGCCCCCTTGCCGATACGAAGGTCATTGGCAAGGCGGGGTGACGAAATCTGGTCTTTTATGGAAAGAACCGATTCCACACTATGGTTTAAAGGGAATGGGGTAAAACCAGAGGTGGTCTTAAAGATCTCCCCGTCATCGCGTAAGTGGTGCCGGGGTAGATCAGGTGGATCTTCCATGAGCGATGAAACGGAAGGGTGACTGGTGCTAGATATCATGAAAATGGTATTGGTTGTGGCTTTGGTGGCCTTGCCCCCAATCTTTGTTGGAGGAAGAGGGGTAGGCTTGGAGACGGGAAGAGTCTTTGATGGAGCCGGAGGTAGGCGCAACATCATCTCAATTGGTTGGACATGAGTCAACACATCTTGGGGCCTCAGAGGTAGGGTAGGTGGTTCAAGGTACCACATAGGATCTCCCAATGTGAAATCTTGTATATTGCGGGTTACCAAGACAGACTTACTCACGATCTCAGATGGTAGGAAAAGGAAAAGGAAAAGGATCATGTTGATCGGGAATGAACCCCACTGTTTCCCTAGAAACTGATGTTGAGGTTGCAATTGAGGTTGTGGTTGTGGCTGGGGAAACAACGGAAGAGACAGGTCTGATGGACCGTCATTGGTGGTGGAGACGAGTGGGTCAGTTGAACTGGACATCATGTAAATGGACAGGGTGTCTGAAGAAGGAGGTAGGGGTGAACTTCTTTGATCAGGGTGATCTCAGAATCCAGGGAATGTTGACGGAGGCCGACTAAAGCCATTCGAAATTCGGGCAAGTCTTGGCAATGGTGAGAATAATGTCCATACAGTCTGTAAAGGGCTCAAGCATGGTTTGTTCTCAATGCCTTGTTTCTTAGTACTGGCATGGTTGGAAGTTCAACCACGGGGAGATTTTCGGTTGTATCCATGGCATCCAAATGCGCACGGATAATTGGAATCTCAAGGCAGTTCTGAGTCAGATGGCCCTGTTCTTCGCAGATGGTGCAAGGCGGGATCTGTCGCGGCTCTGCGGTAGCTTTCACATTCTTGCCCCTGGCCCTTTTTGGGTGGGGCGGTGTGGGTGCGGTGGTTGGTTTTGGTATGTCGGGTGGAGAATGAGACTTGATCGCAATGGGTTGTAGGGGGGTTAAGACTACCTAGGGCATTGGTGGTTGAGTTGGTGGATCAAGATACCACACGGGAATTCCCAATGTAAAGTTGGGTAGGCTTAGGGTGGCCATGACTGGCTTGCTCATGACACCAGGCGGGGGAAAAAGGAAGGGAATTGTATGGACTGGAGAGGATCCCAGACAACTCCGTGATGGTTGTATGTGGGGGTGAGGTTGTGGTTGCGGCTGCGCATAATGCTGTAGCTGCGGATGATGTTGCAGCTGCTATTGATGTTGCAACTGCAGACGATGTTGTGGTTGCAGTTGGGGCTGCGGCTATGGTTGTTGTTTTGGTGCAGCGGTGCTGGATGAGAGCATGCACAAGTCTGCAGTCTCGTTTGGTGTCGGTGGTGGTGACACTAAGGGGAAAGGAGCCGTCATGGTGGTATCAGCAAACAACCCAGGGCCCACATTCAACAATGGGGAGGCTGGTGTGTTGTCAACCATGGTGTTGACTACAGGGATAACATTCGCGTTTGTGGTCATCCATTGCGGATCAATGGTGTTGATCATAGGGATAAAGTTGGTGGGTGCCGTTAGCTCTTGCGGATCGTGATAAGTAAGCTGGTCAACCGTCATGATTTTCCCTTCATGGGGGAACATCATGAGACGGAAGATAGTTGATGCGATAACTCTCATGGCATACATATAACTTCTTATGAGGAGAAGCTTATAGTCCAATTGAGTGTTGACAACCTCTATGTCAATCAAAACTGTCTTCCCGGCTAATGTGATGGGGACATGGGGGAGGATTCCTTGGGCTTTAGTGCGATGGCCATCATAATCCTGTAGAGTTGTGGAGGATGGTTGCAGAATTGGGGATCCAAGTTTCTGCCAGACTAGGGTATACATAATGCACGTAGATTCCCCCTCATCCACTAGGCGCCGATGCACAACCAGATTCCAGATAGACACCAGGATTTGAAAGGCAATGGTTGATGGCATGCGTGGTTCTCCATTCTCTGTGTCGAATGTGATCAACTTGGAGTCAGAGGGGTCTACGGACCCAAGGGCGGCTAGTAAGGCTTTCCGCTGCATTGGGCACATTTTGAGTACCTCAAGAGAAGACATGGTGGTTGGTGTTTGGGCCAAATCATCCACGATGCTGTAGTTGACAGCAGCTCTAGCCGCGACGTTATTGGAAACCCGACGTATGGGGGGGAGTGGGAACAGGGGTAACTAAAGAGGTGCATTGACTGTTTTAGATGTTGATGCCGCTGATCTGTTAGTGGGTTCAGTGTTGGTTCCATACTGATTTCTTCTAGTTTGTAGATTGACCTCTTTAGTTGTCATAACTAGCAGGTGATGGACACCTATTTATGCCGTGGGAGGTGCCCCCGGAGCATTGGGATTGGGTTGGGGAGGGGGTGCGGTTGCCACCAATCCTTGGACTAGTAGTGGGTTTTGGAGCACCATAGGAGGAGGTACTTGTGGTACTGGGTTGGGTTGGGCTGGGCTTGGTCCATTGTGTTGGTGTCATGTTGAACCTCGTTCCTAATGGCATGCTTAGTGCAACCCATGAAGGGACACTCGAATGTGTAGTGCCTGTAGACCTCATAGAGTGTGCATGGTTGGTTTGTATGCAACGGGGCGTTGCATCTAGGTGCATTTGGTCGTGGAGGATTTTGGGCTAGCCAGTTTGCCATGACATTGTTGGGAGGGTTTGGTTGTTGACCTCCTCCCTACGGTTGGTTGTTGCCTTGATTTCGGGGTCGGTTATTCCTAGCTTGCCCTTGTTGATTATTGGGGGCCAGTTGGTTGGGACGGTTTTGTTGTGCAAACACCTATCCAAACGGGGCAAGTGGAGTAGGGGCGGGGGCTTGAACCACTTGCACTGGTGGTGCATAGTAAATTTGTGTGGGTGGTGGTGCCAAAAATGTGGGCATTTGCCCCGCGTATTGCTGTGTTGGCCAAGACAAGGCCTGAGCCTGCTGCGGTGGCTCAGGTTGTACGTAAGAAGTTGTGGCTCCGGACTGGGACATCATTCTTGCATAGTCTAGAGTTTGGTTTTGGTAGGCCACAATAGCAATGTTGCTTGGTTGTGGTGGTACTGTAGGTGGTGTCAGATGGTGCTGTGGTTTTTTGGAGACTGAGCCTATGATGCCATCTGTAGCATGGGATTCCCCCGGTGCATCCCGGTAGGAGGTACCCGGGCGGGGAGCGTATGGAATGACAGTGTAAAGGTACCCAGACTGTGCATAAATAAGATCGAACTGCTGGGCTTTCAAGATGGCTTCTTCTTTGGATTGATGACGTTCGGATGCAACGTCCTTTGCTAAGGGTGGGAGCAAGGTCTTGAGGAACCAATATAGAAAGATCCTATCATCGAGTTGGATCATACATAGACTACGACGTCGCCGCTACTCATGGATGTGGTCAGTTATATGAGTCGCAGTGTTCTGGCAGCAAGATAACAAGATCTCCACCCCTTCATCATATCTGACGAGGAGTTGGAAATATTACAGGAACATGAAAGCCAAGGAGTTGAAATCTGGGTACTTGGCTTGTGGTCGCTCAATGTACCACTTGGCTACGGCACCTGTGAGGGTGCATTAGAACAGTCTTATCCTGATCGAATCATCTACGATGTTGTTTAATGAGCACCATAGATGAAATGCCATGATGTGGTTTTGGGGGCATTCCCCTGCCTTCCCTTCAAACTTGGGAATATCTGAGGGCAGTTTGGTTGGCATGGGAGGCCAAAATTTTTGATGGTAGATGGGGTCATTTGTCAACCGAGCCAAATCAGGCAAGTTGAGACAAGCCATGCAAGGCAGGTTTGACCCCAAGTTAATGTGAGATGGGGCAGGTATGGTGGTGGGGTTTGCAAGTGCATAATGCACCTGCATAGCTGGGGGTACTGGTGGTGCCATTGTATATGGGCCAATGCCCCCAAGTGTGGTGGGAGGGACAGTGTGGGTGGAAGGGCCACTGCCCCCATGTATGACAGGAGGGGCAGTGTAGGTGGAAGGGCCACTTCCCCCTTGCGTTGCAGGTGAGACAACTTGGGTGGTCACTGTGGGTGGTGAGAGCTAACTGATGAAAATTTGCATGAAAATGCTGGGGCCACCTACAGGGTTGTTGGTGATAATTTGTGGTGTGGACATGGGTCTACTAGCGATTGCTATGCCGAAAAATGGATCTGGGTTTGCACCAGCCATGGGGCTTGATGGTGCTGTGTGTAGGTCTGGTTCAGACTGATATGGGTCTGAATCTGAATCAAAGGTTGTGTGGCCTTTTGATGGTGTGAGAGGTCATCAAGAATGGTCTCGACAATGTCGGTTCAATGACTCGAATTGTGGTGGTTCGTCTCTTAGGCGTGAGGAAGAGCATGAGGGATCAATTGTGTTAGATTTGTGTATCAAACTAGCAGGAATGATATTTTGGACCCCGGTTTCAATGGCTTCCTATTGGCTGTAGGTGGTCACTCGGGCACCAAGACTGCCAGAAGACAGTGCTTGGATTTTTCCTCACGGGCGTTCTACTCAATCGGTGGGGGTCGTTACCCATTTCGCTTGGCAATTCCTCTCAGCGGCTAGCTACTTTGGGGTTCCTGTGGTACTCCTCACAATGAGTTTCTGGGCAGATCCCAATTACTTCCCACGGTTAAGGCAGTCAAGGACTTATGACCTCAAAGACTGCATATTTTTGAACTTAGTGTAAATTAATCAATTTTAGTGGCTCTCTCACCGTCATGAATTGAGTGGGGTTGATTTACATGGTATGGTGTGTATGTCTTTCTGTGTTTCTGTTATTTGGTGGCTGCAAATGGTTTATGAATTCATCATATTGTGGTTGAAAGCAGTAAATGAACATAAATTTTGTAGACAGATACCATTTTTTACCCTGAATTGTGATAGTCTAACTAGGTGACTACCTTACACCTATATTCTTCTTCAACCAAGAGAAGGTGTTGGGCTGTCAACACAATGGGACTAAGCCCATCCGTAGATCCACAAGTAAGCTCCCAGATGCAAGGTTGGTCAACAGGGAGGACACTTAGCGCAGTGAGAAGCCCTCCTTCTCTACCCCCTCTACCTTTCAAGTCATCCAGTTTTAATGGTTTCGAACAATATTGGGTGAAGGGCCTATTACTATACGAGTTGTGCCCTTCGTCTTATCCCATAATACTCCGAAGGGTGATGACTAGGTAGAGGAGGAAGCGTAAACAAGACTGTTAATTTTATGTCAGTTTTAGTTAGGCTATGTTGATTAACCAATTAATTTTTTTTGAATTTACACTTTGTTTGTACATGAAATTGCAGTAAATTGAAACATAAACAAAAATGGCACTGTTGTACTGGACAAAGGCGGCTGAGCTGCACTGACAGTCCTTAGTAAATTGAAAATTAACTTCTGAGTGACACACCACACGTTTCGGGTCAAATGTGGTGAGGGGGTCACCAAATTTTTCCAGAAACAGGTGAGGGGGTCGCACAGATTTCACAGACAGAAGTGGTCTTCCTTTCTGAAGGAAGCCGCACCTTTCGGGGGAAAAAGGGCAACCTGGTCGCACCTGTGAGGCCTAAATGAGTGACCTGGTCCCATGTTTAGGCTCGATAAGTGTGACCTGCTTCGGATTGGGGTTTTTTATTATTATCATGAGTCAGATCCGGCCGACAGTAACCTGTACTGTGGCCAAATGGACTCAGATTTTCCTTGTGGAGGTTCGACAGAAACAATAAATTGTAAATAAACAAGATTTAAATTAGATCTGACAAGAAATTTTAAACCTAGGGCACAAACATAATAAAACTTGAAATTTAAAAAACTGAACCAGGGATCCTGTGGGATCGACCTGGTATGGTCGCCAGTTCTGTAGCAGGGATTTCTCCCTTACTACAGGGTAGGAATGGCTACCTTCTGTCTATAGGACGGAAGGATAGGTTCCTGTGTGGAAATGCAAGAAAAATAAACAGAACAGAAAAGAAGAAAAGATGGACAAGAAAAGAAATGGCTGGAAGCCCCTCTGCAAACAAGTTTAGGCTTGACTCTAGCTACCTACAAACCACTATTTATAAATAAAAAACCTGCAAAACAAGTTAAGAAACAAACCTGCAAGCAAATATGGGTCAGAAAACAACTAAGCTACTAAAACAAAGACATAAGGAAACAATGGTATACCTTCTCTTTGGTGCAATGGGCCACCATGCCCTGGCTGGAAGAAGCACCTCTCTCTCTCTCTTGGCTATGGAGGAGCTATGGCTCAATGGAGGAATGAATGGATGAGAGGAGGGATGTGGGTGGCTTGAGAGACAAAGGGTCTCAAGGCATCCACGGGCAGCATAACAATATGCAAGGGAAGAGTTGTTTGAGAGTGACCCCCACCCCTCCTTTTATAGCTTTTTTGGGGATTTTTAGGGTTTTAAGCCCTTTGTCAGGGCTTTAGCCCCTTTTTTGGGCTTTTATCCCCTTTTGCCCTAACTTTAGCTCCTTTTAGGGTTTTAGGATCCTTTGAGGGGTTTTAGCCCTTAAGAGAGTTATTTAGGCTCCTTTTTGGGGTTTTTAAGCCCTTTTACTCATTTTTAAGCCTTTTTGAGGGTGTGGGGGTCTAATGGGGTGATACGAAGGTCGTGCATGGGTGTCCTTGGGTGGTGTAGGCCATGTAGAGCTGAGTGAGGGATTTTTTGGGTTAACAAACACTATTGATATTCCACTCACATTCACCTCCACTTCTAATATACCACCATATTCCATATCCAAATTTTATCTTTTTAGACATCCTCTCCATCCATTGATGTACATGTTCATATAGAATGTACAACATGTCTCATGTTCTGATGTAAATGTGGCAAAAAAATGGTATACCTTAATGTCCTACCTTGTTTGCATGAGGATGTGCAAACTCTTAAGCCTGGGGGAGTGTTGGATCAATGATTTGTCATCATTTACTATTATTCATATCCATCCACTTAGTCATTTATCTCATACTTCCGTGTGTTTATTAATCCATTAACTACATATTCTCGCCAAAACACCATTACACACTTCCTTAATCCCAGGCGGTAAAATTACACATGTTTTCCTTGATTTTTAATGAACTAAAGATTGTTATACTTGATATTACGCATGATGTTTTATGAATCACATTTCCTGTACCAATTCAATTTTTGCACCATTTCATGTACCACTTACGACACCAAATTCATGGTTAGAATATTTGCACACCTACAACTTGAGTTTTGTCACTCGCCTGTTGTAGAAAGGTGTACCAATATGGATTTGGGTTTCTCAGACCTCACCCAGCTCACACATGTGAGTCTCCATCAAGTAGGCAAATATTTCCTATTATTTAGCATCAGTTTTCAAATAACCAACTTTTTCCTCAATTTTCAAGCAGACGAAGATGGATCTCGAGAAACTAAAACATGGGTTTTGTTCATAACATAGAAAATTTAGTACCACTAGAGTGTTTTCCAAAATGAGTTATGGGTTGGGATATATGGGTGTATCTTAAACATGGATCTACCCAAATTGATGTAAAACCCAGATTTTTGGTGATTTTTCCTAAAGTTGTAAAATTTGAATCCTAAGTTTGGGGATTCGGTTTCATCCACTCCTTGATGATTTATATGTATAAATAAGACCTCATAGGATTGAGGATCATAATGATTATCATTCATGGATTTGTATGAGAGGATTTATCCTTGTATCAAAAATCAAGAGAGTTGATTCTTGCCAATTTGTAAACAAGGTTTTGATATTAGTAAAGAGTTGATTCCTTGTTGGTCCATTGTGCATCCTCCTGATTTGATTTAGATGTTGCATGAATGTTTCCCAAGTAAAGAAGGGAACCTCGAATCAAGTAATACTCATGCCATTTTCATTTTCTTATTATATAACATTGTTTAATTTTGTTTTTATTTACAATTCATAATTGGTTTGATTCTTGTTTCAATTTTGCTGATTACATTTCAATTATTTTCTTCACCATTAAATGAATAATTAAAACTCAGAGTTAATTATACCTTTGTATACACACATCAATGTTTCATTTTTGTATGCTTTAATGTTAATTCATTCTCATTATTTCAATAGTTTGTTCTTCCATTATATTTATGTTCCATTGCATTTAAACTCGTTGCCAGCATTGATTTTGTTGTTAAATTCATTGAACATTGTAAAGTTTGTATGTTAAATTCATTGTAAAGAAAAAAAATGATAGATATGTGTGTTATTATACCTGCCTCCGGCTGGTATATTGCAATCGTTCGATTTCAAACCCCGTTGACTTTGGGGATTACCTGGTGTTTTTTGGCGCAGCTTTAAAAAATCAAACCTGTTTTCCTAAGTCATACTTTGGCGTTTGCAATTTTTTTTTTTTTAATTTTGTTAAAAATCTAATTTTCTAAACAGCTGATTGGTTGAGAGGCGATGATGTCAACATTGGGGTTTGGTATCTGGATTTCAGTCGACATGTGGCAAGATGACATCATAATTTAAAATTAAAAAAATCAAATTTTTATCCCATTGCCAAGTGGCAGTAATCTGGTGAGGTATGCGCATACGTCATGTCTATGCCTTTTTTGAATTTTTAGACTTAAATCCTCCCTGATTTTCTCGTGACAGATTGCATCACTGGAGTTTATAACATGCTAATTTCACGGAGGGATCATTTCCTGTTGGGCAATGCGTGAACAAAATTTCTAATAAATGAATGGCAGACAGCCTCAGTCAAATATAGGATTTTACTTTGCGTATCCACCAAGTTCTTAGATTTCCTCACTTTTTCCACTTAAACTTTGTCAAAACGACTTTTTTCTCTCGGTCTTTCTAGTTGTTTTCTTAGCTTTTATAAAGCAGGTTTCCCAGCCATGCTGTGAACGAATAGGAGGGGAATTAATTGTTAAGAACATGTCAATCTCTATGGAATTCGAACCTGGGTGGACTGGTGAAGATAATCATCTAAACATCTCCAGTTCTTTCAGTGGTCGAAGAGGAGGAGGAGGCGAGGATGATGAAGAAGCGCTCAGATGGGCTGCAATCGAAAGGCTGCCAGTGCGTCAATGCAGGCTCCCGGGCTAACTGCCAACCGGCCGTGCCATTCTTGGCACCATTGATTATCAGAATCTGAGCAGTGGGTAGAATGACCATGTCTCCCATGACTCTGGGGCCGGGCATGTCCTCCATCTGCCATTGCGGATTCTGAGACGTGATCTCCATTATTCCGCAGCTTCAGAGCGCCTCAACAAACGTCTGGTTCATGCTCGCCTTTTTGTATGCGCCATCCGGCTTAAGATTCTTCATATCTGAGACTCAGGAATCAGACCGACCCGACCCGAAATTTTCTATTGTTAGAATTGGCTGAAGCTTATCAAATCTAAAGGCAGTGGGCAGTTGCAGAGCGAAGATACTGATTGTATGAAGCTCAGGTCATGGCAGCGGCTATAAAGGGAGGGAGATCGAACGCCAAAAGGTTCGCTACTTTAACACCGACACATGGCCGCGCGAAATTTCCTGCCGATTTACTGGGGACGTGGGGTCAATCATTTTAGAAACTTACAGCAAATAGATCCACATACCATATATTTCTAACATATTACCTTGACTTTTAGGACAGACGTAACATTTAATGCCACTGTTTTAAGCGGCTAAATTTGATGCATTCACCAGAAATGCCAGATTCTCGAAGACCTCTGCAACTGCATTTATTTTTTTCAATTGATCTTTGAGTCAATTCTGAGGAATACATAACGAAAAATTCAAGAATTCAAAGAATCAAATCATTTATCTGCACACACGCTCTGAAAAGTCTTAACAAATTAGTCACCCAAAACAAAAACAGCAGCAAGCAGTGCCCGCCTGTCTCTTCCACACTCTGCTTCCTTCTTGCTTTCCTTCTCTTGCGATATTCGCAAAGGTAAAACGCCACAACGGACAAGAAAGCTTTCAAGGTTAAACTACATTGTGAGATGTTTTAGGCTTCATTGTTATTCCAGAAACACTAGTAAAATGAGTCGACAGGACTCGAAATCTCTACCTCGTTACATTCTCCAAAGGTGAAACCCTCTGCGTTTAATGTTCGCTGAAGGGACGCAATAATATCCAATAAAGAATATAAGAATATATTTCCATGATCAGAAGAATTCTTTGAACGGGAATTTAATTGTGTGACCAACTCAAGCACAGAGAACCAGAGATAAAAAAAAATCGACAGGGTCTAAAGCGCACTAAAGATAACGAATCGAAAATGCAATGGAATGCAGATCTTCATTCTTTTCCATCCCTTAGATGTAATCAAATCGTGAGAAACTCCATATTTTTATACTTATAAAAATATTCCACGGGACTGGAATGTCGACCTCGCTACATACTCAAAAGATCAAGCCATGTTGGAAAAATATACGTACTAAATTCATACATTTTCACAATCAGAATATTTCTCTGAACAGGACTTTAATTGTGCCACAGTCAAGCACGAAACTGAAAATAACAGATATGCATAGAATTTAAAGCATATAAAAAGGTCTGGGAGTGGAAAATACCCTGGAATAAGAACCGACCCCAAGCAATTTCTCGCATTCAAAATCTTCGATGCGAAAGGGCTCCTGCGGAGCCCGGAAGGCGAAGCTCTTGTAGCGTTGGACGCCATTGCCGTTTCTTTCAATTCCATTGTTGTCAGAAGCAACAGTAGTCGGAGAAGGTGCGGTGTTCGAATCCTGTAACGACAATTTGCTGCTCATCTCAGTGGGCAGAAACTTGCTCAAAAATCACAGAAATTCGCTCAAATAACGCAGAAT
Source organism: Pseudotsuga menziesii (assembly GCA_001517045.1). Lineage (NCBI taxonomy): Eukaryota > Viridiplantae > Streptophyta > Pinopsida > Pinales > Pinaceae > Pseudotsuga > Pseudotsuga menziesii. The sequence goes on along the minus strand of LPNX010429550.1, from coordinate 87,912 downwards.
TTTTCCCTGCTCAGGCAGTGCTTCCGTTATCCTTGAAGTTCGTAGAGACAAAACCCCAAGGCCACAGCAATATTTCGCAGAAAGAATGAAGGCGCGGAGGAGACTATATGCTGAATCTCGAATACTCGTTTAACCACTCCTCTCTGCCATGTGGCCGCCCGCTTTACGATTCCATTCGATGTCTCTGTGCATGTGACTTCTTTGTGCTTGGAGGGAAGCGAATGAAAGCGTCCAGGTGTCAGGGCCTCCAGCAGGT
>LPNX010429550.1:56294-83682 GCA_001517045.1 Pseudotsuga menziesii | reverse complement strand
ACAAAATTGCTCATGTGGCTTGATCTAAAAAATATTTTCACAACTTGGGACATTCTACAAAGGAGGAACAAACATGGCCTTAATGAAGAAACTGTGCCTCTTCACACATTATAATTGTGCCCCTTGGTAGTGTAGGTTTGGACAATGAACTTGTTGTGGCCAAATCCCACCACTGGAGTTTTTTCAATGAGGCAAGTTAAGAAGGTAAATGTGGCATAGGTGGTTTTCTTTTTCTACTTGAGCAATGCTCTATTCATCTTTGTGTCTTTGTTGAAAATGTAACTAACAATCAAGTTGAAAACCATATATTTACAATAAAAAAATTATAAAAAAATAATAACTTAAAAATATAAATATTTTATATTTATAATGACTTAAAATAAAAATATATAATATATAAAAAAGCATTATAAAAATAAAACTTTATGTTACAAAATATTCCTTATATTTATATAAACATATTTACAAGTACATCTAAAACATTGTTATTAACTACACTACACTAAATCATTGAGGAGAATGTCAGTCCTTTGTAATTCTAAGCTGAACCTTCACAACAAAACATGTACTATAAAAACAAAAACATTTACTATAAAACAGCCATAAAAATTCCATAAAATCTTTTCCATCCTCAAAATTAAATATTAAAAAATAAATCAATTGTTATCTTGCCACTCAAAAACATTTACTATAAAACAGCCATAAAAATTCCATACAATCTTGCTAATCTGATATAGAAATATAAGCAACATAGTTACAAGTAATAAGTAACACATCAACATAAAAACAACAAGTAATATCACATAAAAAGATATGCAACATTGCAACAAGTAATACATTGTTGCAAAGTTTAAATGTTTCACAATTACTTCAACTTTGCAAAGTTTTAATGTTTCACAATTACTTCAACTTTTAGCTTTAAACTATATACAATAAAATATTTCTAAGTGGCAAGTATAAGCAGCCTTGCTGCTTTTTCACTTGTTAAATATTGTTTCCATTCATAAAACACATATAAAAACGATAAAAATGATTTTCCCTTTCCCATATACACCTCATTCTTCATTCATGGTTAGGGATTATAAATCTTCATATTGAATACATTGATTCCATATTCATCACTGTTCATCCATCAATAAATATATATCTTATGTCATTCATTGTGCTCAATTCAGATTCAATTTACATTTCCACGTATTGAGCGCAGAAGATAATTTCATTCCATTATAAATGCTTTATGTAGAATATTATCTTTAAATTTATTATTTAAAACACAAAGAACCAAACTACTTTCCATCCCATTTCTTCACCTCTTTATTTCATTGATTAGTTTTACGAAATATCATTATATATGCAGTCTTTTGAACACATCAAATCAACACTCCTTTCCTCGTTTATTTTCCTTAGCATTTATTGCACAAGTGTCTAAGTGTTCATCATCTTTAAGCGTATGGTTTGTATCTCTATTGTTCTTCATGTGCTTAATATTACGAAGTATATCCGTCCTCTTTTTGTCTCATCGTTATTGTGCTTATTTGAAGAACAAATTTTGAGTATTGAATAACATTTAGTTGTGAGTTTTGTTTCCAGATTGCCTTAATTTCCTTTCATTTGGTTTATCTGTACAATGCTTTGATTTTTGCAGCTTTTCCAATCATTACAAGAATTCATTTAAGGACTGGAAACTTTAGTTAGCTACTAACAATAGATCACATGAACAGCCAAGAATGAAATATTGTGATCTAGATCCTTTATAGAACTGAGTTATTATTGAGTCCCAATGATAGGTCATGTAGTGGTTCGTCATTTGATTTCATTTATTTCATTTTGAAGAGTAGTTTGTTGCCATTAGTTGTTAGACTAGGATATACTAGGATCTGATATTGTATTTATTGTTCTTGCATATCGAAATTTACGAACACTCGGTTGATAATTTAATGTCAATTATTTAGCACATAATTTAGCCCGACAAAAAGTCTGAGGTGAATCCATACGATTTAGGAGATATGCCTACCAACATGGTTTTGATTGATTACTCTACTTCTTTCATGGTGATAGGTTGCATCAAATTGGAATTGTGCTTCGCTATGATTAGACAGGGGATATGTTGAGCAAGGTCATTGATAGATGATGTACACTCCCTAGGATTTTCTGGAAAAAAAAAGATTTTATCTCAACTTCTATCCCCTCATGATTCTGAAGATTGTTTCCTTGGCCATCGTTGAGAGTGACTGTTTTATTGTTTTGACGATGTTGAAGCATATAATTGTGGAATAATTTGGAGTTTTTTTCCTTATTTGACCCATTGGACCCAATATTTTTGTTGTCAGAGGGTTTCTTCCCTCTTGATCCTCTCTTGAAGTTGCTAATTGAAGAGATTTTCTCGAAGGTTAAGGTTCTCAGTATGACTTACTTAAAATATTTCTTGTTGCAAAGTTGACATTTGGTATTAAATTATCCTTTTATCCTAAAAAATGTTTCCAAAGACTGTCTTGTTCCAAGTTTTGAGCTTTTGCTTGAGATTTTTTAGCTTATGTTGGAATCTGTACATAAGAGAGCCCGAAGGAATTTATGCTTCTTGCCACCATTTTTGGATGTTGGCTTTGAAGTCCAGATGGTCTAACCATAATTTTTCAAATATAAAAGGTATATTCATGGTTGTCCATTCATGATTCCACTGGAGTAAGATAGGCCATTGATATGACCCGCTAGCGATGAGGATTGTTGTAGACCAATCTTCTCCCTTGGTGTAGAGATCTTGTGAGGTAAGAAATCGGTTTAGTCTTAAAACTATTTGATGCTCTCCTCCTCTCTTATTGTTCCAAGTTTAAAGGACATTGGTTTTGCTTAGTTCAATCAAGTTATTGTTCTCTATGTATTGCCTAAAGGCCTTATTGTCTCTGTTGATGCATCTAAGGTCACACTTATTTTCAGTTAGTGATGTGATCATGTTGAAGTGTCATCCTATGATCCATTTTTTTAATCATGGTAGAGTTCCAAAATCCATTGAAGGTGATTTAAGAGTTAGAGTTTCTAATTGATATTTTGAGGTCTATCAACATTGGTTAAGAACCTTTTTATTTCCAGTATGATGAGATGGAAGCTAGATGAGATTTTTCTTGGTGTTGGTAAGAGATTGTCAATCACCATTTCTTAAGGGTTCCAGAGTAGGGAAAAACCTCTAAATGTTCCAAAGGAATCCATCGCTAATACTATAGAACCTTTCCAAAATTTTCTTGCAATTTCCTCCATATATTGTAAGGAGAATTTAGTTTCTTGCAACATGGTGATATTTGGTTTTTCCATATCAATTTTGATTTTTAAGAGTTTATGTTTGGAGGGACTGTTTAGTCCCCTTACATTCCAAGAAATGATATTCATTTAAAATGTTGAGGGAGAGAAGATAAGAGCTATGTTAATTGATTGTATTGGTCTGAATCTAGCATTAGGTTACCTACTTCATCCACTTGTTGTCTATTGGTTATGTGGGCTCTTTTCTCTCTCTTCATGGTGGGGTTGTTTTAATTCTTTTTTTCTTGCTAGATTCGATCCCCAAGCTAGCATCATTGATAGGATTTTTAGGCAGTTTGGATGGATTAGTTCTAAATTTTATGAACACCTTTTTGAAAAGTTCTAATTGTGGTACTTATATTGGTATTTTATTCTTGCAAGCTTCTTCAATTCCTTAGAGGTCTAGATCTCCCAATTCCATGTCTTCCCTTTCCTCAGGGAGATTTGACATTTTTGTTTCTTGAGTTTCAATTCTTGTGTTTGTAGCCTACTTTTATTGGTGGTCTTCTTGATAAGAGGATTTAGAGGTTTCCCCTTTTGCTTGATTTTTTTCCAGACATCCAAATTGATTGGAGATGGGGATGGAGGTTTTGGGGGGTGAGGATTATTTTTTCTATTTCTTCCTTTATTGGATAATTTGACAAATCCTTCGACGTATTTTTCCTCCAAGAATTTGGGGTTCAGTGGGGATTTTTCTAAGGGAATTCTCAGAAAAGATGGTCATGTTCATGACATTTTCTGTAGCGGAAGGGGATATTCTCATAGTCTAGGGTTTGAATATACTATGAGTCTCTATAGTCCAAACATATGGCTTTTGGAAGGGGTTGTGATATATTCATGTAGACACATATTCTAGCATAGGAGGTGTAGTGTCCTTGTAGAGTTTCTTCTAATATTTTGACAAAACAACATAAGGTATTTCCTATTCCTTCTAGGGTCTTTGTTTCCCAATACTCTTGTGGAAGCAAGTAAATTATTATCCACACCAGATCCTCTTTAAATTTGTCTTTGTTAGGAATGAAATGCTTTAACCAGGGTCTCAGATAGAGACTAGCCGAGTTGAAATTATATGGGACAACTATTAAAAAAGTAGTATAGTGTTTTGGACTATTGAATATAACCTTAGAGAATCCTTTTGAACTTAGTTCATAATGCCCTTTAGGATTCCATTTGAGGTTAATCCACCAGATCAAGGCTTTTTCAAATAGCCATAATCTCATAAATTTATAAATTATAGCATGATCTTCCATATGTTGAATGTTTTTATGGATTTGGGTAGAGTTTATTTCATACCTAGGAAATGTTGTCGATTTCAAGTTACATTTTACAGAGTTGCATTGGGTTGATTTTTGTCATGAGTTTGACGTCAAGGGGGTGTTGGGAACAGTTTCATCCTCCCCCTTCCCATCTTCATGTTACATCATGGAGTCCGTGTTAACTGTAGATATTTCAATCAGTTTATTATAGACATCAATTCCCACAAATGCTCCAAACTGACGGGGGGGTTGGAGATCAACCCTCGGGAGGGGCCATTAAGGACGACGGTCAAAATAAGTGGTGTTAGGTGCACTAAGTGCGTGCCTATGATTTTCTCCAAACCCTAATCCAATATCGTACATCGTATTTTTTGTCATAGCTCTCTCATTAATCCCTTACGAAAAGACCCAATTTCTACTAATTCCCTCAAGGTTTTAGTGTCATTATAGTAGCATTCTCCCCTTTGCTTGCAAGATTTTAAAAACCATCATATTTCCTCACTTGAAAGATCCATCATCTCACCTGTATTATACACAATGATTACCATGAGATATCATGATAATAATTTCAATCAAAAATTTCCAAATCTACTTCATACAGAAACTAGATTTCACAAACATAATATCCTTTTCATAAATTTCAATCATCAAATTTTCAAATATGTTTTATACAGAAACCAAATTTCACAAACATAAGATCCTTCTCATAATGTTTCGCTTTTGCACATGGTAGCTTCTAGTCCTTATAATGGACTTACACACATTTTCACATGCAATACAATTATACTTGCAATCTAAGTTTTTAAAACAACTAAACAAGTTGTGAGTATCCATGCTAATAATCCTTTCATTGCAACATTTAAAACAACCCTTTAAGTGATATCGAAATTATAACACATAAATATTTCAACCACTAGAATTATAACACATAAATAATTCAACCACTATAAGTTATCGATATCTCAATGTAGTGAAATGCATTCATTTTCATTATCACAATAAAATCACAAGATACAGTCACATTATTTATGCAATCAAATAAAAGTACAATACTCATGATTACACAATCATACTCCTTTCACTTTCAATTGTACGTTCAATTGTCCATGTCTTCATTATGGATTATTCTCGTTACCACATACAAAACACCCTTTTAATGCAACTCTATACTCGACACAACATTCTCCTAGTTCATCAAAACATGACTACCTTCTTCATGCAATCCTTCCCCTGCATCTATAGCATCTCATGAAATGATCTCATAATTTCCAATAATTTTATCATTTCGGTGATCATACGAATTGCAATGTAATTTATATCACATCCATGCATTCATACAATGTATCCTAACATATGTACCTGCACATATGCATGCATAACCACATGGTTACACAATATTTTAATACACATTCACTCAATGCACCCTTACATTGGTTCATGGACACCATAAATTTCATGTCATGCATTCCACCATGGTGATTTAGAAGGTTTAGACAATGCATTGACACATCATCCAACAACCTCCCCAATACTTGTGTGACCATATGAACACCCTCTTCTTTTTCTCAACATAATACCAGGATATACCCTTTCTCTACTATATGGCCCCTCATGTGTACTAGAAGGCATTTCCCTTCACATTTCCATGGTTCCCTTAAGAAATCTTGCCCCTATATTGATATCTATGTGTTGGTAAGAAGGTTACAGTCCAGAAAAGTGAAACATGTGGTAATACCATTAGACACTTGTGTAGCACTATATCATTTCCGTATCCAACCACTCTATGGCCTTGCCCATGACTATCTCAAATGGAATTTACTACCATAATAGGACCATAATTCATCACTAGGCTTGGTTATTAACTCATAACAAGCGTACAAAAATGGTACGATATTATTTCATATGAATATATTCTAAATTCCAAACAATCATACGGTGTAAGGATTCTTTCCCCTTACTATGCCATATATCACCATACCTTCTGGGATATCATTCACATAAATTGCAGTCAATGCCACATGCATACTATTTTATGATGATTGAATTATGGTTGAAGGGATTCTTACCCAATCCCCCCTTTTAGTACTTATGCATTCGACATAAATAACATATTACATACATGACTGCTATCAACATCTCCGACCTTACATGAAAAGTTGGTCTCTTTCAAAGGATTACACAATCCTGCAACCAACCTCTTGATTATTCATAGATTTATTTCCCCAACCTTTCTTCACAAGGATTTAGTTCGTGTGCAATAACTGTTGATGTATTTATAACTTCAGAATGTATTCACCTATGTATCTTATGTCTTGTACCCCAATGTTTATTCCGGGAAGTGTCCATAATGTATTTGAGTCATGTCATGACCCGATGTTCCTATCGGGAGGTTTTATTATGTAAACAAGTCATGTCAAGTCGTTGTGGGTAACCCTCATATTGTTCAAGGGTTAAAGTCCCCGCAGTTCCAGGGCACTAGGGTTATTAGACTCTCCTAGAGAAGTCGGCCCTAGTAGGGTTTAGTGAAGTCAGGAATTAGTATAAATAGAGAGCTAGCCTCTCTATTTATCACACACTCACTCACACTTAGTTGTAGCACATAACTGAGGACGAAGAAGACACTGGGGATAGGAAGAAAGAGGTTACTGCTGTCGGGAGATCATCTTACTGTTTTGGGCTTTTCTATTTGGTGCTAATTCTATCTTTGAGGAAGTTGCGAGGTTTTATCCATTTCTAGTTTCCCCGAGGAAAAACACTGTGTTCATTGTCTCTTGTGTTTGATTGTTGTGCTTATTATTCTCTCAGTTAAGAGATCCTAATATAATGCTAGCTTAATGTTAAAAATATAACATGTCATCAGAGCTAACCTGAGAAGAAGACACTGTGTAGTTGTGGGAACTAGGGCTTCCTACTTTGTGGATCTCTCTCCACATATTTTTAGCAAAAGAAGGCTGGAATAACTCTCCTCCCTAGGGCACATCTTTTTGTCGAAGCAGAATCCAATTTTGAGGTTTTTCAGTTTTGGACCTGACACTACTGTCGGAAATTAGGGCTTTCCATAGAAGTGGAATTTTTTAGTGAGCCCAGGCTTGGATTGATATCCTACCCAAAATTGAAGTTTAGAGATCAAGATCAAAGCATTTGGTTGGACAGAACTTCAGAAAAGCAAAACCCTAATATGCTCCTGAACCAGCACTGAAGAATTTCAGCTCCAAATCCAGATCCGACATCTTGACCTGGTAAGATCTAAATATTTTGTATTTCCATTTGAGGTTCTCAGTTAATATTTCTCATCATACCAAGCTTGATGAAAAGCTTGAGGGAGATGATAACTTCCGAGCCTGGAAGTATAGGATCTCCCTGGTCCTTGAAGAAAATGAGTTGGACTCCTACATCCATGAGATTCCAGTTCCAGAGGGAGATGAGGCTAAGGCCTTATAGAAGAAGAAGTTGGTTATGGAAAAGAGGATTATTGCTGATTCAATCAAGGATCACCTCATACCACAGGTGTCCTCCCTAAAGACACCTAAAGCTATGTTTGATGCCCTAACCAAATTGTTTGAAGGGAAGAACATAAACCAGAAGATGACTCTGAGAAACCAACTGAAGAATGTAAAGATCTAGAATGCAGAGACCATCCAGTCTTACTTTACAAGGGTTTCTCAGATCAAGGAACAACTGGAAGCAATAGATGAAGAAGTAGAAAATGCAGAGATTGTAATGACCACCTTGAATGGTCTCCCTAGATCACGGGACTCCTTTATTCAAGGGATCTGTGCTAGAAAGAAGTTAGTCAAGTTCAGCAGACTATGGGAAGAATGCTCTCAAGAAGAAGCTCGGATAGCAGCTCGAGAAGAAAATATGGGAAGTGAAGATCAAGTTCTCACAGTACAATCCAAGAAAACCAAATCTAGCCACCACAGAAGTAAGTACTCTCATCAAAGGAATAACTCTAGAAAGCCTAGAGTTTTGTCTAAGTACATTTGCTATACATGTGATGAAAGAGGACATTTTGCTAGAGACTGTCCTAGAAACAAAAGTAGCTCTCACAAGAAGAAGGGAAACAAGAGAAGACATCATTCTCATGTTGCAGAGGATGATGAACCTTCCACAAAGAGAAACAGACAAGTCAGTGATGATTCTTCAAGTGATGAAGAATATGTTCTGATCTCCGCTCTCACGAGAACTATCACACATGGCAGAAATTATTGGGTTATAGATAGTGGTGCTTCCAAACATATGACAGGATTGAAGGAATCCTTTGTGAAACTATCTAAACATGAATCACCTCACAAGGTGAAACTCGAAGATGACTACCAATATCCAATAAAAGGTAGTGGTGAATCCTCATACAAGCTAGACTCTGGAAAGTCTATCAAAATGAAAGATGTATTGTTTGTACCTGGACTAAAGAAGAACCTCCTCTCCATATCTTCATTAGATGCAAAAGGAATGAGGGTTACATTTGTAGATGGCCAAGTCCTCATGTGGCCAAAAGGAAAGTCTTTAGATGATGCAGTAGTGATTGGGGAACAAGAAGGAGGACTATACAAATTGAAGGGCCAACCAGAACAAGCTTTGGTTCATGACTCGGTAGAACCAAATGAGCTTTGGCATAGAAGGCTTGCACATGTGCATTACAGAGCACATGACTCGGTAGAACCAAATGAGCTTTGGCATAGAAGGCTTGCACATGTGCATTACAGAGCACTACCACTTGCAAGAAAAGCTATTGAAGGTCTCCTAGAAATGCAGACAAAACATGAAGGAGTATGCAAAGGATGTGCGAAATGGAAGAACACAAAGAAGACATTTCCAAGTAGCGAGAGCAAGGCAAAAGGAATCTTGGAAATCATCCACTCCGATGTATGCGGTCCAATGTCATCAAGTTCATTAAGCGGGTATGTATACTATGTCTCTTTTATTGATAACTTTTCTAGAAAGGCATGGATATACTTTATGAAGAACAAAGATGAATTATTCAGCAAGTTCAAGGAATTCAAAGCCTTGATCGAGAACCACACTGAAAAGAAGATCAAGACCTTTTGATTAGATAACGGCGGAGAACACTTCGAATGAATTCAAAGAATTATGCAAAGACTCAGGGATTAAGTGGGAGTTTTCCACTCCTTATAATCCACAATAGAATGGGATAGCAGAAAGGAAGAATAGAACTATCATGGAAGCTGCAAGAGCAATGCTTCATGATCAAGATCTTCCTATGCATCTATGGGCAGAAGCTGCCAAAACAACGGTGTATGTACAGAACCGTACTCCACACAGAGTACTCGAGAACAAGACTCCTGAAGAAGTCTTCTCCAGTAAGAAGCTAGAAGTCAGCCATCTCAGAATATTCGACTGTCCTTTATACATACACATTCCGAAAGAAAATAGGATGAAGTTAGATCCTTCAGGAAAGAAGGGTGTATTTGCAGGATACTCTGAAAGCTCGAAGGCTTACAGAATATACTTCCTAGGGTTCAAGAAAATTGACATTAACAGAGATGTAACATTTGATGAATATTCAGCCTACATCAAATCCAGGATGAAACCGGCTGAAGAACCTGAAGAAACAATAGCACCTAGAGTTCATGATACAACCATGAACAAAGAAATTCAAGAAGAAGATCAAGAATTAGAAGAACCTCAAGAACCTGTAGATACACCTCTGGAGAAGAATCCTCATAAGAGGAAACCTGCTTGGGTACATGAATTATCCAAGGTGCAGAAAGATATGGAGCTTCAGAAGAAACACCCAGAGGAAGAAAGAGAACTAGGTCATGCTCCAGTTATGTAGCCTTGCTATGTGGCATTATTGATAAAGAACCTTCCAACTATGAAGAAGCGACAGAATGGGAAGAATGGAAGGATGCTATGATCGAAGAATATCAATCGATCATGAAGAATGATGTTTGGGATGTTGTCCCAAAACCAGAAGGGAAGTCCATTGTAACTTCCAAATGGATCTACAAGATCAAGCATGCTGCAGATGGCAGCATAGAGAAATATAAAGCAAGATTTGTTGCTCATGGCTTCTCCCAGAAAGAAGGAATAGATTATGAAGAAGCTTTTGCACCTGTAGCCAGATACACTTCCATCAGATTAGTACTTGCTTTGGCTGCAGTGATGAAATGGAAGATACACCAGATAGATGTCAAGACTGCTTTCTTGAATGGTGTAGTAGAAGAGGAGGTGTATGTGGAGAAACCACTGGGTTTTGAGACACATGATAGGGAGTCTCATGTGTGTAGATTGAAGAAAGCCCTGTACAGTTTGAAACAGGCACCCAAGACATGGTACGACAAAATTGATGGTTTTCTATCTAGTTTGGGATTTACCAATAGTAAATCAGATTCTAACCTTTACTACAAGGTTGAAGATGGAAATCCAGTGATACTCATACTGTATGTGGATGATCTGTTTGTAACAGGTATGGATGGGTTGATTGCTGATACGAAGAGGAAACTTGCTACCGAGTTTGAAATTAAAGACTTGGGTATGATGCACTATTTCTTAGGCATGGAGGTGTGGTAGAATGCAGATGGAATATTCCTTGGACAAGGGAAGTATGCCGTAGAGATTCTGAAGAGATCCAGGATGATGGACTGCAAGGCCATAACCACACCTATGGAATCGAACCTAAAGCTATTGAGTGATGCTTCATCAGAAGCGGTTGATGCTATGATGTATCATCAGATGATTGGGTCCTTGATGTACCTAACGAACATGAGACTAGATATTTTCTTTGTTGTGAACACCTTGAGCCAGTTCCTGACAGATCTGAGACATGTTCACTTGATTACTGCAAAGCATATTCTAAGGTACCTAAAGGGTACATTTGATTATGGGCTCAAGTACGAAGCAAATCAGAAGATTAACTTGGAGGGTTATGTTGATTTAGATTGGGCAGGCAGTGCCATCGATAGGAAGAGCACTTCAGGATGTTGCTTCAGTATGGGATCAGGTGTGATCTCTTGGTTTAGCAGGAAGCAATCCTATGTGGCACTGAGTACAACTGAAGTAGAGTATGTCGTAGCTTGTTCAGCTAGTTGTGAGGCAGTTTGGCTAAGGAAGCTACTGTCTGATTTATTTGATCTCTAGTTAGATGCTACTTGTATATATTGCGACAACCATAGTTGTGTGAAGTTGTTGAAGAACCCGATGTTCCATGACAAGTCGAAGCATATCGAGATCAAGTATCACTATATCAGGGATATGGTGCAGAGAGGAGCAGTGAATCTCCAGCATGTTGCGATGGACAAACATATAGCTGATGTGTTGATGAAGCCATTGGCTAGAGTGAAGTTTGAGTACTTCAGGGAGAATCTTGGTGTTCTCCAGATCGAGGTTCCCTCCAAGGGGAAATGATGAGACCGAGAGCCATTCTGACATGGTGAGAGGATTAGGTTCCTTCCATGGTCAGATGTAAGGGATGAGCCATTCTATCATGGTGAGAGGATTTGCTTCCTTCCATGTCAGATATGAGTGCTAAGCCATTCTGATGGGACTGTAGGATTGGTCCCTACATGATCAAATGTAAGGGCTAAATGCCATTCTTGGAATGGAGGCACCTGGTTAGTTACCAGGATTACTTAGTCTGGGACTGAGGGCCATTCTGATATGACTGTAGGATGTAGTCTTACATGATCAGATGTGAGTGCATGGCCATTCTGATGTGATTGAGGGATGTGTTCCCACTTGATCAGATATAAGGGCTGATGCCATTCTGTAGGAGAATGGAGGCACCTAGTCAGTTACCAGAAATCCTCAGTCTGGGACTGAGAGCTCTTTCGAGGTGGTGTTTTCAAACATGGTCGAATGTAAGTACAGATCCCTTTCTATGCAGTGTTTCCGAACATGGTCGAATGTAAGTGTAGATCCCTTTCGATGCGGTGTTTTGAAACATGGTTGGATGTAAGTGTTGAGCCATTCTGATGCGGTGTGTTCGCACATGGTCAGATATAAGTGTTGAGCCATTCTGGCGTGATGTGTTTACACATGGTCAGATGTGAGTGCTGGGCCTTTCTGACAAGATGAGGTCAGATGTGAGTGCTGGGCATGCCTTTCTGACAAGATGAGGTCAAATGTAAGAGTTGGGCGGGCCATTCTGACTTAGGTTCAGATATAAGCGCTGATGAAGACCTACATGAAGGGTAGGCCTACAACCAGCATGAAAAAGGGCTGGATCTATAGAACTTCCTGTGACGAGAAGAATCAAGATATAGTACTGATGATGATGATCCAGATCAAGTGATGATCTAGATGTGATGATGATCCAGACTTGATGATGATCTAGATCAAGTGATGATCTAGATTTGATGATGATACAGCGATGATGATCTAGCAGTGATGTTCCAGCAGTCGTGATGATCCAGATCCCATGATGAAGAAGAATTGAAGAAGAATACGACTTAGAAGAAGACTTGAAGACGAAGATGACTTAGAAGAAGACTTGAAGATGAAGACAACTTGAAGATGATGACGACGAGATGATCTAGTCGATATAGAGAAGAAGACCAGTGATGAAAATTGTGTCGAAACAATACCTTCCTAGTTAAGAGGAAGTGTTGATGTATTTGTAACTTCGGAATGTATTCACCTATGTATATTATGTCTTGTACCCCGATGTTTATTCTGGGAAGTGTCCATAATGTATTTGAGTCATGTCATGCCCCGATGTTCCTATCGGGAGGTTCTATAATGTAAACAAGTCATGTCAAGTCATTGTGTGTAACCATCCTATTGTTCAAGGGTTAAAGTCCCCACAGTTCCGAGGCACTAGGGTTATTAGACTCTCCTAGAGAATTTGGCCCTAGTAGGGTTTAGTCAAGTTGGGAATTAGTATAAATAGAGAGCTAGCCTCTCTATTTATCACACACTCACTCACACTCAGTTGTAGCACATATATGAGGAAGAAGAAGACACTGGGGCTAGGAAGAAAGAGGTTACTGCTGTCAGGAGATCATCTTATTGTTTTGGGATTTTCTATTTGGTGCTGATTCTATCTCTGAGGAAGTTGCGGGGTTTTCTCCATTTATGGTTTCCCCGAGGAAAAACATTGTGTTCATTGTCTCTTGTGTTTGATTGTTGTGCTTGTTATTCTCTCAGTTAAAGGATCCTAATATAATGCTAGCTTAATGTTAAAAATCTAACAATAATATCATCAACATCTTCATCCATGTCTCAATTATCTCTAGTCATACAACCATCACCAACTGCAATAAATATCATTAGTAGCTCATTACATATGTAAAATAATACTACTTTTACAAATATGCAATATCACATGCATGCCCACTAATGCATATGAAGTCCAACTAGATCTTGCATTTCTAGCACTCCCATGCCATCATTTTCTGATATAAAACTTAAAATATATAAATATGATGGTAAGAGAAGTGTTAAGGAATTCTCCCTTTCCAACTCCTCGTCAACATAGAATTCCTCTTCCACGTCATGGTTGATCCAATTCATGGCCTCTCTTCCAAGCATAAAAGGGATCATTAGCTATGATTTTTTCACCAATTAGAAATTAAATACATATACACATGTATAACATCTACACTTTCTACTTACCTAACATGCAATTCTTTGCTATAAAAAAAAGTTTATGGCGAGAAATTTCTCTTTTTTTTTACCAATGTTGCCTTATGAAGATTATTCTCCAATTTCGGTTGCAACCATCTTATAAGCCTCATGTATATTTCCTTTTAGTTACAACAACTTTCATTGCACTCTATTCACGTTATCTTTCTATTCCGATCACTATGAGAAACTCTAGCCAAGTCCATCTTTCCCTTTCTTGGACTTCCTGGAACTTAACAGTGTTGCAATTGATTCTATTACAATTCCATATGAAGTCTTTTAAAGGTCCATTATATGTTCTTCTGCCTAATTCAACTATGAGACTTGCTTTACTTTCCCATGAAAATATTTTCCACAATTTTGAACCACACAGCATATTCACTCATGAGAATGCCTCATTCCTTGATTGGAAACCTTTGTAAGGGCACTCTATCACTATCATGAACCACCTCATAGGTCCACACACTAGAATGTATTTATCCATTAGTGACGACTTCTAGGTGAATGGAATTTCCTTACCCATTCTCATTGCTTAGACATAAGTTGTTGGTTCATATCCTACAACTTCTCTTAGCATGCATGCACTTGCCCATAAGGATAATTCATCCATCACCTTTACATGTTGCATGTCCTTTATTTGTTGGTTTTTTCTCTACCTTAATAAGCATTCCCTTATGGAATACAATATCCATATCCATTAATGAATAGCTCCTGTGGCTCTTCTTTGCAATTCAAATTGTACATATCAACCACAATAATATCTTAGATGCATTCTTATCCAAGGCATC
The DNA here is from genome assembly GCA_001517045.1 of Pseudotsuga menziesii. Lineage (NCBI taxonomy): Eukaryota > Viridiplantae > Streptophyta > Pinopsida > Pinales > Pinaceae > Pseudotsuga > Pseudotsuga menziesii. The sequence goes on along the minus strand of LPNX010429550.1, from coordinate 68,762 downwards.
AATGTCCGTTATTGGTCTCTTTTATTCTTTCATGGTTAGACATGGTTTTCAGTCCTTAATAATGCATATTACAACTAATACCACTCAATAAGGGCTTCCAAAACCCCTATATGTAATTCATGTTGCACATTCTGTACATATAGACTACATTGCATACATTCTGGCTAAGGAAGAATCATTGTTGTTTATAAAATACAATATGAAAGAGTGTACTCTTATCTGTTCAACATGTTTTACCCACAACAAGAATTACCATAATACTATCACTTGAATATTCTTGCTCATCAACAAAATTATCATGTTACCAAGGATCCAACTTTACTTGGTTTAATTCTTCATATTGCTAGCTAACAAACAATTTTACCATGCTTGTTTTTCCAACTGTGCCTTCACTTTATTGTGAGAGCACCATTACCATGGTATGTGTATCACCATATTTACTCATTTTGAGCTACTCTCACATATGTCATTGGTCTCTTTTATTCTTTCATGATTAGTCATGGTTGTTTGTCCTTAATATTTCATATGGAAACTGATTATTCTCAATAAGGGCTTCCACAACCCCTATATGCAATTAATGTTGCACTGTTTGGAACATAGAGACTACATTGCATACACTGGCTAAGGAACCATCATTTTTGTTTATAAAATACAATATGCAAAAGTTTACTCTTATCCGTTCAACATGTTTTCCACACAAAAAGAATTACCATAATACTATCAATTGAATATTCTTACTCATCAACAAAAGTATCATGTTACCAAGCATCCAACTTTACTTGGTTTAATTCTTCATATTGCAAGCTATCAGACAATTTTACCATGCTTTCTTTTGCAACTGTTCCTTCACTTTATTGTGAGAGCACCATTACCATGGTACATGTATCACCATATTTACTCATTTTAAGTTACTCTCACCCATGGTACACTCCTATACCATCATACAAAACTTTTTTAAAATTTTGGTTGCTTTGGGGGTCACACACATTGAAAATTTATTGACCAATAAATATTAGAGGCTATATTCTACCTATTATTTGAAACAACTAGAAACTTGTTTTGAAAATAAGAATATTTTGTTTGATTCTCCTATAGATTATATTTCCAATTACTATAACCAATCTCATTTATGATCTCATAGCTAAAAGTTACAACCTTTCAAAATTGCTAATTTTGCCCAATTCTACACTTTTTATGCAAATGCATTTAGCTTCAAATAATAACTTCAGACACCCAGGCATAAATAGAAAAACTTTTCTATCAGGCGCTGAAAATTCTCATGACAAGGATTACTCAATAACTTTTAGATCTTTTGATATGATGCTCCAGACACATTTTATAAAATTATGGAATTTACTACTTAAACTTTTGTATCTTTTCCAAACTTTGAATTAGTAAAACTTGCTATCTCACAAACTAAGAATTTTTGGAAATATATCCTTTAACCAAGTTTTTTTGTTTTGATTAATATTTAAAATATCGAGTTCATAATTTTTTTGGTCTCGACATCTAGGGTCACTTTTACCTCCTCCAAGTTTTCTAAAATCTCCACTAACACCAAAATACTTACAATATAAAAAGTTTCTCCAAAAACCATCCTTCTCTCAAGTGAAGATAGGGAACCCTTATATAAGTTTTAGTTCATTTTCTACGTACTATAAAATAATAATTTCCATGTCTAGTAGATCCATTATTTTCTCAACCAATTTTTCTAACAATATAAAATTAATGGTTAGATCCATATTTATCTCTAAGGTAAATGAAGCAAAAATAGTTCTCATGTAAGAAACTCTTGGAGAGGATTTCAACAAATAATTAAATATAGAGTTACATCCACCAAGGCGGAGAAGGTGGGGCACATGCCTAAGTATATGAGTGTTTGACCAAGCTTCGATATCCTTCTCCAAAAGTGCATCCCTGAGAAGCTCCCATAAGTGAACAATCATATTTCATCTTATGCATCCTCTTCAAAATATTTAGACTCCTCACACATGTGTAGGAATGAGGGTTTGAACAAGTCTTGAAACATTTGCAACAAGTAACCAATTTTACTAACGAATAAAATATTCTCTTTAATTGATGAAATTCCCTTAAAACGTGTGTTTTTCTTAACCTCCATAACCAACAAGTGAGTTGTTCCCTGGAGAAAAGATCCCCAGACGTGTATGCAACCAATTTCTTGAGGTATGCATGGAATCCTTATTATTTATTTCTAGGCTCAACTAAGTCACAAACATGGATTGAAATAAGGGGTTTAATCAATCTCCCAACAACCTTTTGACCAAGCCAAATGATATTTTAAGCTCCAGGAGAGGAGTGCACCCCCTTCAATGCTCTTGCTTCAACAAATGACAGAGCACTCTAAGGAATATTAAGGTTTTTTATTTAATAAACACCTTCCAAGTGTGAACATGACAAAAATAGCTAGGATGTTCTATTATTAAGCCTCCATGTGTCATAACTCAAGTCAATTCAAGGTCAACCGACTAACTAATCATCCATATAATGTTCTTCTTAGGCTAACGCTCCACAACATTTTGATAAATATATCATGACAAAGTGTCTCATGTGTCAAACTCCTTCATTCCCCTAGGGAATTCCAAATAGGAGCCTTCCAACTTGTTATTAATAAAATAATAATTAATCCTCCATGTGTCATAACTCGAGTCAATTCAAGGTTAACCGACTAACAAATCATCCATATAATGTGCTTCTTAGGCTAATGCTCCACAACATTTTGATAAATATGTCATGACAAAGTGTCTCATGTGTTAAACACCTTCATTTCCCTAGGGCATTCCAACTAGTAGCCTTCCAACTTGTTCTTCATGGAATAATCATTAAGCCTCCACGTGTCATAACTCAAGTCAATTCAAGGTCAACCGACTAACAAATAATCCATATAATGTGATTCTTAGGCTAACGCTCCACAACATTTTGATAAATATGTCATGACAAAGTGTCTCATGTGCTAAACTCCTTCATTTCCATAGGGAATTCCAAATAGGAGCCTTCCAACTTGTTATTCATGCAATAATCATTAAACCTCCATGTGTAATAACTCAAAAATTCATAAAAATTTAAGATTTTTCATGTGACATAAAAAAGTCAAATGTCACCACTAAAGTACCACTAACGGTTAGCAGATAATAAAACTGTTTGTAAGAGAAACACAAATTACCTTTTTATTAGATTCTGTATAAATTGAAGGCTTATCATAACAAGCTGTGTTAGCACTGTTTCAACTCAGCAGTTGTAATCTTTTTCTAGAAAGTAGAAAATATATTCTATCTTTACTAATGCTAAGTTTATTATTGTTTTTCTTTTGTCAAGTAGGGTAAAGTTTCTTAGGGATGATTGGGGCTTACTTAGCTTATAACTAACACTGTGGGACTGATGGTTCTTTACAGGTTTTTAACAGGTAAGCGTAAGTTCCAGTAAAATTATATATATATGTGTGTGTGTGTGTGTGTGTGTGTGTGTGTGTGTGTGTGTGTGTGTGAAGAAGATACTTCTCTAGCATGAATATGATGCTAGACTTAGAATGTTTAAATGCATCTTGACTCCGTAATAGGTAATATTGGCTTTAATTTTGTTTTCAAACTCCGTAAGGACGTTAATACAAAACTGTATATGCACGGGTTACATTTGCATGATCAATTACTATCAACATGACATCAAATCATCAGGATGATTAAGATTAAATTCTAATGAATACTTGCATTCTTGCTTACAATAATTGTCATCTAGAGTTTAATTAGGAAGAGGCAAAGTTCATAGCTTCAAACTTAGATCGCTCAACGACATTAGATGTCTTTCTCAAAATATAAACAAAACTATACTGACTCTTAACTGTATGTTCATTGATAGGTTTTTAGAGTTACAATTGAAACTCTTATATAAATTATGAAAACTGCACTTACTTAAGTCCCCAACTACACGCTGTAATAAAAGAATTGGATCAAGAATCTCTTCCTAGTTGAAAGAATTCTTCTTTATTACTTTTACAGACCTTTACTTTGAATTCTTATTACTTGTATCTTACGCTTTCATTCCTAGTGTACCCTTTAGTTATAAACTATACCTTTTTACAAGTTTGTTTAATAAACTTTCGAGATAAGTTTGTTGATTAACATACTACATGAGATCTTATTTTTGCTTGGTCTTATTTAACCTTTTACTTCCCAATTCTAGCAAAATCAAATGGCTACCTTTAGATCTCCTTTTTATAAAGTTTAACATACAACATATGTCTTTTAACTAAATCAAACATAGTTTGAAAAATAGCTTGATTTATAAAATAAAACCCTAGAAAAATATCCATGTTTTAATCCTATAATTAATATGCTAAGCATTGAATTAATTCAAAGGTAAATTATTATTGGCAATCATAGCAATTGCATTGATTTGATGACTAAAGGATTTGATATGTAATGATTTTAAATGCAGATTTAAAACTGCATACGTGACTATAGAACTTCTACCCACGCTCATGAAAAATATCGAAGGACACGTGGAGGTGACAAAGTCATTGTTTAAGTTGACTTATGTTTTCCCTAACCTTAATTTTGCAAAAGAGCGAGGGTTTCTTCGACTGGTGCGGCTGAGCTGTGAGCTCGTGGCCGCCATTACTCCTTGTTGACCTCCAAGTTTTTGATTTTCAATGCGAGCTTGGCCTTGTGAGAAGTAAATACTAGTTTTCATGAATTTTACGACTGCTGTGGAGAAACTGTGTGAGTGAAAAATCATTTTCCTTCAACGATTCAAAGACTGAGTTGGTAATTAAGACAGAAAAACAGTGGACAAGGCTTTGTAAAAGAGTGCTCTTCATTCTAGCTGGAGTGTTGCTCATTTTCCTTTGGATTTGTGACTTAGGGTTTTAGTTGTAACCGGCACAATAAATTTATCTGTGGTATTCCTCCTCCAGGTGCCATCGAGCTGCTACAGCTGTTTGTGTCCACGACTTCTCCAATGATTTTCTTATCGGGTAACTGCCGGTCAAGTTTTATACTTTAAGAAGGCTTATAAATCTTAACATATTTAAATGTTGTAACTAAATTTTGTTCTTATGTGCAGGATTCCTCTCACAACAAATGGGGTTATCTAAAAGCACAAATCTCCCATTCATGACCATGCAACCCTGGTAAGCCCTGATTGCACTGAGGGTTTTCTCCTACATTGATGTGGTGGTTGGAAGATGAGAATACTTCACTGCTAGTTAAGGATTCGATCTGGGTTTTTACTTGTTAGGTTGTTCTTCAAGTTGTTTTGTTTGTGTATAACTTTTAAACCCTAAAGGGTATTATGGCAAGAAACCTTAAAGGCTGTAGCAGCCGTCACTTGTGATTTTCTTGAAAGTGCCTTACGGACTTGAAGTTGTAAAAATGTTATGTTTTTCACACTCAGCTTAAGTTGTGATGATAGTACTTTGATTAATGTATGGTTCAAAGAGACTTGTACATAGAAAATAGGGTGATGAAAGTATTGGTTACCATTTCGGTTTACTGTTCCATTTATAATTATATAGTTTGTTTTCAAGCAGGCTTAAGCCTCGACCGATCTATATATAAAGGCCATAGGCCATTACTCTTATTTTATTTGTCTCTATAAAATTGTTAACAATGTTATTTTAATTTACAATTTCATTTAATATAAATGTTTTAAATTGATTTTTATTGTTTTGAATTTATAACATGTTATTAGAGGAATAATTTACTCTGTTTTCTCTCAGAATGGTTAATATCTTCAGTTAACCTACAGTTCAGTAATGAGATGGTTTTTTACAGAAATGGTTTTAGTTCTGTTTTCTATTTTTACTTTTAGTATTAATTATTTACAGTTGTTAAATTTGATGTTATGATTAAGAATGTAAATGTCTGTTTTTAGGGATAAAACCTACCTCTTGTAAACCCTAAGTAAATATCGAGGGTTACAGTTAAAAAAACATCTGTTTTTCAGTACAGAATGTAAAAATTGACTAGGAGTAAATTGTTATAAAGACCCATTGAGTACTATCTAGGTTCAAACCCTAAATACTATCTTTTATTGTTCCTATATTGGTTTATTTAACTTTATTTATTATGTTTATAATAATATTAGTACTAGTAATAGTTTTGTGAATAGTATGACTACTAATAATTAATATACAATCTATTCTTTTCCTGTGATTTAATAGTATAGTTACATTCAGTAGATAGAGTAAGTACAGCTAAAATTTCTGTAAATAAATCATATGAATATATAAAGAAATCATTTGTAATTTTCATTCAGAGTTGGTAAACAAATCATCACATATACTTAATCAATCAGCTGTACTAGAGTACTACCTATACAAGGCATGGAAAAATACAGTGTGGTAATTGATTTCTATTCACTTTTCATTTAGCAATAACACTACTGTTTTAAACATAATCTACAAACCACCAATTTATCAATAAACCATGCTCTTTTCTGCATAAACCCTAACAAAACAATAACATGCATATCTTTGAAAAACTAGTAAACATTTGCTGAAAACAGTAAATAAATTATAAATAACCTGAACAAATAAAAACCTGTCAAATGATGAGGTGACAACAGCTTAAGGAGGCTATTCCTCCCAACCAACTCCTGGAGAAAGCTTAGTCTGCACTTCCTCAGGACCCCTGAGCCTTTTTCCTGGTCCTTTTGGTAGAGTACTGGGTGAAGGATGTATCCTTAAGACTTTCTGCCACCTGACTAGTCAATTTACAGTAGTAATTCAAACATGCTTAGAACAGTAAGAACTTCAGCCTAAATAGCTCCACAAGTTCAATCCTCAGCAGTTAACCCCTCAAACTCATTTCAATAAGTCCCCTCCATCGAACTTCTCATGTGCACTTCATTCAAATTGAATGATCACATTTCTAGAAATGAGCAGCCTCAACTGTCTTCAATGTGAAGTTTTATATCAATGCCTAGGTCTTCTGGGTCAGTTTTTACTTAATGAGCCACCTACTCCAATTCCATTTCGTCAGGGAATCATGACCACAATTATATGGAAGTTTCCACCTGCAAGAGTTAGAAGTAGTTTGAGGATGCTGCCACTTGTCAGTATACTCTCCACCCAGTCTCCTCCACCAAGTGACCAGTTAACACTCTTTTAACAGCTTCCTTAAACCGTTGTCTCATCGTTTATTTATTTATTAATAAAAATATTTTGAAATACATTAATTATCCTTGACCCCACTTGGTCATCAATTACAAACTTAGCATAAAATATAACATAATGTTCCTTAATAACATTAAATTGTTTTGCAAATTGGGGCATGTGACATACACACCCCCTTAATTTATAACATCGTCCTCGATGTTATTTATTCCTCGTCCTTAGAGTTCCCATGAAATAGAATTGGATATGCATCCTGCATATGACTTTCCAATTCCCAGGTGGCTTATTCTGGACTAAGGTGCTTCCATTGCACCTTCACCTGACCAATGGTGTGATTCTGAAGCGAGATATCCCTCCTTTCGAGGATACAATCCGGTTCCACCAGAAAATCTCCTTCGAGTTCCACCTGCACATCATTCCAATTAATAACATGAGTAGCATCATGTACATATTTCTTTAATATAGAAATATGAAAAACATTGTGGACTCTTAAATTTGGTGGTAGAGCTAACTGATATGCTACCTGTCCTATCCTGGATAGTATTTCAAAAGGACCACAATATCGGGGTGCTAGCTTAGCACAGCTACCCAACCTCAGAGAACTCTTTTTAGGTCTCACCTTAATAAAACATGTTCACCTACATGGAACTCCTTTGGAGTTTGTTTAAGGTCTGCTTGGCTTTTGTGTCGATCTTGCGCAATTTTCAAGTTACCTTGTACCTATTTTACAATTAACCCCATCTCCTTTAATAATTCAGGTCCTAATACTAACCTGTCCACCAGATTACTCCAAGAGATGGGGGTATTGCATTTCCTGCCATACAGAATTTCAAAAGGACTATACCTAGTTGAAGCTTGATAATGATTATTATAAGCAAATTCCACCAGGTGTAAATAATCTTCCCATTTACCTGGCTTCTCCTTTACATACATTCTGAGCAGTTTCTCCAATACTTGATTTACTCTTTCAGTCTGTCCATCAGTTTGAGGATGGAAAGAGGTACTAAAGTTTAACGTAGTATTTAACCCTTTAAACAAAGATTTCCAAAAATTACCTGTAAACTTAGGGTCTTGGTCTGAAATTATCACCTTCGGTATTCCATGCAACTGAAAAATTTGTTTTAGGAAAATATCAGCAATATTTGCAGCTTTATAAGTAGTTTTTACAGGTATAAAATGGGCTGCTTTGCTCAATTTATCAACAACTACCATTATTGAATCATTTAAGTTCTGATTTCTAAGTAATCCCGTAATAAAATCTAGGCTAATTATCTCCCATTTCCAGCTAGCAATAGGCAATGGCTGAAGTAGCCCAACTGGATACTGATGTTCAGTCTTTACTTGCTGACATTCAAAGCACCTAGTAATGTATTCTGCCAATTCATTTTTCATGTTTGGCCAGAAATAATCCTTTCTTAGCATGGTTATGGTTTTCTGATAACTTGGATGCCTTGAATAAGGAGTTTTATGAACTTCGTTTAAAATTAACAGTTTAATCTTAGGTACATTAGGTACGTATAATCTATCTTTATACAATAATAATCCTTTTTCATTCATGCTGTACCCTGTACTTAGACTTTATATTAAATTTTCTTTTACCTTTGCTTGTAATTTCCGATAATTTTCATCTTGTTCTATTCCATCTTCTAACTGTTCTTCCAATTCTGTCTTGTAAGTGCTGATGGCTGGTGTAAAATTCAGCTTTGCATTTCTACTTAATGCATCAGCAACCTTATTCTCCTTTCCTTTAATATGTTGAATTTCAAAGTCATATTCACTGAGAAAATCTAGCCACCTAGCTTGCCTAGCATTCAAGTTAAGTTGATCCAACAGATATTTCAATCCTTTATTATCTGTCATCAATATAAAATTTCCTCTGATTAAATGATGATGCCACATTTTTAAGGCATGTATGACAGCAGCTAACTCTAAGTCATAGGTCGCATAATTTTTCTCATGAACCTTCAGCTTCCTAGACTCATAAGCAATGACGTGTCCTTCCCGAGTTAACACTCCACCTAAACCGTCATTGCATGCGTCAGTACATACTATAAAATCTTTGTTAGGGTCAACAATTCTTAGAACTGGTGCGGTGGTTAATAATGTTTTTAAATTTTTAAAACTATCTTCACACTTCTGATTCCAATAGAATTTCTTCCCTTTTTTCTACAAAGAGGTTATAGGATTTGCAATTCTTGAAAATCCTTCGATGAATCTTCGATAATAACCAGTAATCCCCATGAATGATCGAATGCCAGTTATGTCTTTTGGGACTGGCCAATCCTCGATTGCCTTTATCTTTTCGGGGTCAACAAAAATTCCTTCTTTAGTCACCACATGACCCAAATACTGAATTTTATCTTTAAAGAAGTCACATTTACTAAATTTTGCATATAGTTGATGCTCTCGTAACTCTTGTAAGACAATTTTTAAGTGTTCTTTATGTTCCTCTTCATACTTTGAGTAAATTAAGATGTCGTCAATAAATACGACCACAAATTTATCTAGATATTTGTGCATTACATTATCCATCAAACACATAAAAATACCTGGGGCGTTAGTAAGCCCAAATGGCATAATGACAAACTCGTAATGACCATACCGGGTCCTAAAAGCTATTTTAAAGATGTCTTCATCCTTGATTCGGACCTGGTGGTATCTAGATCGTAAATCAATCTTTGAAAACATTGTTGCTCCACGTAGCTGATCAAACAGATCATCTATGCGGGGTAACGGGTATCTGTTATTGATAGTCATTTTATTTAATTGACGGTAATCTATACATAGTTTTAGAGTTCCATCCTTCTTCTTAACAAAAATGACAGGTGCCCCGCAGGGAGACACACTGGGTCTAATGTAATTCTTATCAATGAGCTCTTTTAAATGCGACTTAAGTTCATGTAATCCTAGTATATTCATCCGATAAGGGGATTTTGAGCTGGGCACTGCACCAGGTACCAGCTCAATAGTAAAATCTAATTCCCGTTTAGGAGGCAGTCCCAGAATTTATTCTGGAAATACATCTAATTATTCCTTTAGAATCGGAATATCTTCCAGTTTTAATTTATCTCTGTTGTTAGTATTTTCTTCATTAATTATTGTTACAGAAAAAGCTTTACAACCTTTTCTAATAGCTCTCTTAAGTTGCAAAGTAGAAATCTACCTCATGGCTGTTTTCCTAGGGATTCCTCTCACATTTATTAACTTTCCATCGCTATTTATGCAAGTGAAAATTTTATCAAAGCAATTTAGGACCACCCTATGCTGTTCTAACCAATCCATACCAATTAACATATCATATGAACCTAAAGGTAACACATTGAGCTTAACAGAGGTTTCAAACTGATCCATAGTTACTGCACAATTCTTAACAAAGCTAATTACTTTTATCTTTGCACCAGTAGCTAACTGAACTAACCAAGATCTTGCAAACTTTTCAACTAAAAGCTTACACTTTTCTACTAAATTAGGAGAAATATAGCTTAAACTAACTCCTGGATCGATTAAAATAGATATAGGTATTTGATTTATCTTACCTTCCACTTTCACCATGGAAGTTTGATAATCTGCTTGCCGGTTCTCCAATGCTGCGTTGATCTTGGGCATTGTCCTTGCTAGATCACCAACAGTTATCTCCTCCTGTATTGTGTGTATGTTGCTAACAGTCTTCTTCAGATTGGGGCAAACTGATGCATAATGCAGACCATTACATTCCCAACACTTTATGGGTTCCTTTCATTCAAAATTCTTTGTATAGTTACTGTGGTTGTTAGCAGATTCTTTATTCCTTTGATTGTTTGGATTGGTCTGTGAATTACCTTTGTTCCCTTGGAAATTTTTACTAGGAAAATTTCTGGTATTCCTATTCTTAAAATTTCGATTAGGTACAAATATTTTTTTTTTCAAAGTTATTATTTCTTTTGGCCTTCTAGTTGTTCATACTTTCCTTTTTACGATTCCATTCATAACAGAAATTCACTTTTCTCATTGCTTCTTATAAAGTTTTCGGATTGTTATACTCAATTCCGTCTTTTATACGATAAGGTAAACAACTGAGAAACCGCTGTACCTTAGGTTTCTCATCCACAATATATGGCACACACCTGAGCAGACTTAGAAATTTACTATTTAGTTCTTTCATATTCATTGTTCCCAGTTTCAGCTCGTAAAATTCCTTAGCCCTTTCCTCATAATACTGTTCAGATAAAAATTTCTTTTTGAAAAATTTCTTAAATGTACTCCAATTTATATTTTTCTCCCTTATACATTTTACTCTTTTTAAGTCCTGCCACCATATATCTGCTTTTCGTGTAAGATTATAAATAGCTATCCTTGCCTTCAGTTGATTAGAGTAGTTAAAAATTTGGAAGTATTTCTTCATCCTGGACAACCAAGATTCTGCTTCTTCCCCTTTCTCAGTTTCTCCATTAAAGGTTGGTGGCTTGATCTTCTTGAATTCCCTAGATATTTCTTTGGAAGGTTTAAACTTTCTCTTACTAGTATGGTGATTATCTTCACTACTGTCACTAGTATAATGGAAGTTTTGTTTATGTGAATCACCATATACTTCAGAAGATGAGCTACTTTCGTTTTTAACTTGTTTAGTCTTTTTATCTTTATGCTGATAACCCATATCTTCAGACTCAGTTCTTTTATCTTTTTCCTTAGTATGAAATCTTTCCATTAAAATCTGATTTAGCTCCTCCTGAGCTCTTAGAATCCTCTCATGTTCTTTCTTAACCGATTTGATCTCTGTTTTTAGTTCCTTAATTGTTTGTAGTAGTTCGGAAGAATTATTAGTTATCTCTTCTTGTATAGGTTCTTTTTGAAAGTTATTTCGTTCAGTGTAAGGAGACTCCTCATCCGCATATTCCTCCAATCCATCCATACCTGTGGTTAACTAAAAAAACAAAATTCTCTGGAAAAATCATTCAAAAGAAAATAACATCAGCATATTTATTTAAATTTACTGTTTCTCGTATACAAGTTGAGCCACATTTAGGCCTAGTGTCTAAACCTTGTGCTCTGATACCACATGTAATAACTCAAAAATTCGTAAAAAATTAAAAATTTTCATGTGACATAAAATGTCAAATGTCACCGCTAAAGTACCACTAACGGTTAGCAGATAATAAAACAGTTTGTAAGAGAAACAAAAATTACTTATTTATTAGATTCTGTATAAATTGAAGGCTTATCATAACAAGCCGTGTTAGCACTATTTCAACTCAGCAGTTGTAATCTTTTTCCAGAAAGTAGAAAATATATTATATCTTTACTAATGCTAAGTTTATTATTGTTTTTCCTTTGTCAAGTAGGGGAAAGTTTCTTAGGGATGA
>LPNX010429550.1:0-54805 GCA_001517045.1 Pseudotsuga menziesii | reverse complement strand
TATATATATATATATATAAATGTTAAGAAGATAGTTCTCTAACATGAATATGATGCTAGACTTAGAATGTTTAAATGCAGCTTGACTCCGTAAGAGGTAATATTGGCTTTAATTTTGTTGTCAAACTCCGTCAGGACGTTAATACAAAACTGTATATGCACACGTTACATTTGCATGATCAATTACTATCAATATGACATCAAATCATCAGGATGAGTAAGATTAAATTCTAATGAATACTTGCATTCTTGCTTACAGTAATTGTAATCTAGAGTTTAATTAGGAAGAGACAAAGTTCGTAGCTTCAAACTTAGATTGCTCAAAGACATTAGATGTCTTTCTCAAAATATAAACAAAACTATACTGACTCTTAACTGTATGTTCATTGATAGGTGTTTAGAGTTACAATTGAAACTCTTATATAAATTATGACAACTGCACTTACTTAAGTCCCCAACTACACGCTATAACAAAAGAATTGGATAAAGAATCTCTTCCTAGTTGAAAGAATTCTTCTTTATTACTTTTACAGACCTTTACTTTGAATTCTTATTACTTGTATCTTACGCTTTCATTCCTAGTGTACCCTTTAGTTATAAACTATACCTTTTTACAAGTTTGTTTAATAAACTTTCGAGATAAGTTTGTTGATTAACATACTACATGAGATCTTATTTTTGCTTGGTCTTATTTAACCTTTTACTTCCCAATTCTAGCAAAATCAAATGGTTACCTTTAGATCTCCTTTTTATAAAGTTTAACATACAACATATGTCTTTTAACTAAATCAAACATAGTTTGAAAAATAGCTTGATTTATAAAATAAAACCCTAGAAAAATATCCATGTTTTAATCCTATAATTAATATGCTAAGCATTGAATTAATTCAAAGGTAAATTATTATTGGCAATCATAGCAATTGCATTGATTTGATGACTAAAGGATTTGATATGTAATGATTTTAAATGCAGATTTAAAACTGCATACGTGACTATAGAACTTCTACCCACGCTCATGAAAAATATCGAAGGACACGTGGAGGTGACAAAGTCATTGGTTAAGTTGACTTATGTTTTCCCTAACCTTAATTTTGCAAAAGAGCGAGGGTTTCTTCGACTGGTGCGGCTGAGCTGTGAGCTTGTGGCCGCCATTACTCCTTGTTGACCTCCAAGTTTTTGATTTTCACTGCGAGCTTGGCCTTGTGAGAAGTAAATACTGGTTTTTATGAATTCTACGACTGCTGTGGAGAAACTGTGTGAGCGAAAAATCATTTTCCTTCAATGATTCAAAGACTGAGTTGGTAATTAAGACATAAAAATAGTGGACAGAGCTTTGTAAAAGAGTGCTCTTCGTTCTAGCTGGAGTGTTGCTCGTTTTCCTTTGGATTCGTGACTTAGGGTTTCAGTTGTAACCGGAACAATAAATTTATCCGGGGTATTCCTCTTCCAGGTGCCATCCAGCTGCTCCAGCTGTTTGTGTCCATGACTTCTCCAACGATTTTCTTATCAGGTAACTGCCGGTCAAGTTTTATACTTCAAGAAGGCTTATAAATCTTAACATATTTAAATGATGTAACTAAATCTTGTTCTTCTATGCAGGATTCCTCTCATAGAAAATGGGGTTAGCTAAAAGTACAAATTTCCCATTCACAGCCACGCAACCCTGGTAAGCCCCGGTTGTACTGAGGGTTTTCTCCTGCATTGATGTGGTGGTTGGAAGATGAGAATACTTCGCTGCTAGTTAAGGATTCGGCTTGGGTTTTTACTTGTTAGGTTGTTCTTCAAGTTGTTTTGTTTGTGTATAACTTTTAAACCCTAAAGGGTATTATGGCAAGAAACCTTAAAGGCTATAGCAGCCATGACTTGTGATTTTCTTGAAAGTGCCTTATGGCCTTGAAGTTGTAAAAACGTTATGTTTTTCACACTCAGCTTAAGCTGTGATGCTAGTACTTCGATCACTTTCTGGTTCAACGAGACTTGTAAATAGAAAACAGGGTGATGAAAGTATTAGTTACCATTTTGGTTTACTGTTCCATTTATAATTATATAGTTTGTTTTTGAGCAGGCTTAAGCCTCGACCGATATATATATAAAGGCCATAGGCCATTACTCATATTTTATTTGTCTCTATAAAATTGTTAACAATGTTATTTTAATTTACAATTTCATTTAATATAAATGTTTTATATTGATTTTTACTGTTTTGAATTTATAACATGTTATTAGAGGAATAATTTACTCTATTTTCTCTCAGAATGGTTAATATCTTCAGTTAACCTACAGTTCAGTAATGAGATGGTTTTTTACAAAAATGGTTTTAGTTCTATTTTCTATTTTTACTTTCAGTAATAATTATTTACAACTGTTAAATTTTATGTTATGATTAAGAATGTAAAAGTCTGTTTTTAGGGATAAAACCTACCTCTTGTAAACCCTAAGTAAATCTCGAGGGTTACAGTAAAAACAACATCTGTTTTTCAGTACAGAATGTAAAAATGAACTAGGAGTAAATTATTATAAAGACCCATTGAGTACTATCTAGTTTCAAACCCTAAATACTATCTTTTACTGTTCCTATATTGGTTTATTTAACTCTATTTATTATGTTTATAATAATATTAGTACTAGTAATAGTTCTGTGAATAGTATGTCTACTAATAATTAATATACAATCTATTCTTTTCCTATGATTAAATAGTACAGTTACTTTCAGTAGCTAGAGTAAGTATAACTAAAATTTCTGTAAATAAATCATATGAATCTATAAAGAAATCATTTGCAATTTTCATTCAGAGTTGGTAAACAAATCATCACATCTACTTAATCAACCAACTATGGAAAAATACAGTGTGGTAATTGATTTCTATTCACTTTTCATTTAGCAATAACACTACTGTTTTAAACATAATCTACAAATCACTAATTTATCAATAAACCATGCTCTTTTCTGCATAAACCCTAACAAAACAATAACATGCATATCTTTGAAAAACTAGTAAACATTTGCTGAAAATAGTAAATAAATTATACATAACTTGAACAAATAAAAACCTGTCTAATGATGAGGTGACAACAGCTTAAGGAGGCTATTCCTCCCAACCAAATCTTGGAGAAAGCTTAGTCTGCACTTTCTCAGGACCCCCGAGCCTATTTCCTGGTCCTCCTGGTAGAGTACTGGGTGAAGGATGTATCCTTAATACCTTCTGTCACCTGACTGGTCAATTTATAGCAGTACTTCAAACCTGCTTACAACAGTAAGAACTTTAGCCTAAATAGCTGCACAAGTTCAGTCCTCAGTAGTTAACCCCTCAAACCCACTTCAATAAGTCCCCTCCATCGAATTTCTCATGTGCACTTCATTCACATTGAATGATCACATTTCCAGAAATGAGCAGCCTCAGTTGTCTACAACGGGAAGTTTTATATCAAAGCCTAGGTCTTCTGGGTCAGATTTTACTTAATGATTCACCTGCTCCAATTCCACTTCCTTGCGGAATCATGACCAAAATTATAGGGAATTTTCCACCTGCAACAGTTAGAAGTAGTTTGAGGATCCTGCCACTTATCAGTATACTCTCCACCTAGTCTCCTCCACCAAGTGACCAGTTAACACTCTTTTAACAGCTTCCCTAAACGGTTGTCTCATCATTTATTTATTTATTAATAAAAATATTCTGAAATACATTAATTATCCTTGACCCCACTTGGTCATCAATTACAAACTTAGCATAAAATATAACATAATGTTCCTTAATAACATTAAACTGTTTTGCAAATTGAGGCATGTGACACCATGTGTCACAACTCAAGTCAATTCAAGGTCAACTGGATAACAAATCATCCATATAACGTGCTTCTTAGGTTAACGCTCCACAAAATTTTGATAAATATGTAATGACAAAGTGTCTCATGTGTTAAACTCCTTCATTTCCCTAGGGAATTCCAACTAGGAGCCGTCCAACTTGTCCTTCATGCAATAATCATCAATTAATTGTGAACAAGGGTCAATTGTGCCTAGTGCCCCTCCCATAATTTATGATTTAATTAATTCAAAGTGTAAACCATAAGTACTTTGGTCATTTAGTGTGATAAAATTATTTTCCTCGATTTATTTTAAAGTATCACACTAAAACCTTATAAACCCCAAGGTAAAACACCTTAATTGAGCATAACTTTATAAGTACAATTATTAAGACTTCAAAAATTAAAGCAACCCTAAGTTGATAGGTTCGCATTCCATTAAATGCCCAAGTGTTATTTAATTTCATTGTCCTTTAGTCACTCAACCTTTTAATAATCAATTAGAGGGCGCACACAATCTTATGACAAGTTTAAATTGCTAGGCACATGCAAACTTACCAATTGCAACATCATGACCACATGAAGACACATCACCTATAATTATAAGATAACCATAATGTCCACCACTCAACCATGAACAATTGGCCAATTTGAAAAATGTCTACTTTATGTGAAAAATAAGTTTCTTCCTACAAGTTGTATCTCAGGTATAAAGGGTTGTATTTAAGGGTTCATGCTTCTTGTTAGTAGTGGTATGTCAGGTAAGAAAGGGTTGTCCCACAAGGAAAACATCATTGAGTGAAAGTTTTTGTAAGTTTTTTGTGTTACAAGATTTGACAAAATTATCAAAAGAACCTCCAAAATTAGTAGAGGAAGTTTTAATGAATTTTCATTACAACTAAAAATTACAGGTGTCTAGAATCCTTGTAGAGTTGTTTCTTTCTTTCTTTCTTTCTTTATATGTGTGTGTTGATAATATGCACCATTGCACCAATTATTTGATATGCACCAAGGATTCAAAATATATATAATACACACCGGTGTCTATTACATATTTTTGAATCCCTTGGGCATATTTTAGACATTGAGAGCTTTAGGGTGCTTCTATTGACAATATGCACCAATGCACCAACATTTGATATGGATCAAGGCTTAAAAATTATTTAACATGCATTGGTGCATATTATTGCATTGAGAGATGCTCTATAGCCCAATATGGGAGAAATATTACCATATATGTATGTGACAACCAAAATAAATATATAAATAATAATATATTTTTTTAAATTAAATGTTTGTTGCATTACACTTGGAGAAACAAATATGTTATATTAATATCAATACATTTATTTATTTATCCATTTATGTAAATATCAATTTGTAATTTAAATATGAGGAGAAGCAAACTAAGGAAGAACAAACTCTTATGTTTCCACTCTCACATTGCTAATTTTTGTTTAACTTTAATTTCCATTTAATTTATCGATGGAAACAATCAATTGAAAAAAAATAAAATCAACTTTAGATGGAAATGGTCAATTGAAAAAATAAAGTCAACTTTACAGCCTTTCCGAGAAAAGTGTGTTGCCTCTTTTTTTTTGGTTAAGTGCCCTATGACTTGTTGGGAAAACCTTTGGTCTGAGAAACCACGATCCATGGGCATCCAAGCCGTCAAAATCACCCAGGGATCGCACCCGGCCTGGCCGCACCAACCCTTAGCATGGTTGGATTAAATGTCGCCTTCCAGGAGCAGTGGGTTTTGATCTTGGGCCGCCAAGCAAACGAAACCCCTCTCGACCGTTTGCTCTACCAGAATTTGACGAGTGTGTTGCCTCTTTAATATTAAGCCTAATCTCAAATTATAGAGATCTCCTTTGTATATTATTACATAAAACTAAAAAATGCCACCTTTTTATTAAATTAGGATTGTTGACAATAAGGGAAAACCCTAAAGAATGGGATTAGGGTTTGTATTCAAGTCTTAGATTTATGAATCTTTTGACCATGGAACTCGGGAAAGTTGACTATTCAATATAGCCTTTTGAGGAGGTTACAATTTGGGCTTCTCTTCATTAGAAATGATTTTTTATGGTTGCTTTTTTGGTGGGAATGTCTCTGTGAAACAAATCATAGGGTACTTTGAATAATGGGAAGTAACACTAATATAGAAAGAGCTCCAATCATTGTAATTATAGAAAATAATATTATGAAATGGCTTACTTAGTGAAGATTTTGATAAATATGCGTAGGAAAAGAAATACCAACATAATTGAAAACAGAAGGAACAATAATCACCCACACACTGAACAAACATAGATTTTCCCTTGAAATTCTTAACCATGAAAATCCAACCTAACTAAGAGTCATTCATCTCTTCATCTCATTATATTATCTTCATCATTTACAATACAATATTTATAGCATACAAAGCCCTGATAAATTAACCTAGATTATATTGCAACCCTATTTCCTTAATTGGAATTAGTTTACAATGGGTTAAAAAACACAAAATAGACCAAAAACTTCTTTTGGGGGCTCCGTAGTCCCCAAATCCCCTTTCTTCTATAGACCTAAAAAAAACCTACAAAGTGCACAACACATGTCCAACATTATTTTATATTATAGGTGTAGTCTAAAAATTCGCCGATTTGAATTAGAATAGGTGGATTTTTTTGACATGAATTTCAAAAAATTTGGTTAGATTTTTTCAAAATCTAGGTTACAACTATCATGTTCTGGAAATTTGGGTGTCTCAGGGGTTTCTGAAGGTGTTGTTTCTATTTCTACCATCAAAATCACGATTAAAACACACTTAAATTCAAATTTTGCAAAATAGAATATGTCGAAGTCTAACAAAAAAAAATGCTCGTATGGTCCAAATTATCGAATTTTTAGACATCTCTTTATATTATATTATGCAATAAAAGTAATAATATGAAGAAAATAATATTATATTATAATTAAACAATTTAAACAAATCATAATGCAGTTTGAATAATGGGAAATAACACTTATGATAGGAGCTCGGATCTTTGTAATTATAAAAAATAATATTATTTTATTTGTCCTTCACTACTCACTTTTGGCTATTCCTAAATGTGGAAAAAAAATATTGAAATATATTTATTATGGAATTTGTAGAAATAAAATTTGCAAAATTAATGAAAATTGAATATGTATATTATTTAAAAAATATAATCCATAATGTATTTATTGACAGGGATTTGAAAGAAAAGAATAAATCTTGGTTTATGTAATATGATCTATATTTATTTGTATATTATCAATATTATATTTATGTAATATAATCAATACCGTGTATATTTATTTGTCGGTTATACAGGGAGCATGTATATAGGCAAATGAGATCGAGGAAAAACTAAAACCCTAGAAAGTGAAATGGAACAGAGCTCCAGATTTAAGGTTTTAATTAACTGTGTAACAGCAGAAACACCATCAAACAAGAGCTTCTTTCAAACATCCGTGCACCAGTGGTCTAGTGGTAGAATAGTACCCTGCCACGGTACAGACCCGGGTTCGATTCCCGGCTGGTGCAATAACAGTAGCTCGCTTTTGAATATGAACAGTGGAAAAGATGATGGGATAAGCCCTGGTTTTTATTTCACAGCCTTCGAAGCCCTGATGCTCCTCCCTTCGTGTTATTACATTGCTAGAGTTAAATACTGTTATGTAATAATGTTTCCACTTTTTTCTCTTAACTGCTATCGTTGTAGTATAGTAGTGGGTATTCCCGCCTGTCATGCGGGTGACCCGGGTTCGATCCCCGGCAACGGCGTTTAAATGCATTTTCGACACTGATTTTGGCATTTGCAATCAACCTGAATGCCGGTAAAATAACCAATCAATTTACTAATATGATGCGCCTCAGTTGCTTGCTTCATTCAAGGCCTCACCGGATTTAGTTCATCATAGAAACTAAATACCCACAAAGTGATCCTAATATGTAAATAAAACTAATTTGATTTGAACATGAGATAAGTCCAAATACACCAATCATAAGCAGCTAACTAATATGTAAATAAAACTAATTTGATTTGAAAATGAGATTAGTCCAAATGCACCAAACACAAGCAGCTAACTAAGAAACATTGAGCCAACGAAGAAACATTGAGCCATTAGAATAGGGATTCATCATAGAAACTAAATACCAACAAAGTTGATCTTTACCAACATTGGTAGGTTTCCCACATCCAACTATATTGGACAATGAATAAATCCTACGGGCCATTTTGTCGAATGTTTGGCATGAAATTATGCTACTTGCTGGTTGGTAAGAGCACTTCTACAATTTAGATATGTCACCATACATATCAACGGGGGGATATTTCATCTCATGAACAAAACAGGGAGTTCAAATAGAGTTTCTAATATGCTGAGTCACCCCCCTACTCAAGTGACCAAACATCTTCAATGTCCATTGTGTTTCCTATTAAGAGTGGAAAACGTTGTATGCTAACGATCCTTTCTTTGTTCCCAAATGGAATGCAACCCATCATACCATAGAAATCAATCACACCCCTTTTATAGACTCATGTTGTTTGTGATGGTTGGTTGTATCATTATCTGTGTACCCCAAAATCTACATCACCACCTTCTGATCTGTGAAGCTCGTGCCTCTTCGTATCATGGTCATTTTGGAAAAGCCAAAACCCTCCAAAATCCACAGAAACATTTATTTTAGCCATCAATGCAATGCCACTTTGAGTCCAACATCCCACAAAAATCAATCGGACCCCTTTTATAGAATGTTTTGATCGTGATGGCAGTTTGTATCATCTTAATATTCTTTGTATGCCCCGGACTCTACATCGCTACCTTATGATCCATGAAGCTCATCCCTATTCACATCACGATCATTTTGGAAAATCCAAACCCTAAAAAATCCATGGAAATATTTTTTCTTGGCCATCAATGCAATTCACGTTGAGTCCTTTATCCAACAATGTTCTTTGTATATAACTAGTAAGCCCACTCATTATAAACAAGGTCTATAAACCCCATTATCAATTCCTTCATTCCAATGGGAGTCCTCTCTCTCTAAATTTTTTGAGTGGGTTACCCACTAATCTTCATAATCGTGATTGCATTATGGTATATTTTTATCAGTTTTCCAAAATCCGATCTTTTTACAATGGCCAACATTGCCCAACAAACCAATCAATTGTTCATCACTCGTGTTTGGGCGCATTTTAGAATGCCTCTCACTAATTGTCTCTAATCGTGATTCTCATTTCCTTAATACATTATGGAAATCATTACAACACTTATTAGGTTGTCAACCCCCTTTTTCTACAACATTTCACCCTCATACGTACATACTGTCAAACTGATGCTATGTATCGCAATCAAGTGCATGCTCTACATATATACTAGCTTGCAACCAAGCATTCAAACTCTCATCATCAAGTTTTTCAATAGAAATATAATAGTTCTATAAATGCATGCATTGTATTTCTCTTTTTTCAAGCTTGTTTTGGTTATCAAACTCTTGCTTACTATGAAGTTTCAATTACTCTTTTCACCTACAACCAATTCACATCAACAAAGAGAACAACATAATTCTACCATTTTTTTTCAAAATCTCACTGCAGTACATTCCCAAGTAGATATAGCATTGGTCACCTCCCAACAATGATATAAGAGTCTTTAGGATTGCCATTAAGCTCCAACCTCATTTCAAGTGGGTGATCACAATTGAACAAACATCATTTCAAGGGACAACAACACCACAAAATAAAATCATTGCACTATGGACCTTATATAGTCTTACATCATATTAATGACAACTTCATACCATTTGGACTTTTCTCCTCATCTAGGCATCATGATGTTATCAATTTCCAGAACCCAAATGTCTGTTAGCCTCTTATTTTAGAGTAAGACTTGTAGGTTTTCCATCTTACAAATAATATTCCATATTTCCAGGGACCATCTGTTAGAGATAACTTTTTGGATGTGCTCACCCATTCCAACAAACAACATCACAACCATTCTATCTTATCAAGTGTTAAGGTTAGCTCTTCACTCAAGCCAAATAGTTTTCATAATCATTTTTCCTGGCATAGTTCCCACAACTAATGGAGAAAGTGGGGACACTTTCAATATAAAGTAGGAGATTGTAAGGTGTGTTTACATAGGAGGTTGGGACAGATCACCTCTTTAGTTTATCCATTAATAAATGTAGGAACACTGTGCTTCAACTCCATGCATTTATGTTCTTAGGTTAATTATGACTTCTTTAAGATCATCTAGGTTAGTTATTTTCTTACTTTGTCAAGATCATCTAATTTACCTATTTTTGACTTTGTCAAGTGCCTGATTGTACCCATCTATATAAACCATTTGTGACCAATAAAAGACTATTTTTTTGTTGCCTCAAGCTTTATTCTTTGCATTATGGAGTTGATTTTTAGAAGGTACACTTGGAGATGATTGAGTGCCATCATATTTTTTCTACTGAACACTCCATTTCTTACTTTGTTTCAAGCCAAAAAATCAGTGTGAAATAAAAAAAATTCCTTTGTGGAATAAACTTCCAAGATTCATACACAAGTGCATTCTTTGCAAAAAACAAGAGCATTATAAAAAAATTACTGATTTCCATAGAATTATCTCTCTATTCAAGGTTTTCAATTAGGTTGGGTTGTACCTACAAAACCCATGATTCAATGGGAAAGGAACACCATAAGCTACACCAACTTCATTATGGACTATATGCAAGTTTTAACCAGGTTTGAGAAAATACATTCCAACTTGAGTTGTTAGCATAGCTCGCCATCACTTTTGTTGTGGAAAATTCTCTCTTGTGGACAAGTGAGTCCTCCCTTGGATCCTTTTCCTTGATCCAAGAAAGACAGGTGGGTAGACCAATACAAATTTTACCACTAGATCTAATCAACTATACACTAGATCTAACCAATCATTTACACACATAAGATCTGAGAAGAGAGGAAGAGAAGGGTTAACGTACCTTGGATTATGTGAGGTCCTTTTGTGAAGATCGATCCCAGCTGTTGCAGATATGATAGAATTGGCTCCAACTCCACTTTGCTAGTAACTTGCACTGAAAGAGACAAAAAAACCTTCCTCAAATCCTTCTAACATATATAAGAATGCATGTAAATGGATATAAACACATAGATCTAAGTGAATATAAGCTAGATCTAATCTAATATACTCAAGAAAGATAAGATCCAACATATACACCAAACATATCATATATATCTGAAACATAAGCTTGTATAATCATCCATAAACATCATGGCGTGAAGGGGGGGAAAGAGCGTATGTCTATATTAGAAAAAAACAAGAGACATACATCATATAATACCTTGAGTGATGGTGTAGATCTCCTCCAAGCTCCCTAATCCAAGCCTTCCTTGACTCAACCAAGGTGCTCTCAATGGATATAAGATGCATAAGAATCCCAACAGCGTGACAATAGTTTGCAAAGAGTCTCTCTACAATTTAGAAGAGTAAGGGCACTCTCAAAGTTTCCTCGCCTTCTCCCTTGAAATGCCTCCATTATAGAGATGAATGGAGGAAGAGAATGAAATGAATCAAGACTCCTAGGTCCTCTCAAATTTAGATAAGATTAAGAGTTCCTAGATTAACACATGTGGATCCAACTCATTTCTCAAATTTCCTCAACAAATAAGGAAAAAATGAGGCTTCTAGAGGCTATCATTCCCCATAATGGAATATTAAGTGACTTTATCCCTTCCTATAGTGGTGTAAGGAGTGGCATGGCTCATTTTTACTAGTATAATCAATTTCAAGGGTTAGAAAGGTAGTGTTTGACCATGATAAATAAGTTAGGTCTCCTCTAAGCTCTAAGGATGACAACTGAGGATATAACAGATGCCCCTAAAGTGGTAAGTCATAAGAGAAATTGATGGGAAAGATAAGGTCTTGGAAGAAAAAACCCAGAGAAAACTAGCAATCAAGCATCAAACACGCAAATCTATAAATTAAGGAGTTGATTCCTTAATTAACTGAACTTTGTTTATCATAACTAAGACTCAACTAATGTATTATCACTTAGAGTCCAGTTGGTGGAATACATGGATAATTCAAATTCTCTCTCCATCTCTGTGCTCATATTAATTTTCTTTGCATAGTCCATATGTGTTTTGTTAGAAAACAGGACTGCAGAGCAATAACATATATACAGTTAAATCATTAAACAAGATGCAAAACATATTAAACACATTACAGAGAGACACATATATAACGTGGTTCACCCAAACGATGGGCTACGTCCACACAGAAATTTCTAGTCCTTTTATTACTGTCCATAAAGATGAAGGGATACAACCTGCAACAATACCGCTGCACTTCCTCTTCACGCTCTCACAGTCTCTCTCACACAATCACAAAGATTGTTTATAATACAATACAATACAATACCCTACACAACCATATTACAATGCTTTTTTTTATAGGGGAAATACCATGGGAAAATACTACGGTTAACCCAATACCATGGGTTCGAAAAACTATTGGCAAATAAACATCCCAAAGCAGGGGGAATGAGTGTACAATACACTTGGGGTACAAACACGACTGGATAATATCTTTGGATCTGGAAGATCAGGCTCCACAACTAACATGTTTTCATTAGTTCTATATCATATCAAACTCATAAGATCGTTTCCGAATCTATGATCATATGTATTACCCTGGGTCATATAGTCACATGCTAAAGTAAATCACTCTAGGGGTAGCTAATCCCTAAAGTATACTTGTAGCACCTGTTGACTATGACTAGCCATACATCACATAATATATCCACTTTACACAGTAAAGTACACCACCTCGCAACATAAGGATATTTGTAGGACTTGATATTAATCACAAGTCTACTGTCTTGATATTACTCAAAAGAATCAGCTTGATATTACTCACAATATTTACAACATCACCACCTCAATCATATGAGGATTTTTGTAGCACTTGATATTACTCACAAGTCTATTGTCTTGGTATTACTCACAAGAATCAACTTGATATTACTCACAAGCTTTACAACATAACCACCTCAATCATATGAGGATATTTGTAGGACTTGATATTACTCATAAGTCTATTGTCTTGATATTACTCATAAGAATGGAGAATGACTCATGATGCTGTAATCTCAACACTCCCTCTCAGTGAGGGAGACATTCTATGCAATACCAAGAATTTCCTGCCATACCAAGCTTATCTTAGAAGTGTCATAACTACGTCACAGATAGAGGTTTGTCACAAATTTGCAATTTTCTCATCAATAGCTATGCACTGGAATTCATTTTACATGACCATGAATTCAATTAAGTAAAACTTCATCTCAATGTGTTTTTATCATAATACACATATAGGGATTTCCAGAAAGCTTGGCTTTTAACACCTAATGATTGTAGGCTCAAGTCTTTCACCCTATTAGGTAGCTTCCCAAGCTACACTACTCCTCAGAAAGTAGTACTATCCACAAAACACATTTTGCTTCTAAATTACTCTTAGACACACATCTTGCTTTTGTAGTGCTAGCCACAATACACTTAGATTTTGTAGTACTAGTTGCAATACACCGCTTATCACAGGCTAAAACAATAGTTGGATAGCATAATCAAAATATGTTTACCATGTATCAAATACAATAAAGATCCTATTCTAATGTACCTCAAAGGTACTCAAACATATGCCTAGTAGTAAGCATAAAATACAACAGTTTTGCTCAAAGACCAACCAACTACTTACACATAGTAGCATCATCTGGATCCAATCCATGATAAAGTTTATCTAAACTAGAAACCATGGATTTTAAATCCATCACATACAACATTATACAACAAATGTGTAATAACATGCAGAAAGAAAGTCTTATCTTTTTTTTTCACTCTTCAACATTTTTTGACTTGTTGAATCTTTTGTTATCTGGAGAA
Source organism: Pseudotsuga menziesii (assembly GCA_001517045.1). Taxonomy (NCBI): domain Eukaryota; kingdom Viridiplantae; phylum Streptophyta; class Pinopsida; order Pinales; family Pinaceae; genus Pseudotsuga; species Pseudotsuga menziesii. Next base: position 41,058 of record LPNX010429550.1, on the reverse strand, counting down.
GTTCTCTGTGAGCTTCCAATTCTTTGTTATGTTCTTCAAGTCATGATCACTTTCTCAGTGATCCTTCTCTTTATATTGCAGCACCCCAACCACCTCTTCGAGAGGTTTAACTATTCTCATACAGTCTAGACTATAACTCTTCTTGAGTATCAATTGTCTCTGAGACTTTTACCATGTCTCTACTCATGTGGATTCTCTCCAAAAGGTATCATAGCCCTTGGTTGCCTCAGTCATGTATCACGACTAACTGATGGGGACTTTATATGCTACTACTTGTGAAGACACATCACTTCTCCCTCTTCAACTAGAGGAGTATATGTACTATACCAAGCTTGTCCCATACAAAGGGTTAGTAAGAATGCTGACAATGCTGCTCATCTCTGGATATGTACCATGTTTCAGATATAACTGACTAAAAACCTCATAAATATTTACTACTTTTCAAAATGCTCTATCTATAGAAACACATGTGATCTTTCCTTGATCACTATACTAGTAATATTCTATATATATTTGAAGCTATATTTCATTGACCGAGACACATCTGAGTCCACATACACTTGTACCAAGTAGGTACCACAACAAATGCTATGTACATGTCTATGTACAGACTGTAAATCACATGACTGATCCTAGGACCTGTGACTAATCAAGTTTATCTCAATTAACTTTTGAGATATTCCAAATCTGATCTAAAATTTCATATTTCTATTCATATAAACTCTTTAGGTTTTCTGTTACACATTTTCCTTAACCGAGGAAAATATTATCTTGTGACTGCCACACCTCTAATCATAAGAATCATAACAAGATTATTGAATACTATTTTGAGATTTTTTATGAATTATGAGCATCATGCAAGTGTCCCTTTAATAGCAGGTACATCAACCAGTGACACTGGTTCTTCAGAAGCTAGCGAGACTAGCATTTCCCTCTCACCATGTAAATGTGAGAATCATGATCTCGGTCCTCCATCACAGACCCAGATAGAATATGAATCTCTTCTTTTACACATGGATGTAAATAATATAGAATACCTTTAGGATTCTTCACATCTATCAGAATAGAATTAAGCCATCTATTCTGTCTGTTTCCGAAGAGGCATAAGAACCTATCGAACTGTTCTATTTCAGGATAAGCCATCGTAATGACTCCCCATTCATGTTTTTATTTAAATGTAGGTAAGGGTATAATAATTTTCCTTACAAAACAAATTATTCTAATGGTTAGAACCATTTCATAGTCATGAATTTTATTTACATGAAATACTCTCAATATATTGATAACGATTTACATAATTATATATAGATATTGACCAATTAGTTTAACATAACCCATTATAATCTTATATATATATATATATATTGATATGAAACCCTATATAAGTCCAAAAAATTCATTTTATGAAAGAAATATACAACCCCATGTTCATATCTCACGCGGTAATCATGTAGCCCTCTATCTGTCCAATCATGTAGTCCTATGTTCACGGTTTATGAAGCAATCATGCAACCCTAAATATCATGTCTTATGAATGATGTTTTCAACATTATATCATTCATATATGAGTATATATAATTCATACATAAGTCTTATATCAATCCTATATCATCTCTCAACATATGGACTCATGAGATTGATAACATGTCAATAAAGAAAAAAAAATGTATATGCTAAACACAATTCCAAGCCCATGAATACAGATTGTAATAAAACAAAATATGATTTTATAAAAGCATATGATAATAAAATAATCATGAATTTCAACATTCATGAATAATCATGCAACTCTATATTCATATCTTTATGAACAATTATGCAGTCCAACATTCATATCTTATGAATTTTGTTTATTTGCAAATAAAGGAAAGACATTCAACATATATGCTTACAATTCTTAATCTCAGGAATACAAATCTCTATATGTTTGTAATGAAAAACATTAAAAAACATATATATCTAAATAACATATAATAAAAAATGCAAGTACTTACCTTTTATTGTTTTGCATGCTCCCTCTTGATCTTTGCTTCGTTGCATAGATTACTGTAGTTCCTCGATCTTGATCTCTTTACAAATTTGAGTGCACGCAGGAGGTAGCGAATCTCTGCATGGAGAATCTGGATCCCGTGCAACCTGGAGTGAATTCTCTTCTTCAAGAAAACTTCTTCCAAGGATCATCATCCTCTTGTTTTAAGGAGTTAGGATCTCATTATACATAAGATCTATTGTAGAAGGATAATATCCAATCCATAAATCCTTCGGCCGTTCAACCAATTCATCTAGTTTTGGAAAAACGACCATAACACGAATTCTGAAAATTTTATCTTCAAATACCTGATCGTATCTCTCAAACAATTGCGAATTTTTGAAATTTGCTCATGATTAAGCTAAATCAGCCTATTTGGGAATTGGGTTTTCACCCATTTTATTTGATTCCTCATGGATTAATCAAAAAGTCTCCATGAAATTTGTCTCCTAAAAAGTGATGAAAATGGTGCATATTGACTTGCTCTTCAATTCACCCTGCATTGGATAAAGACTCCTCACTCATTGAGCTCACATAGGCATCTATATCACACTACTTAAGAATGCTTAACAACCTTTCCTTTCATGTGTTGAAGTTGGAAGCACCTTCAAGTCGGTGTTCTAGTTGGACGGAGTTCGATGTCATGGCTCCAAGATTTTGCTCAATACTTCAAGATCACGTAGGCTTTAGTTTGCATGAGAAAAACTAATCTCTTGCACGCCCTTGTTATGATACCATGTTCATGTTTTAGCAAATATGAAGAAAATTGAACTTTAGAACTTTAATCCACAATTACAGTGTAGATAGATCTCATCAATAATACAAAGACACAAATAAATAAAACCATATAACACATGATGTAGCCTAGGAAAACCCTCCACTAACCTAGAAGATTAAAATCCCAACAAAAAATCTTAGAGTATGATTGATAATCGACACAGAATGATTACAACACAATATCATATTTCTTGATCAGAGAACACAAGAGAGGAGAGGTCAAATGGAACACTGTATTGGTATTTCCAAGTGCATATCACTTTAATAACAAGCCAAATTCAGTCATATAAAGAGTGTAGCGAATAGTTTCATGCTTCAGTAACTTATTAGCACTGAGAAAAATGATTCATCTTCAACCTTGTGCCCCCACTGACTTGGTGCCAAGTTGGCACTCCGTAATTATCTCCCACAAAGAATATATGCGCCCTCCATTAATTCATTGAGTTTAAATGCCTCTAACTGATTTGTTAACTTAATGAACTGAACTGAACTAAATGGAACTGCATGGTGACTGGACATAACTGAATGTAACTGAACATAACTAAATGTAACCAAACATAACTAAACATAATTTAATGTAACTAAATATAATTCAATGTAACTGAACAAAAGTGAATGTAATTCCATCATTGTCAGCTTCAACAATCACTTGCATAAATTAAGGAGTTGATTCCATCATTAACTAAACTTTGTTTATCATAACTAAGACTCAACTGATGTCTTATCAATTAGATTTCAGTTGGTGGCATACATGGGCAATTTGAATTCTCTCTCCATCTTTGTGCCGGTATTAATTTTCTCTGCATTGGACATATGTGTTTTCATTAATTCTATATCATATCATACTCATAAGATTGTTTCCGAACCTATGATCATATGTATTACCCCGGGCCATATAGTCACATGATAAATTAAATCACTCTAGGGGTAGCTAATCCCTAAAGGATACTTGTAGAACCTGTTGACCATGACTAGCCGTACATCACATTGTTTATCCACTTTAAACAATAAAGTACACCACCTCACAACATGAGGATATTTGTAGAACTTGATATTACTCACAAGTCTATTGTATTGATATTACTCACAAGACTCAGCTTGATATTACTCACAAGCTTTACAACATGACCACCTAAATCATATGAGAATATTGGTAGGACTTGATATTACTCACAAGTCTACTATCTTGATATTACTCATAAGACTAGAGAATGACTCCTTATGTTGTAATAGCAACACTCTTCCCTAGTAGAAGAAAACCCAAGGAATTGATAATACATGTGAGACTATTATTGGCATGTAAATATTGATTAAAAAGAGGCGAATTGACAAAATTTGATACAAATATGCATGAGTATCACATCTTTATGTAGAAAAATGTATTGAATAAGTGACATTTCAAAATTTTATGTGGCTCTTGTTTTTCCCTCTCCTTTAATAATTCTAGGTATAAGTTTTGACCTATAGTTAAACATAAACCATTAATTCCTATTTCATTAAACTTGGATATATTCCAATCCAAGTCACTTTGAAGACTGGTAAAAAACAACCCATCTAAACCCCAAAATCAAGGTTTCTAAAGTGCATTATTTGGTTCCAACAATGAAAATTCTAGGTTCCAAAAGTGTACTTTTGCATTTGATATTGCCACTTTTCAAACTAGTTTTTGTACTTTTCTAATATGATACATATGATAATGGCCCTTTTGGAACGTGTTTTTGTACTTTAGAAAGATTGCTTTTGACACTTCCAGTACTTAAGTTTGTGATTTTGAAAACCGATTTTGGCATTTTCAAGTTGTGATTTTGCACTTTTGAAAACTAGACTCAACACTATAAAAGTATTGTAATCACACAGTTGAATATACCAAAACCCATCGTTACAAGTATATCTATTTGTTATAATACAACTCACTTCCTCGTTCTAACCATGTTTTTCTTTTGAGCCATCTCTAATAACTATATTTCTAGCATCTTAACCATGGATCAAAATGCCACAAATTTCTTTTAACAATTTGACCATTGATGTTTGAATAAACTATGGTTGTGATCATTTGTCAATTAAAGATACTGAATTTATTTCTATTGACAAAGCGTCAACAACATACACATAATAATATTTTAAAGTTAATATACAAATCTACATACAATGTTTACACTTGTCAATTAGTTTCTATCAATTGGTTGTTTTTATGAACATGTTGATGTAGATCATCGATAGAGAGTGAATGATCTCTCCTTTCTAAATTCAATTGATTGATCAACAACATATATACTAGGAGTATCCATAAAATATCAAACATACATTTGATATAGACCTTTGAGGAGGAATAGATAGACCCTTTGTATGTTCAATATTGTTTATATTTCTATCATTAAGGAAGGATTGACTGACCATTCTTATTTTCACAATCCTTGATAATATATCTAAAATATAAGAAGGGTCATAACCCTTCCTAGGTTCAATATATTTTATATTTCAATCCTAAAGGAAGGTTGGTCGACTCTTCTTGTGTTCAATATTCTTGGTATTTTAATAATACAAAAAGGGATAGTTGTTCTTTCTTGTGTTCACCAATATAAATATACCAACAATACTAGAAGGACTAGTCGACTCTTCTTAGGTTCAATATTTTTTTATATTTCTTTCATAAGTGGTATGTTTGGCAAACTATTCTTATGCTTGATGTTCTTGATATTTCTATAATACATGAAGGGCCAGTTGTTCCATGTTGTATCATAATAATAACCATAATAGTGATCACAATAGGGGTAACTGATCCTTCTTCTCCTCTATTATGGTTGATATTTTCAGGAATGGTCGACCATTCCTTCTTTTGTTCATGATTCTCGATATACCTACAATAGAAGAAGGGGCATCTGAACCTTATTGTGCTTAGTGATCTTAATATTTATATAATATAGGATAAGTAAGATCGACCATGTACCATTATATGATCAATTTCACATGGATGAAGAAAAGGTTGACAAGTTATTGAAGAGTTTTCATTGATATCAACATGGCAGTGAGATGATGTGGCAGGACTAATACTACATAGATGATGAAGTAGAGGTTATGTGGCAGTGGGGAATAATAGTTTGTATGTAAATAACAAAAGGAACAATGAGATTTTTTTCCAAAAATATTTGGTCCATCCACCTAAGATAGTCTTCCTGCTGCCTTGTGACAGTATAATTGATTCGAGTGATCTGACAAGGGTTAATCATTTGTGCGAAACCACAACCACCCAAAATCAGTTGGTGTGTCAATATCAAAAAAATATACAAGTTCATCTTTTCAAAGTAACAATGTAACAACGCTAGAGCCACGACCCAGCCAATTAAGGACAGGAGCGCACCACCGGCAAAAGGGACGGAAGGGCAGGTGCACACCGAATAGGCGGACCGACCTTTACGACCCAACAAGTCATCCCTTACAACACATTCACATTCAAGTCATCCCATCCATTTAACACATCGTACATCATTACCCCCAAGATTACACATATAGCCCATCATTTCATGTCTAGTCCATGATGCGTAGATAGCCATCTCATTATCATTATAGTTCTATATATGGACATGATCCCATCCTTTCCATCCACATTTTCACAATCTTACACACCACACAGATCTTTGTCTTAGCCTTTCCCGTTGTCACTGACGCAGATAGTCCCACCATCCCCTGTGTTTTTTTCCCTTGTCGTTGTATGAGATGTTCTCAAATTTAAGACTAGTTCTGGTGGCTCCTATGTTTTCAAGGACCGACCAACCTTTACAACACATTCACATTCAATTCATCCCATCCATTTAACACATCATACATCATTACCCCCAAGATTACACGTATAGCCCATCATTTCACGTCTAGTCCATGATGTGTAGATAGCCATCTCATTATCATTATAGTTCTATATATGGACATGATCCCATCCTTTCCATCCACATTTTCACAATCTTACACACCACACAAATCTTTGTCTTAGCCTTTCCCGTTGTCACTGACGCAGATAGTCCCACCATCCCCTGTGTTTTTTTCCCTTGTCGTTGTATGAGATGTTCTCAAATTTAAGACTAGTTCTGGTGGCTCCTATGCAGAATAAACCATCGATCATTCCAAACCACGATAAAGTTCAGGTCTTGGTGGGATATTCAAAGATTCCCAATACTATTATAGTTCTACCCCTACGTCCTGAGAAGGTTGAAGTTGTAAAGCAACAAATCTCTAGTATTCATCCTCAAGTTCTTTTGTTTATGTCTAAGATAAATAATATCTTAGTTCGTGAGCTAGAACATATGGATCTTAGCAAGATTTATGCAATCTCTTTTTTATGAGAAACCGACCTTAGAACTTATAAGAGAAATGACAATGAATCCTTCATTTTACATTTGTTAGTAGAAGAAGATCAATTTTTAATGAAGCCTTTGTTTCCATGGCCTTGCTTGTTGCACCAAAATGGTGTGCACAATCTGATTCCAAGTGTAAAAGATATGGAACTATTTTGTTAAATAATATAGTTGAATTTTGTTTGCCACAAATAAACTCAATGGGTTTTTGTATATTCAACTATGTGATTACAATACTTGTAAAATGTTGAGTTTGGTTTTTAAAAGTAAAAAATTAGAACTTGAAAATTCCAAAATAGTTTTCAAAATCACAAACTTAAATATTGGAAGTGTCAAAAGCATCCTTTCAAAAGTGGAAAATAGGTCCTAAAAGTGCCATTATCATATGAATCATATTGGAAAAGTGCAAAAACCAATGAAATGGAAACAAAGGCTTCGTTCTACAACTGTGAAATTTAAATTAATTGAAAAGTGGTGTTTCACTAATTACTTTTCAATTTTTTTTTCCAAATGGTCTAAGCTCCACCATAGATACAAATAATAATATAACATATTACACGAAGAATAATATCGTATGTGTTTTCTAATTAAAAAATAATAATAATGATAAACTTTGAAGACTGGTAAAAAACAACCCTTCTAAACCCCAAAATCAAGGTTTCTAAAGTGCAAAATCTGGTTCCAAAAGCGTGCTTTTTCTTTTTATCTTGATACAGACACTATTTTTTCACTTTTTCGATATGATAAATATGATAATGGAACTTTTAGAACCAGACTATGTGCTTTTGGAAGGCTGCTTTCGACACTTCCAATACTTAAATTTATAGTTTTGAAAACTGATTTTGGCACTTTCAAGCTCTGATTTTGCACTTTTGAAACCAAACTTGACACTTTACAATTATTATAATCACACAATTGAACATAGTACAAACAAACATTCACGTGTATTATTCAAAAAAGTACTTCAATTTTTTACAACTGGGCTCACGTCACTCACACTATTTAGGTGCAACAAGGAAGAACATAATTCATCTAATAAGAATGTGTCATTGACATCTTGGCAAGTATGCATTTTTGTTATAATACAATTCCCTTGTTACAAACATGTTTTTATTTTGATTCCTCTACAATCACTGTAATTGTAGCATCGTAACCATGGATCAAAATGTCCCAAACTTTGGTCAAAGGTTTGAGAAATAAATTAGGATTTCCATCACCATGATAACCCTTTCTGGATATTAAAGAACAATCATTTTGTGTTAATATTACTCTAAAGTATTCCCTATCAAATCATGTTCTTTCTAATAATACTGGCAAAAAATCATCCACGTTTTTTTTTTTGTGTCGATGTCCATACACCCACTTCAAATATACTAAAGAATTTTTCAAAAAATTCCTTATATCATGGTCGTATAAAATAATGCTTTGTGCCTTATTCGATATCTGGTTTTTGTGGGAATCTTTTTTTTTTAAATTGAATGTAAGAAAAATCCATTGTAATTAAAAAAATCAATGGTTTACCAGTAAATCATCTTGTAGTAATATATGCAAACAAAAAACACACACAACACAGTCAATAAAATATTGTGCTTCAATTTTTCTAAGTATATTGCTTGCAAGATATGCAATTTTTGAAACACATAACCAAGTACATGATATGATGTTCATAACCAAGTACATGATATGATGTTCATAAATAATATGCGTGACCAAGATAAATATACAAAAGAATTTTACATAAATTTGTCGAAGTTGTCAAATTATACAAATCACTAAATGAATTGTTCTATATAATCCAATGGTCATATGAAGTTGAATGTTTTTAACCAACACCCCATTTTTTAGTGAGGTGCTAAATTATTGAGCAAAGAACACAACATGGTTTTTATAATTAGTTCTCTCTCTTGTGAACTGTCAAATTTCCAACTAGTTGGCATTTTCAGGCAGCTTTCTTTGCTATTATCTTTTGAATGATATTGTCCTTCATCTATAAACATCATGTCCTATTTTTGATATATATCTCCATATTAGATAAGTACATACTTGAGTTTTTTTTTGTATGTGTGCAATACTTCATCAACATTATAATATGCAAACATCAAGGAATTATAAATTGTACTATGTTTACATTGCTCTCAACCCCAAATAAATACAAATTACTCATTCTTCAATGATTCACATATACCAAGGAATTTTTTAATTTCCATGTTGACGAGTGTGGAAAACAAAAGAGAAATGTCAAAATGTTCTCTTCCAACATTTGTAAAATTGTTTTTATACTAGGGGAATCAACAACTGGGGATTGGGCTGGTGCTCACGTGACACGGGGTCCAAGGATCCATTCCCACTACCACTATACCCCTAGGTTCCCACAACAACCCACAAGCATGGGACATGGGTAATTCCGGGTGTGATTTGAACTCGTGACCTCCTTTACAACATATGATTTCATATCAAGCGAATCACCAATGAGCCACACCCGTGCAGGAAAAAATTGTAATATTAGAACTGAACATCTGTGCTTAATAATGATAGAGATTAATGACAAAATGAGCTTGTTTGGAAATTTATTCTATGTTGGATATCATCCAAAATCCAAAGAGAAATCCCTCTACTCCCAATACCAATAGTTTCTTTTGTTGTGATATCCGGACTGCAAACAAATTTAACCGTGACTATATATAAAACCAGAACAACAACACTTTGTTCGTCAAGTTAATGATCACAAAAATGCAACTATAAATGAAGATTTTAAATTACAAAGATTAATACGAAAATCACCCAAAATTTCTCAGATTAAAATGATTTAATAAAATAATCACAATGAACTAATAATAAGTTACATTCATATGAAAATACTGTCACCATAAAAAATAGAAAACACATTAAATTTTTTAAAATCTAATAGGTTACATCTAATGTTTCTCACTATTGAAAGAGGCAATCATAGGTTACATTTAATGGATTTCACTCTGGAAGGAGAAAATCAATGTTTTGATATCACTGATTCATGTATTTTACTAGAACACTACCATATTCGATGTATCAATTCACTATCTATCCTAGTGGACGATGCAATAAAGTGCTTACTCAAAATATAGTTTTTAGATTATCACCCTCCAAAACAATAATTATTGTATTACTTTTCAAATATTTCATTGGAAAATCCTCCCACATTTTATCCATATTTTTTTCTATCTTCCCCTCTTTATATATGGTACATATCTCTAGAAACCATAAAAATAAAAACCGATCCCCAAATGTTTTTTATTTTTTACTTGTCCTTAAAAAAATGGTAAGCAATGACTTCCCCTCATTGACATCACATTTAAATGACCAAATAAAACTATTGAATTCGTAAATACATACTTTAAAAAACTGTATTGCATTTGCTCATGATCCATATGAATTTTCTTTGTGCTTAAAGTCGAAGGCTAGAATAGTACTTTCATCCCCATTTTTTTTTGCGTCCATCAACAATTTTCTATTCCCCTTTTTTTTTCCTTTTTGGAGGCATTTTTTGTGAATTTATTGAAAAATAGAAAACCTTCCATTTATAATATCAATAATATTTTGCATTGCTAGCTACACATAAATAATTTATTGTCATAAATATTTCAGAGTAAATTTGTTTCACCAAATTAGGTAGAAAATAATCTGTCTCTTACCTGTCAATGCCCGACGAACATTTGAGTGGCGAGTCATAGTGCTAGAGATACCACATTTTTCCACCAAGTCCTTTCCTAGATTATTATTATCCAAGGATCCCATATCCAATATGCTTGGTTGGATACTATCCATGGACATCGTTGATGACTACTCTCATTGTGGATGATCCACATGTTTAGAAACAATGCAATCGTCTTGGCCTGGAAATTTGCATGTATGATTTTTTTTATAAATTTTTGCTAGTATTCAAGGTCACTATCCTCGTTTATAATTTAAAAAGTTTAGCCAAGATATTTGAAAAACAAATTATTACTTTCTTGGTTTTTAGAACCTTCTTGTCCAAAAATCTGGTATTTCTTTATGGATTCTCCATCACATTCAATGCTCATAATCTCTTATTATAATATTATTGGATGATATCTAAGTTTACTCTTTATTTAGATATTTAGTAGAAAATGAATTTGAATAATTTATTGAACATAACCGATTGAAAAAGTAAACTACAATAAAATAAGACATCTGAAACTATTCATAAACAAATAAAAAACAAGTAAACTATTCATGATAGAAACTATTCATAAATAACTCTTGATGTACTATATCCATAATACAAAAAAAATATTCTATTTGGTGAGCTGATCAATGAACAAATAACTCCACATCCTACATAGAGCGAAATAACTGTACCTCGAGAAGAGACCAATTTGGAAACCATGTGATCCCAAAAATCCTGTGTATTTTCTTTAGCAAAAACATGGCTTCTTGAAATATCATTCAGAGCCTTGACAAAGGTAATTCAATCATTGGTATATTCTAATCCTTCCAATCCATATCCATTTGAAAATTAGACAAATTATCCTCATCCAATACAATTCTCCAATACCATATATCAAAGAATCCTTTAAATAAGTCCTTTGAGAAATCTCTATAAACTCCCTCGGTAGGATTATGCTTTACCACTTTTTTTTTCTTGCAAAAATGAGTGAATTATTTATAAACCATATAAGAGTTTTCCATATTAGATTAAGAAATACAAGTACAAACCATTTCATTTGCTTCTAACTAGTACAACAATGCAAGCATATATTCTTGTGTCCATGCACTAACACAATTACACATATCAACAATAACAAGTCCACAACTGATTGCAATACCAAAAAATGCAATGTATCTCAGTGTGTTGACCAAAGATGTAGGATAACAACATAAACTAGCAAACTGCAAACTATATTTGATGGATTAAATTGACATACCCATATCCTCTTCATTAATATATGAGTTCAATATTTTCTCAACATCCTTTGGTAATTTTATATCATTTTCCTCTTCTTCTTTATTTCTCTGTTTTCCTTGGTAGTCAGAATATAAAATAATACATAGTTTCTAGAAATGATTTGGAGCAATTTTATAGATTTTAATGACATTGTCGTTAGTGATTCCCTGCCGAAGAAAAGTATGAACATCATGAAATTTGAAATATTCACAAATCAAATGCCTGGCTAACCTCTCGCCCTTGATCTACTTGCAATATTGAGATAAAGTTTATGCGCAAACATTTTTGTCAACTGATGTAATAAGGCACTGATATTTTGATTAAATTGTCTGCCACATTAATTAATTCCTCTTCATCAAGATCACACAATGGTCTAAAAAAATTAGGTCCATGATTATTTATTTTATTTTGAACAAAATCAACCTGATTGATGCTCATGGATGAGAAAGGAAACACTTTTGCAAAGCTCAAATACATACATCAATTTCTTCCATAATCAATCAGATGTAAAAACAAGAGTCATATTGTATTTAAGGATGTCCATTGAGTGAAAAACAAATATATCCATACATTCACCTTGGAAAACCTACAAACATATAAAATTAAAGATAATATTTCATGTAGTAATTCCAGCACAAGAAGCAATTGATGGACATTAATTGCAAAGAAGAAAACAATATACCTGCCAATCATTGCTGGAAGTGTTTCCGTTTCTTGAGAGGGATGGCCACCGTGGGATATCCATTTATCCCTTAATTTACATCTTGATAAATGAAGGGAGTGTCTGAAAATTCCTCGTTTGATAAATTTTTTTGTTTGCATAATTTGTTGATAACATTTGGAGAAACATATTTATGTAGAAGACGAGTTGGTCGATGACGATACCTTGAATGGACTGCACGATATTTATCAGTTACAATGATTTTTTTTTGGGCTGAAATGGTATGATTCTCATCGAATATATATAAATTTATGGAAGGAAAATTAATTTCCTCTTCATTTCTAGGAAGATATCTCTCCTCGGTCTCCTTATCAAAAGGTAATAGAATAACATATCTCAATGTTGTTATAAAAGTTGAGACAAGGGATAAAACCATATTTTCCACGACATTGTCATCAACTTTTTGATATTGCATATCCGAAGGTGCAATAACACATCTTGTTAAATCAATAGAAAAAAATTCTAATTGAATAAAAAGTATTTGATACATTCTTGTTGAACTTCTTTTGAGATATCGAAGCTCTTCGTCGCTTTCCACAACAACACTTTAGAAGGAATTTCTTTGAGTTCTTTGAAGGAACATTTGGTCACATATTTTTCAAGGTGGTTGAGAAATGATATTCAAAGGTACAAAAGAACTTTTTCATGATCAACATTTGTCACCTTGTTTTTTCAATATTCATGTAATTCAATACACAAGGTTTTTGTAGCGAACATTCTGTTCTTCCATAGCGAAAAAAATTCCTTCTTCAAAGATGATGCCGTATTTATTCCAAATTGATTACAATCATAATACATTTTCAAAACCCACCCTAGCTTCGCACATGAAACTAGATCTGAATCGAGACCAATTTTCATTAGATCGGGTTAAAATTTACAAACATTAAGATCAATATGTAAAAGGAAACACATATCTACCTCAATCACTTCAACTTGAACATGTAATAAATTGTCAGAAATGGGATATGTAGATGTCAATATTCCAACTCGACTTGGAATTCCTTCCTCATCCAAGTAGAATAGAGATAAATTCAAGTACAAATTATCTGGTTCATCCATCTCAACATACATCCATTCTTGAATAAACCAAGGTTGTGACATTTTAATAACAAATCAATCATCTAGATTTCTTGGTAGTGACTAAGGCTCAACAACGCAGACATATTTTATTTGCATAACATTAAATATTATATAGTTAATATAATAATTTAAATATGATGTTTATAATTATAAATTGGTGTGTATATGAGATGTTTACTTGAAAATGTTGAGGATAATGATCGATGAAGGAATGATCACTATTTATAAAAATCAATTTATTGATTAAGAAAAAAACTGCTAGGATTATCCATGAGAGATCAAATGTACATTTGATAAGGAATATCTAATAGAAGGAGTGATATAAAAGAATATCTATAGTCCTGCATATATGTATTGAAATGAATAATTTTTTCATTGAAGGGATGTCAGGGGGCAGGTGTGGCATTTAATTGATGATTCCAATATGCATTGGAGGCCCTGGTGCAAAACCCAATGTTCATTTAATGTGCTTTTAAAATTTACTTTTGTTATACCTAAATCCTGTCACCATCATGTGATAATATCCTTAACTTCCATGTTTTCCATTAATCCTAACACTTGGAGTGGAAGCTTGCTTTGTTTGTCAATTCTACTTGAAAAAACCTAGCACCGTGCTTACCCTATGGCTGATGAGCAGTACCTTGCTCAGCACCACCTGTATCTTGTTATATAGAAGCAGTGCCACCACCTATAGTCTTTGTTCTTAAATTGGTTCTCATCTAAACTGCTCTTTCATAAGGGAACAAAAGCGGTACCCTGGGTAAAATGGGAAAAAGAGAAGTTTCTCGAGGATTCTAGATCATGACCCTCGTGTCCTCCCTTATCCCTATAATTATGGGTTAGTTTGAGCTTGAGATCCCCCTTGGTAGGATCTTGGAGCCACCTCACCCACAATTCTCTCAACTATTCCTATCCATTGAGCCTTATAAATACAAGCTCATATCCATAGTTGAGGGGGAGAACTATAGAGGTATTGTTATGCTGTTGAATTGACTACCCAGTCCAAACCATTGGAGAGAACAGAGAACAAAGTTGGAGCTTATGGGGATGAAGTGTTTGTCTTATGGAGGAGCTTGTTGACACTAAGGCAATGGTTGTAAGCATCTCCATACATTCTTGATGCAAAGCTGATTTCCGTCCCACATTACTGTTGTTTTGATTTCACATGTATATGTTGTTAGATTCCTTAGTCACTAGCATGGATATGTAGATGATTTTCTGGTAGCTTTGATGTGCTTGTATGTTTGATATGTTTGTCGTTACACAGGTTCATAATAAAAGCAATATTCTAGGTGTCTACATCATTCAAGGAATGTCTTCATCCTTTGTTGTTCACTCATTTGTTCTGGATCTGAACCATTCAGACCAAAGGAACAACTTCTGTCCGCAGAAGGTGCAATATTCATGATAACAAATATGGCGACTTTGCTGGGGAATAATGCAAATCTTAGTTGATTTGATCTTCCTCAGTCCTTGAACTCTTGTCCGAATCCATGCTCCATCTCCAACTCTCTTCAGCCAGATTTGCCATCTGACTTAGTTAATTTTGGTTTGAAACTTTCAGATCTGAACTATTTCGACTTTATATGCTCTTTTTTACTATCAATTCATCAAGTTTTGCCTTGATCTGATCAATTTCTAACTTGATTTTTCGTTATGCTTGTGTTTTGGATCTATTCAGGGAACCACACATGTGTTGTTGGCAACAAGCGGTGCCACCGCCTGAACTCTGTTAGCCATAAGCGGTGCCACCACCTGAGTCCCGTTATCTAGAAGTAGTGCTTGTCTAGAACCGCTTTGTCAAGACCCCTCCAGCGTGGTGCCAGGTAGGCCTTGTTCTAGAACTAGTTTTTTTATCATTTTTTGTAAAAAATTCAGTTTGTTGACTTTTAGTCCTGCACTATCAGGCTTGTGTGTTAGAATCTGAATGCTCATGATTGAAAATTCTATGGTAAAATATTGGTTTGATTGAATAATTCAAAAGCTAGATTAGGCTTGTTGATTATTCATTTGCTTCCATGCTTGTTGGTTGTGATTGTGAAATGAATTTTTTGAAAACTTAGGTCTCAGTTAGTTCTCTTTTCATATCTTTTATAAAGACTGAAATAAAAACCATTTGATTAGCATCTTGATTTCATTTTTTTTTTGATAGAGTACTTCTTTTTGCTTTTAAAAAAGATTTATTATTATTATTGAGATTAGGTCATTATCATTATTGAGCATAAGGAATTAGATCTCTAATTAGCCTCACAAGCTTTCAGGTTCTCTGTGTTCTTTTGTCTCTCTTACATTAGTACTATCTCACCAAAAGAAAAAATAGTGTAGTTTTAAGTTAGATCTATCTATGTTTCAAGAAAATCGAAAAAATAGAGTGCATATGCATGTAGAGTGCTTGTTGTTTTTCTTTTAGGAAAAGAGACTCTTACCCTTTTGATTGCTTTCAAAAAGAAAATTTGGAATGTGTTGCTTGTATTTGATTTTGATTTGTTCAAAGTAGTTTTTTGGGAATTTTTGGTTTTCAAAATGAAAAGAAAATACTCTCTTTCCCTCCCATAGGTAGGCATACCACGAACGGTAAAGTGAAATATTTGCATCTACATTCTGTAGGGTTTTACTTTTTCTGTCAAAATTCCATGCATTCACCTAACCATCCACTTTAAAATTAATGGTAGTTATAGGGTAAAATTTACATAGCAATTTGAGTGATAGGCTAGAGACATGTTTGGGCGTCATTAAGCATAGGAGCTATCATTACTTGTCCGCATTACATCCTAGGACTCACCCGGTTCTTCCACGTACCATTAGTATATTGAACGGCCTTTCATGTACCCTTGATGTATATAGAAAGGTACTTCATGTACTCGATTGTATATAGGAAGGCCCCTTGTGAATGATTATGCATTAGACAACACTACTACCGATTTGAGCTCCCACATATCTTGCGTATATCGGGACACCCCACTAGGATACCTTATCTATCTGAGAAAAGCCCTTTGGCCATCTTGCTTGGAGCCATACACCGAAAACAACATTTGGGGACATTACTATGCACGTACCCTTGAGGTATATCTCGAGTGGCACCTTCTTGACAATCCTGGTGAGAGACCTGACTATATGAACTCCTCCTGTCATTTAAGTTTGCTTGTTTGGCCTATAGCTTGAGTAGGGAAATTTTTGGTGTGTTTTCTAGTTTTGAGACCCTAGGTTAGATAGGAATTGTACAAATTGGCTGAGATAAGATAGTCCAGAAGAGTACGGGGCTTGCCACCTGATTTTATTCCCGTTTCAGGAGAAAATACTATGGAAGCTATCGACCAAGGAGCTGCTACCAACTCCCAAGTGGGAGAAAATGTGGTTGCAGAAAGCAGAGATCCATATCCTTCGCACTCACCTCCTTTGGTCCAACAACCTTCTTGGGGTAACATTTCATTCCATTCTCCCATAGAAGGTCATGTTGATGATACTACCTATCCATATTATGGTCCCAATGCTCCATTTTGGGATACCTCTATAGGACAAGCCATTGCCTAATTTGGCACCCGTTTAAACTTTTCTGAAGAAGTTTCACCAAATGAAGAAGAACGCAGACAATACCAGGAAACTATTCTCTGTGCACTAGAAATTGAGAAGAAAATAGACAACATATTGGGCACACCACACCTCGTTCCACAGTTGTTCCTGTGGGATATCGTTCACTTGCTGATTCTATGAGACCCATTGAACAGATTCTAGATCGCACTCTGAATCCACATAATCCAGGTCAAACTGCCAACCCTACCACCTCCCATATTATGTCTCTTCCCAATCCTCCCTGGTCTTCCACACTTGGGGCTCAACATTCAATTCCTATTTCATCAATACCTTCTAGTGTCGAGGGGCAACCCTCGGCATGACCTACGCTATCTGTCACCGGAATTGTACCTAGTCATGGAAAGACCTCTAGTATAGAGAAAACTATATTTTATGTCCCTCCTACCCACACAAATGTGGTTAACCCCCCATCCAGTTCAGGTCAGCCCTTAGGGGCACAACCTACAACCGATCAAACCTCTTGGGGTTATGGTTACACAACAAATCAAGTACCTGTAGGAAACATTAATTATTAACCCGACCCTGCAGGAATGCCTTGTGCTGGAATTCCATATCCTAGTAATAATTTCATGCCATGGGGGCAACCTAACTGGTCCTACATGTCAGCTATTGGGGGGGGGATACCTATACATATTGCAGGGGGTGTCAGAGGACCACCTTATGGAGGTCCTCCCCCTGGGGGGCCTAATAGTCCTGGAGGGCATGGTGGCTTTCCTCCTTATGGTCCTAATGGTCCTAGTGGTCCTGGGGGGCCTGGTGGCTTCCCTCCTAATGGTCCCGGAGGGTCTGGTGGCCCTCCTCCTAGTGGTTTCGGAGGCTCCAGAGGTCTACCTCCCAGGGGTCCTGGAGGGTCTGGTGGTCCTCCTCTTGGTGGTCCAGGTGGTCTTGGTGGTCCCAATCATCCTGGTGATCCCGGAGGCCCTGGTGGTCCTCCTCTCGGAGGCCCCGACGGTCCTAACAAACCTTATCCTAGAAATCAACCCCCTGCGGGAGGATCTTCTGGTGGTTCTTCATCACAACAACCTGTCTATCATTCTACTTATGATCCTACTGGTACTTATATGCCATATCAATATTACCAGTATGTGCAACCTAATCGTCAGTTACCTTTCCTAGAAACTTTGGACTTGCCTTATTTGTCCAAGTTGATTAATGATCCCATTCGACATAACCCCTCGTGGCCTCCCATTTCAGTAAAGTTACCATCAGACATTCCAAAATTCAATGGGAATCAGGGAGATGATCCGAAAAACCATGTCATGACATTCCATTTGTGGTGTTCTTCAAACTCCCTTATGGATGATTCAGTTTGTTTAAGACTCTTTCAGCGAACTTTGATTGGTACAGCCATGAAATGGTACATTGAACTTCTGCAACATTTGTTTGTGGATTTTGGCTCGTTGGCAACTGTGTTTCTTACACACTTTCAGCTTCCTATCCATTATGAAACAGGTACTAATCTCTTAACTTCTCTGCGACAGAACACCTCCACCCACATATCTGATCATATCCATGAGTGGAGAAGGTGGAGAAGACTTATTAAGGCTCCTATCCCAAATCAGTTGTTAGCTGATTGGTTTACTAAATCTTTGTTGCCTCCAATTGCCTGAGATGTGGCTATGGGCGGTACCGTTACTAAAGAGAAATCCATTAGTTGAGCCCAATATCTGGACTTGGTCTATTCCCAGTCCGAAACTTTGTATGACTTGATCCCTCAAGCTCCTCGCCCAAGCACCGATCCTACAAAACCACCAGCAGAAACCCCTGTTGATGGGATTGTTGGTTCAATCTAGTCCCTGTCAGCAGCAAAAACTGCGAAGCAACCCCAGACTTCCACTCCTACTCCTTCAACTCCCAAGGATTCCACTGAGGTCAATTCCATTCAGAGTATTCAAACACTTGGCAACAATAAAAAGAAAGGTAAAACTAAAAACAAAAAACCTGGAAACCAACATGAGAATCCCAAACCAAACACCAACGATAATGATAAAGGGAAAATAAAAGCAAAATATCCATGTCTGTAATGCGGAGGTGACCATTTCACAAAAGAGTGTCCTCGTTGGGATGAAATCACCCAATTTTTGAAAACTAATCCCGCATCCGCAGTTCTCATGGATCCTTTTCCCTCTCAACAATAACTGATGGACCGCACGTCTAATAAGGGAAACTCTAGTTCTTCAGAGGAAATTCACATGATGTCCTCAGATACTATTAGTTTGCAAACTTGAAGTCAGATTTATGACAAATCTGGAGACAAGAAAGAAGACAATTCTTCTTCAGTAAAAGCTCCCTTTACTGGTTCTCTCGAGTCCTTGTCTACTATTCCCCTAACCATCGAGAATCCTAATCTCAACATGGTTTTGCATCCACCCAAGAGTACTCTTAGGAAGGTTGTTTTAACCCTAATGTCCGACCTGCTTAATTTTATAATGTAGTTGAAGATCTCGCTCAGGCACCATGTGCAATGTCTACCTTGGAAGTACTCCAAATTTGTCCTACACAACGCAAAAACTTGTTAACTGCGTTAGGAGATTTAGACCCGGACAATACTAATTTGATTCATTTCAATGTTGAGAACTATAAGTCTATACTACCTCATAAAATCGCTTTCCAAATCTTAACAAAAGTAGTCAGAAAGAAGGTCTTTAGGACTATCTTAGACGAAGGAGCTTCAACTTCGGTTTTGTCCCTGTCTTGTTGGAAAGCTATTGGCTCTCCCGAGCTTGTAACATCACCTATGACTCTGAAAGCCTTTGATGGATGAGGTTTCCATCCCCATGGTCTCATACCATCCCTTTCAGTCGAGCTTGGGGGAAAATCTGTTTATATTCAAGTGGAAGTAGTAGACACCCCGTTAGATTACAACCTCCTTCTAGGAAGAAATTGGTTTTACGCCATGACTGCTGTCGCTTCGATGGTATTTCGAACTGTCTAATTTCTGCATCTAGGGAGAATTGTCACCATTGACCATATCTATTTTTGTACATCGGATGTTACTACCTATACGGCTAATAACATCCCTATGTTAGGCCAGTCCCCTCCTCCTTACTAGTCGATTGGGGTAGGCATGTTGAAGGATTTGTCCCTTATGGGGATTTTTTCATCCACTCCTCCTAACACAAACACAGTGACAGTAAATATGATTTCTTCATTTGATTATGATCCAAATGGAAATTTTTTTGTTGAGTCCACCTCGTTGAGTCTGCATGAAGAAATGTACAACATTATTCAAACCCTTTTCGATGACCACACTGATGAACTTCATCTGATGGCTTCGGACCCTTACCACCTACCCTACTGGTTAGAACCCTCTCTTCCTATTCTGGATTATCTCTTTGAGACTTTTCCCTCCGATGAGTCCATTATGGAGATCATGAGTATGAATGAGCCTATTTGGGAGGATCATCATCATAGATCCTTGTTCCTCCCCAACACCAGTTTGGTAGACCAATATTTTGCATCCCTTTTTTCCACTGATATTGTCAACACACCTCAAAATCCTATATTGTTGCAAGACACATATTCTAAAGGAAACCTATGCAACATTACTCAAACAAATCCAATTGACATATCAGCCAAGCCTGGTACCCTTGAGCATGTTCATGTTGGGAAGAACTGCTCGGTAGAAGAATCTGAAGCATACATGACACTTTTCAAAGAATTTCGCGATATTTTTGCCTGGTCTTATGAAGAAATGCCAGGGATAGAACCATCCATTGTGTTCCATGAAATAAAAACCTATCCCATTGCTAAACCTGTCAGGAAAAAACTAAGGTAAGTCCATCCACGGAAAGCCACAGCTATCAAAGCTAAAATAGAGAAACTTCTCAAAGCAGGGTTTATTTATCCTGTACCCCTGATGAAATGGGTATCGAACATCGTCTCTGTCAACAAAAAACATGACATCATTAGAGTCTGCATTGATTTCAGAGATTTGAACAAAGCTTGTCCCAAAGACAACTTTCCCACTTCGCATATCGACCAAATTATCGACAATTGTGCCAGAAGTGTAATCTTCTCATTTATGGATGGCTTTTCGAGTTATAATCAGATTGAGATTTTACCCACCGATCAGCACAAGACGACATTCATTTTCCCATGGGGAACCTTTGCATATAGGGTTACCATTTGGCCTAAAAAAAGCTGGAGCCACTTTTCATCGTGCTATGTCTTATGCGTTTCACGATATAAAACATATTATTGAACTATACCTTGATGACCTCCCTGCTCATTCACAGTGACGGGAGGACCACCCTGGTCATCTTAGAGACATTTTCCTGAGATGCAGTCATTACAACATATGACTCAATCCTCATAAGTGCGTTTTCTGAGTTTAGACATGATTTCTGCTAGGTTTTGTGGTTTCTAAGGATGGCATCTGAATATATCCATTGAAAATTGCCATTATTTTAGCTCTACCAGCCCCAACCAACCTTCTAGAACTCCAAAGTTTGCAAGGGAAGGAAAAATTTCTCCACCATTTTGTGTGCAATTTTGCAGAGAAAACACATGGTTATATGCGTCTCCTTAAGAAGGAAACTCCATTCTATTGGGATGACCAAGCCCAATGAGCCTTTGATAATCTGAAACACACTCTGACTCATTCACCTGTGATACACCCCCCATATTATTCAAAGGAGTTTCTCTTATATATTGTTGCCTCCACTACTACCGTCGCTATGGTTTTGGTGCAGAAAAATCCCAATGGTCAGGAGCGTGTGATCTACTATGCTATTAAGAATCTTATGGATTCTGAAACCTGATATTCATGCATGGAGAAATTAGCATTAGCCTTGGTCATTTACATTCAAAAATTTCATCACTCCATTTTGCTCCGCACAACCAACGTATTGGCAGACCAGAACCCTATGTATTACATCCTGACTCGTTAGGTGCTCAGGGGCAAGTACTCCCGATGGATAGTCATACTACAAGAGTTTGATCTAGAATTTGCCAAAGCCACATCAAAGAAATCCTTGGTATTTGTCGAGCTCATGTGTGATCTTCCCTGTGCTTCGACAAAATTTGAGCCCAGTGATTCATTTTCAGATGAATTCCTATTCCTAATAAGCACTACTGAACCATGGTATGTAGATTTTCTCATTTATCTCCAAACACAAAGATTTTAGCCAAAAATATCCCGTGACGATCGCCGCCATATCCATCACCACGCAAAATACTACCTCATCTTGAATGACACTTTGTATAGACATGGTATCGATTCCATTCTCTAGCAATGCCTTACCCACGAGGAAGCTGAACAAGTATTGAATGATTACCACTCTGGAGCATGTGGTGGTCATTTATCTGGGATGGCTACAACCTAGAAAATCCTTCACGCTGGCTATTTCTGGCCTTTAGTCTTTAAATATTTTCATGATGCTGTTAAGAAATTCCCACCCTATCAACATTTTTATCCGAAAAAGCGCACTCATCCTGCTCCACTACACCCCGTCATTGCTGTTGGCCCTTTTGCCAAATGGGGGATTGATTATATGCATTGTATGCCTACCTCAGCCGGGGAGCATGGTTACGTTATCGTAGCCATTGACTATTTTAAAAAGTGGGTTGAGGCCATGCCTACATATGCAGAGGATGGTAAGACTGTCACTCTCTTCCTATTCAATCACGTGATAGAGAGATTCGGAGTCCTGTAGTCCATAGTTACTGATCACGGATCACAATTCCGTAATCAAATGATGGAGGAACTAAGTGTTAAGCTAGGTTTTCGTCATGAAAACTCTACTCCCTATTATCCGCAAGCTAATGGTCAGGTCGAGGCCATTAACAAAGTTTTGAAAACAATGCTTCGTCGGATGGTTGGAGACCATAAATCCAACTGGCACCACATCCTTTTCTCTGCTCTTTGGGCTTATAGGACTTCAGTGAAAAAAGCTACTAGTTTCACACCTTTCCAACTTGTCTATGGACTCGAAGCTGTCTTACCTATTCAATGTTATATTCCATCCTTGAAACTTGCCGTCGAACTTCTCCCAGACACTTCCACAGAGGAAGAGAGGTTTTTATACTTGAATAACCTTGACGAAACTAGAAGAGATGCTGCCTTAGCTAATGAGGCACACAATAAATGCATTAAGGCACAGCATGACAAGTCTAGACAACCTCGCAATGGGTTGTACCTGAAGAGGTACTATGCCTAGATCTCTCTTGGATAGTATCTTGTATATATGTATATTACTTGAATTTAAGTGTGCTTAAATATTTTCAATATGGTTTGAGTTTAGTGTCCAAATCTGTTTATACCATGTTTTGGTCATGCAAAGTAGATGGCTTTCTATGGATTCGCTGATGGTGCTTGCCACCACACCTTGAATCTTGCCTCAGCTGCTTGGGTTCTCTATTCCCCAGCTTGTGATTTGGTCAGTTCAGGAGCGGTTTGTATTGGTCATGTTACCAACAATATTGCCAAGTATCGAGCAGTCATAGGTCTTAATTATCTCCACAGGACTAAGGCCACAAGGTGTTTGCTGCGGTACGCCCCTAGACGGCTGTACCTGCGATCCTGATTGCATAGGTTCATTAAAGAAAGTCTTGGCTTCTTGAAATGTTTCTTTACTCTTCTGTAGGTCAAGTGGTGTTGATTTATTAATAGCTTTGTGCACCCACTCCGATCCTGTGTTCTTTTCACTATCCTGTGATGTCCCACTGGTGGAAGCACTGCTGCGAGTCACAATGTTGACTCTTGGTTCTGGCTCTTTCTGCTCAGCAGCAATAAGCTGGATGTTTTGGTGTACTGCTGGCTTAGGTTCTTTGATCTTAGCTATCAAGGTAGGACATTCTTATATAGTGTGATCATAATATTTGCAATAATTACATGTCGTAGTGGGGCTCTGACAGTCCCTAGCATAATGTCCTACAACTCCACAGTTGTAACAAGTGACTGGTCCACGGCCACGGCCAAATCCTTCACCACGGCCAAAGCCTCCTCCATGGCCTCGTCCTCTGAATCCTCCTCCATGGCCAACATGAGCCAGATCATGCTATGGTCCTGCTGCTGGACCCTATGTCTCTGATTGGAATCTGTACAAGTCATATTTGCTGTCTACCATGAGATCATAGGCTCTACAGGTATGGTCATCGTGTCCTACTAACTTACAGAAGGTACAGTATAAGTTCTTAGGCATCTGTATATACTTCTGAAGCATAGGGAATTGCTGAGGTAGATGTCCTCTTGTTCTGCATAGTTCACACCATGGCCCCTGAGTCTGTGCTAAGGGGTTAGGTGCCCCACTTGCTAAGTATTCATCAAATACTAGACAATTGTCTTTAGTATGGCCTTGTGCTTTACACTTGATACACCATATGTCTTGTGCAATCTCTTTTCCTTTTCTAATCTCATGCATCTGTAACATGAGATTTTCTAACTGGTTTTGCAGGTTTGTCATACCTGTACTGGTTTCAGCTAGAGGTGAAGCCTCTAGTTTCATCACCATCTCCAATGCGACATCCTACATCTGGAGTTTCTGCTGCATTAATGGCAGTCTGATGTGAGGGAGCAGCGCTGAAATAAACCATTCCTTATGCTGCTCCGGCGCAAACTCAAAGCTAACTTGGTCGATTAGAGCTTTGAATTTTTGGTCAAAGTCCCATACTGACTCTGTAGGTAGCTGTTTAATGTCTTTGAGCTCTGTGATACACTGCGACTCGAACTTGGGTTTCTTAAACTCTTTTATCATGGCGGTCCTGACCTGTATAAGTGTTCTGGGTATCAATGAGGTATACTTCATATACTATGTTAAGGCTCGTTCCCTAAGTGTGGTGACCAACTATACAAGTTTAATGTTATCATCTTGGAGTCCTTTAATGGTCCACACGGCTTCACATAGAAACCAGTGCTGCTCTGGGTCTTCTGCCCCTGTACCCTTAAAGGTAGGTAGCTTCGTATCATCCCCCATTCTATTTCTGCGTGGTGGATGTTGATTTGCTGTGTTACTACCACTCGGTGGTGTAGGTGGAGGTGATGTAGCGATAGTATGTACTGTCTGCAAGGTACTAGATGGAGTTCCTACGGGATTGTTTTAAGTCCCGGTCTGTTTCTGTGGGGTATAAGGGTGGTAAGGGATACCCCCTTCTGTTCTTTCTGTATTACTATGACTCTGTTGTCTAGTATTATCTGAACTATCTTCAAATATGGGAGATTTGAAATCTACTTTATATTTCTTTCCACTACGTGTACGTCCAATGTCATCAAAATCACTCTCAAACTCTTGTGACATCACACTTTATTAAATTATTGGTCTGAAACTATATCCATTACTCCTTTTTCATATAATAACATCTTAATGGACAAGTTTAAAGAGTTTAGGTACTTACCGCGATATCCTTTGAAGAAGTACCGCTCAGCCTCGCTGAAGCTTTTTCTCTGTTCAACTGCAAACTCTGTGACTAAGCCTTCTAGCACACTCGCAAGCTAGAAGTCTACTGTCCTTGTAATGGGATTATCAAGGCTCTTCATGGTCTGAATCAGCTCTGGTGTCCAGACAATGTTTCTTTTCTTTCTGAATATGCTCTAATCAGTCAACTTTGATAACCAGTCATACAGCTCATTTCCATAGGTCGCAAAAAATATCATATGTATATAAGTGAAGATATGTTTTTGTAACCAGTCCTCTGTACTCAGTCTAGGACTCTTGTTCTCTTTTTCAGCAAATTATTTCTCCTTAGACTCAAGCCACTGGTTGAGTTCATCTCTAGTAGGATGCCAACAGAACATCAATGCTCAATTTGTTCAAAATCGGCAACGGAACCATTTGTTGGTTCTATGTGCAGACCTGGGTTTACTGTAATATACCAACAACACCCCTAGCTCACTGGCCCTTTCGGCGACAGACCGTGGAGCAGCCTGAAGTCTCACCCGAAGTGATTCTAATGGGTTGGCCAAAGACTCAAGTGTCTTCGACCAGGTTCTGTAGCATCCTGGGGTCTCGCAGCTCTTCTTAGCCAGCGAGATCTCTCTCCGCAACGCGCAAGCTCTCTTACTCGCGGGTTCTGATAGGGGGAGAACTCCTATCGCATCACAATGACTCTGGTGATGCACAACTCTCTCTTCCTCTTAACCCGCGATCTGCACTATCTCACACCGCAGCCCCTCTGTCGGTGCAATATCGCCTACTGTCAACGCGATATCTACTATAGCACGGCCCATTGCGACCCTCACGGTCCAAAGGCTATCGCACTAGATGGAATGACTTGGCTAACTTTCAACAAGATATTACACACTCTGATGTGAAATTCCACAGTTCAACACAATCTTCCTCAACTTATACTTAACTGTTCGAATAAGTATACTAGAAACACTCTAACAGAATGACTTATTACTGTGTGAAACAAGCACTGATAAACTCATATGCAGACACTTGATACATGTAAATCCACCTTAACCTTCAATAATGCTATAACTGAATGAGGACATATAGACATTCACTAACTGATATACAACATTCATGTAACAGATAACAGATATCAACTAAGTAAAGCGCAATCACATGAAACAATCACATAACACACTGGTTTTACGTGGTTCACTTCCAGGGTAGAAGTTACATCCACAGAACCGTGTTTATTATATCTTGAGAGAGAGTACACAGTTCTGCTGCAACCTGTGTGCAGCTAGAGATATTCTGGGTAACTCCGCACTACTGCCGGGAGCCCTTCTCTCCTAGATCTCTTCTCTTTTTCTATATTGCCTTCTTACAATATTCTCTCTCTCTCTCTCTCTCTGTCAACCCCTGCGAATTTTTACATACATGCTTCTATGAGCTAGCTGCTAGTTACAGTAGGATACTACAGAATGAATACAGAACCAGAGCTTGACTCTATTATGATACAAAATACTGTGAGCTAACAGACTAACTAGTTATCTCAATAGCTACAAGTTATCCGACTAGCTAACCTTTTACAATACAAAATACATCCCTTTATAGGCGGCCTGAATGTCTCGCCATTACAACACTGTGGGCCTGTCCCAACAGTAACCCAAAAACCCTAACTAGTGACAGTCGGTCTATCTGTACTTGAACTGCCGCTTTTCGTCACACCACTGCTCTCTGCAGTGTTCCATGCTTCCCGACACTGACCATGGGTACTGTGCGCCGCTTCCCTTTCTATCCTTCATCTTCAATTCCTTGGCCTCGTTGCCCCTTTTTCCTTTATGAGGGTAGCTGAGCCCTCCTGTCTTCCACCACTGCCTTGAATGCAATGGGTGAGCTCTCTCTTCTCGGCCGCTGCCTTGAATGCAGTGGGTGAGCTCTCTCCTCTCGGCCACTAAAGTACTGTCGTCTTCTTTGACTTCTCTGTCCCGATAGTCACAGCTTCTGGCTCTGATCTATAGCTAGAAACATGCTACTGCATATTATCTTTAC
Source organism: Pseudotsuga menziesii (assembly GCA_001517045.1). Classification (NCBI taxonomy): domain Eukaryota; kingdom Viridiplantae; phylum Streptophyta; class Pinopsida; order Pinales; family Pinaceae; genus Pseudotsuga; species Pseudotsuga menziesii. The sequence goes on along the minus strand of LPNX010429550.1, from coordinate 13,190 downwards.
CTTATCTCTTTTATCTCCGCAAAAATGTCTATCCACCAAAATGGCAGCTTCTCCGGTAGCTACGGGACCCTACTCCAACATAGACCCACCTCTGCATGTGAGGGTCCCGTGCCCTCAACTCTGTAAAGACCACCTGGGGTCTCATTTATGGAACCCACTTGAAAAAAAAGAAAGCTAGAATGGAACCAAAACCAAATTGCTTCAGCTCCCCCTGCCGACACTTGGTCAGGTGATCCTTGAAGATCGGAAGTAGAGCTTCCGCCCAGTTGAATATTGTAGGTACCATGGCCTCTATGGAGTAGAGAATATGCGCTCTATATTCCTGGTGTACTCCTTGGCTTCTCGCCACTCTCTGCATGGTAAACAACACGGTCCATAGAGGGCCATCCACCACTGCTTTTATGGGATTTTTCTTCCCCGATGTCCTAGTCCTAGGAATGTAGTGGCGGTCTATCAACTCTTGAGTAGTAATGGCCCCCCCATGGAAACCAGTCAACGAGATGGGAGCACCCCATCTCGAAAGGCCTGTCAGGAAGTAGATGTCCTATACCTCAACTGTCAATATGTGAGCACCAACCTAGAAATATTGTTGATCCAGATTATATGCTCTAGTAGTCGCTCATGCGATACCATACTGGGTGTGCAGAAGAACTTTAAGAGTCCGTAGTCTCTCAATGCGGCTATACAACTTGCATTTCATTTGACGAAGGCATTTTCATTGTCATGTTGCCTCTCTTTCCATATGACCATTTTTTATCAATAAAAACTTGTCAAAAACCATCACAAGACTAATTAGAAGCATTCCCAATCATTCAAATCAATAAAAGTGAGCTAGTTTTTCTTATGCAACCATTTATATTTATCCATGGCAGGCACCGCTTGTGTCCCATTGAGGACAGGCGGTGGCACCACCTCTGTGTAGTGTTTTCAGCGTGATTCAAGCGGGGTATCACTTATCTCGCAAGGGATAAGAGTGGTGCCTGCTTCCATGGTTTTATGGCTTGCCATATAAGTCCAAAACACCATCGAAAATCAAAATTGAAGGCATGAAATGAAAGAGTAGGGTCTAGGCTATTACGTGGAACTTACGATGTGTGAATTCGATGGTGGAGGCTCCTGATATCAGCGACTGGAAATCTGGCCAAGAAAATGCTCCAAAAGCTCTCCACTATGGGTAAATGGTAAAATGTTTTGATTTTTTACTATTTACATGACTTTTATATACATTTTAGGGTTTGACATGCTATAGTTTTGTTTTAAAATCATTTATTACTCAAAATCTATCAGTCGTAATCCTTTAATGTCAGTTATTGGGGCATTTAACACTTGTTTTTTGAGTCGTTACAGGATAGAAGAGCGGTAGCAGTAAAGTTTTGGGAGTTCGTCTTTGACTTTTTCGTACTACCATAAAATGAAAAAAGTATTTTGAGCGTTTATTGTGACACTTTGGTCATGCTCTTTGTTATCTCCCAAATTTACCACCGTCATTTTGGATGATAGAATGGGTAAATTTTTTTATTTCTATGAGTCTTGGCCTTCAAAATCAAAATTTTCAGCTTTCGGATTTAACTAGGTCTGTGGAAGTTTAGTTAGCTGCCGAAACAGGCCTATTTCGGCAGCTAAGACGGTCTGTCAAAATTAATTTAGCTGCCGAAAATGAACAACATGAGGTATGATGGTCAGTTCTCTTCAGATCGTACAAATGACACTCACTTTCACGAGATCGACCTCATAACCGAATACAATTCACATGATGACATTCTGAGGATCACGTACAAGATGGATAACATCATGATGGAGCATGGTCTCTTGCTGGGCTCATTTGAATTGGCATCTTATTTCTCAAACGTTGCGAGCAAAGCCAAGGTCCCGAGTGTTTTCATGTTATCAAGCAGTTGAAGTTCCTGTTCCATTCAGGCGGTTTTCATCAAAGTAGAGCATCGATCCAGAGGTGTTCTCATCAGGACGAGATTCATGCACAGGAGGGGTCAACGTTTAATTTTAAATCCATGATTTTGGCAAGAGGTTCCTCTATTGTCTGCCACAGAATATTTTCTTATGTCATGACTGGATGAGTCTCTCTCATAAGCTGGAGTTTACTCGAATGCTTGGTATGTTGAAAAAACTTCTTCCCATTTCAAATCCTAGCCGAGTGCTTAAAGAATGGTCTGTTAGTATCCCTGATTTTTAGCTGGAAGAAGTCATCTGTCAGTCTTGGAGCTGTGAGTATCATTACAAGTCTCAGTTTCTAAAACATCTATGCCTATGATCTCATACTGTTCTCTGTCACATCTAATAACTCAAGTCTATGGTTAAACGTTCATGATTTGATTCCTAAATTTCAGCCACGAAATCAGTTCAACTAAAATACCTCATTCCTACAATCTCAGGTTAAAACTCCAGTTGCTATGCCATGTGTCTGTTGCAATATGCCTTTGTTAATAACACAGACTTGTAACAAAGGATTGGAGGAATTTTCTGCTGAAATCATGTGATTTTGTGGGGAAATTTTGACGGCCTTCTCAATCCCTAAATTCAAATCTGAAACCACCAGCAGATAGATTATGATCTGTAGATCAAAATAGACTATTTGAACATGCAAAATGGACATCGGACGACTGAGAAAATTGATTTTTTCCAAAGGCAGTTTTTTTAGGAATTCTACAGGTTTCGGCAGCTTAGGCGAGCCTCCAAGAGCTCATTAGCTGCCGAAAAGGCTGACTTTCGGCAGCTAACGCATGAAACTGGCAGAAGGCTTAGCTGCCGAAAGCCGGTTTTCATAGATCGCTTAAGTTTTTGCCCAGATCGCGGATTTTCTAGTTGGAATGGCGGGAGGCCGAGCAGAATAAGCAAGTTATGAATTATGCTACCATTATCTACAGGAGGTTTGTGAAAAATGAAAGTCAAAGTGGGTTGGTTGCTATATTTTAGCATCTTTTTAAGGCAACAGTTTTGGGATCGACTGCCACATCAGCTAGGTCGATTCTGCACGTACCTAATCAAAGCCACCGAGCCTTGGGAGGATAACTTCACTTCATCAACCATCGAGCACTAGAAAGAAGACCAACTCATTGTCATTTCCTTGATTTTAGTGATCAGTCCCTATCTTTTTGAATTTGCTGTCCAGTTAGTGTTTTAGTTAACTCAACAGATCCATGTTTTTAGGATCTGTAGACTATTTTGTAAAGGCTATAAAGCCTAAGTACTGAGGCTGAGCAGGGGGTTCGATTTTGGATAGAGTAATCTGCTATTGTACTCAGTCTTCTTTATGCTAATACAGATCACAGGTTTCTTTCAGTTTTGATGTCAGCTTTCCATATACCTTTTCACTATTATCTGTGTTGTCTAGCTTTGAATGGTTGCTTTTCCATTGTTTAGCTCATAGCCTGATATTAGTTTCTTGGATGTCTCTTGAACCCTACTCTGTACTGGTTTAGTTACATTCTTTTCTTCATCCATCTTTAAAGTTATCTGCTGATTAATCAACTCTTGAGAGCACTGTTTTATTTGTTTACCATTCTGAATGTCTGAATGCCATACTTGGATTGAGTTGTCCCATTGATCCACCTTTACAAAAACACAAAAAAAATAATTTCTTAAGTTACCAGGCATACCTAGCTTATAACCCTAGGTAGTTTCCTGGAGTGATAACAAATTGGCGCCGTTGCCGGGGAGCGAGTTGAGAAGCTGATCTTCCTGGGAGACGACATAGATCTACTCTTTGATGATAGACAAGGGGTAGACACTTATTGGTTATAATCATCTATCTGGCAACTCCATGAAGGACGAACTCAGTGGCGACTCCATTGTTCAGAATTCTGTTGGTGATTCCACTGGTATGAAATGGAAAATATCTTAGCTAAGAGGTATGCTTTTTGTGATTTTTCAGATATATCTGGTTTTCCGCATCCAGTTCCAACTATAAATGAATGGGATGATTATCTTCCCAGATTCAGAGGAAGTAAGTATGATCATCCCGGTGAGCACTTATTCAATTTTCATCAATGCATGCTTGAACATGGCTTTGTTCACGAAGATGTCTTGATCAAGCTGTTCAAATTTTCTTTAGAAGGAAATGCTCGTGAATGGTGTCAATCCCTTCCTGCTGTTAGTATCCATTCTCTGAAGGATTTCCATGTGGCTTTCAATTCATATTACGAGAAGATTTATTCAGCTGATCTTCTTTTTCCTGAGTGTTGTCATGAGTTTAATATTTCGAAAGTAGAACTTCAGGGAGAGTATGCTGTTGAAGAAAATACTCTTCATCATGATCAGGCGATCATTGATTCACCCCATGATAACCTTAGTGATGCTTTTGACATCATATCAAATGCACATACTGATGTATGCTGTCATGAAGATGATATTATTCCCTCTGAAGAGTTTGAAGATGTTGAGCAGAATGACATATCAGCAAGTGACAGTTTCAGATCTGCAGAGTTTGAAGAGGACAACTTACAATTTCCAGATTTGCAGGGGCTGTCCAATCTTCAGATAGAACAGGTGAACCATGATCCCGAATGTATTGATGTTGCAGCAGCATATGTTATGAGCAGCCCATGTCTTCCAGACTTGCAGACAAAGGCAGATTGCAACACTTTTGAAGAGAGTGATGGTGGCGAGATCTCGAGCAGTCCAAATCAGCAGTCCATTGGAAATGTGTCTCCAGCAGATTTTGAGCAGACTTCTCCAGTAGATCTTGAGCAGTTTACACGCATCATTGAGATCAAGGAGGACAGTCATCCACATCATTTTCGTTTACAGTCAGAACAGTAAGGAGAGGTATTTTATCATGTTTTTCATGATCCTATTGCTGATTTTCTGGAATCCAAGAACCATGTGGATGTTAAATATTCTTTATAGATGAAAGCTGGTCTGATCATCTGTTCGAACCTTTTTTCTACATGATATGGCTTCATTTGTTGTTCGAGTCTAAATCAAAGATGCCTGTAAATCACAATCTAACATGGCTACATTGGAAATCCAGTGTTACTTGATCATGCTGCTCCTATTAGTTAGTGTAGGAGTAGATAGGAAAATAAGCTCTTTTATGAGCACGTAGATCATCGTCAGTTGATTGTTGAATAAGCAGAGCAGGCTACATGTAAGCTACAGGTGGGATACATGTTTGTAGAGGGATCAGTGTTAAATACTTGATGACTCCATGCCCAATGCTAAAGGCTACTGGAACTACTTGGTTTAGACTTGATGACTCCATGCCCAATGCTAAAGGCTACTGGAACTACTTGGTTCTGGGATTCTTTGGAACCTCACTGGGAGGATTCCATCCCCGAGTAGGAGCCAGATGTTATCTCCCAAATTGACCACCGTCATTTTGGATGATAGAATGGGTAATTTTTTTTTATTTCTATGAGTCTTGGCCTTCAAAATCAAAATTTTCAGCTTTCGGATTTAACTAAGTCTGTGGAAGTTTAGTTAGCTGCCAAAACAGGCCTATTTCGGTAGCTAAGATGGTCTGTCAAAATTAATTTAGCTACCGAAAATGAACAACATGAGGTATGATGGTCAGTTCTCTTCAGATCGTACAAATGACACTCACTTTCACGAGATCGACCTCATAACCGAATACAATTCACATGATGACATTCTGAGGATCACGTACAAGATGGATAACATCATGATGGAGCATGGTCTCTTGCTGGGCTCATTTGAATTGGCATCTTATTTCTCAAACGTTGCGAGCAAAGCCAAGGTCCCGGGTGTTTTCATGTTATCACGCAGTTGAAGTTCCTGTTCCATTCAAGCGGTTTTCATCAAAGTAGAGCATCGATCCAGAGGTGTTCTCATCAGGACGAGATTCATGCATAGGAGGGGTCAACGTTTAATTTGAACTCCGTGATTTTGGCAAGAGGTTCCTCTATTGTCTGCCACAGAATATTTTCTTATGTCATGACTGGCTGAGTCTCTCTCATAAGCTGGAGTTTACTCGAATGCTTGGTATGTTGAAAAAACTTCTTCCCATTTCGAATCCTAGCCGAGTGCTTAAAGAATGGTCTGTTAGTATCCCTGATTTTTAGCTGGAAGAAGTCATCTGTCAGTCTTGGAGCTGTGAGTATCATTACAAGTCTCAGTTTCTAAAACATCTATGCCTATGATCTCATACTGTTCTATGTCACATCTAATAACTCAAGTCTATGGTTAAACGTTCATGATTTGATTCCTAAATTTCAGCCACGAAATCAGTTCGACTAAAACGCCTCATTCCTACAATCTCGGGTTAAAACTCCAGTTGCTATGCCATGTGTCTGTTGCAATATGCCTTTGTTAATAACACAGACCTGTAACAAAGGATTGGAGGAATTTTCTGCTGAAATCACGTGATTTTGTGGGGAAATTTCGATGGCCTTCCCAAGCCCTAAATTCAAATTTGAAAGCACCATTAGATAGCTTATGATATGTAGATCAAAATCGACTATTTGAACATGCAAAATGGACATAGGACGGCTGAGAAAATTGATTTTTTCCAAAGGCAGTTTTTTTAGGAATTCTACAGGTTTCGGCAGCTTAGGCGAGCCTCCAAGAGCTCATTAGCTGCCGAAAAGGCTGACTTTCGGCAGCTAACGCATGAAACTGGTAGAAGGCTTAGCTGCCGAAAGCCTGTTTTCATAGATCGCTTAAGTTTTTTCCCAGATCGCAGATTTTCTAGTTGGAATGGCGGGAGGCCGAGCAGAATAAGCAAGTTATGAATTATGCTACCATTATCTACAGGAGGTTTGTGAAAAATGAAAGTCAAAGTGGGTTGGTTGCTATATTTTAGCATCTTTTTAAAGCAACAGTTCTGGGATCGACTGCCACATCAGCTAGGTCGAGTCTGCACGTACCTAATCAAAGCCACCGAGCCTTGGGAGGCTAACTTCACTTCATCAACCATCGAGCACTAGAAAGAAGACCAACTCATTGTCATTTCCTTGATTTTAGGGATCAGTCCCTATCTTTTTGCATTTGCTGTCCAGTTAGTGTTTTGGTTAACTCAACAGATCCATGTTTTTAGGATCTGTAGACTATTTTGTAAAGGCTATAAATCCTAAGTACTGAGGCTGAGCAAGGGGTTCGATTTTGGATAGAGTAATCTGCTATTGTACTCAGTCTTCTTTATGCTAATACAGATCACAGGTTTCTTTTAGTTTTGATGTCAGCTTTCCATATTCCTTTTCACTATTATCTATGTTGTCTAGCTTTGAATGGTTGCTTTTCCATTGTTTAGCTCATAGCCTGATATTAGTTTCTTGGATGTCTCTTGAACCCTACTCTGTACTGGTTTAGTTACATTCTTTTCTTCATCCATCTTTAAAGTTATATGTTGATTAATCAACTCTTGAGAGCACTGTTTTATTTGTTTACCATTCTGAATGTCTAAATGCCATACTCGGATTGAGTTGTCCCATTGATCCACCTTTACAAAAACACAAAAAACATAATTTCTTAAGTTACCAGGCATACCTAGCTTATAACCTTAGGTAGTTTCCTGGAGTGATAACACTCTTGAAACTTAGCATCAAAGGTCCGAGTCTGTTTCTGATTTTTTTCAGGCTCGTAAAATCTCTCATCGTGAAAAGAAACCTAGTGGAGTCTTATTTAAACTCTTTTTGGGCTCCTTAAATACGAAAATATTGTCGAGTGATCTTGTCTTCTTCACGCTCGTTAAAGAATTTGAAGAGTCATTCATCTAACGATAGATTATCACTTTTTTGGTTCAGGTGAACTATTTTACGAAAAAGGACCCTATGGAGTCTTCTTCTGTGGTCATTTAGACTCTATAAACATGGATGATACCGAGTTTTCTTTCATTGGACTCGTTAAATTAAACATTAAGAGACCCTCTTTTGGGAACGAACCCATCCTCTCTCAGGTTCGTAAAACATATGAGTTTGTACTTGTCTTCGGACGAGCCATAATGAGTGTTTGTTACCCTCTTTGAACTCATGAAACTGAAAAGAGGCACTCATTAACCGTGATGGAGAAAATGGGAAGGGAATCATTTTGCAAATAAATGGTAGTAGTTTGTCGTTACCTTTGAACATGGCACTTGTCTGCATATAATTTCAGTCAATTGGGTATTCAGCTGATCTCCGTGATGATCCACTTTCATGAGTCATGTCACTCCTTTGAGTCTTTCAAAATAATGCATTGTCCATCGTCGTATTGTGTGTTTGTTTGGTTTAGTCATGCTGCCAAGTCTTTTGTCACGCCGCTCGATGTTCAAAGGGAAGTTGAAGAAGTTTTACCTCTGCAGTCAAAACAGTCTCTGTGTTAGTAATTTTGAGTCAGTTTATGGTTACCTTATTTACATCATTCCAGAACTATGTTTCGAGTTTCATTTCATTGATGTGGGAATCATCATGTCCCTCCTTCAACGAGACTATTCCCGTCAACATCATCTCATCATCCGGAAACTAGTCTTAGAAACAAAGAACTTAGTACCTTGAGATATGTATGCCTTAATGACAGATTCTCTTGCTCTCGACATGTGTTCAAATCATTGACCTTTGATCAATAGGATCGACTGAGTGTTTGACATCAGGACATCTATTCATGCTCAGTAGATTGTACTAGGGTACCTTGGGAATCATTGACATCAATGGTGATCTCCCTCGCGCTTGTTAACGATTCACATCATTGGCCGGTAATCAAGTGGTTTCTACCATGTTTGACTTCAGATCATTGTAATCACATGGATAGAATCATACTTTGTGAAATACGAGATGAAGACCCTGGGTATTTGTTTAGTGCTCATTGCTTTCCCCAGGTTGTGATGGAGTTTTGTATATCTATCATGGATCCACATTTGTATGGTCGTGGATATGCTCAAATTTGCATCTGTATGACATAGATCTACGTTGTATGTCCAATAGCTATGTCCAAGTTTGAGTCCTCTATCACATGGATCTACACTGTATTCTAGTAGCCATGCTTGTTTATTCCTCTCATGGATCTACCTTGTATTGGTGTGCAGCCATGGGTTGGTTACATTTGTCTATGAGTCAAAAGTATTGATGTACTACAGATGCCTACTGGACAACATTCTCTGACCGAGTTGACATTTTCACCTTGAAGTGACAACTTGTTCTCTCAAATATCTCGCTTATCATATCCCTCTAAGTCTCATGCTTTGGGGGGCATTCTGCTATACCTAAATCCTGTCACCGTCATGTGATAATATCCTTAACTTCCATGTTCTCCCTTAATCCCAACACTTGGAGTGGAAACTTGCTCTATTTGTCAATTCTACTTGAAAAAACCTAGCACCGCGCTTACCCTGTGGCTGATGAGTGGTACCTTGCTCAGCACCACCTATATCCTATTATATAGAAGCAGTGCCACTGCCTATAGTCTTTGTTCTTAAAGCAGTTCTCATCTAAACCGCTCTGTTATAAGGGAACAAAAGCAGTAACCTTGGTAAAATGGGAAAAAGAGAAGTTTCTTGAGGCTTCTAGATCATGATCCTCATGTCCTCCCTTATCCCTATCATTATGGGTTAGTTTGAGATCGAGATACCCCTTGGTAGGATCTTGGAGGCACCTCACCCACAATTCTCTCAACTATTCCTATCCATTGAGCCTTATAAATACAAGCTCATATCCATAGTTGAGGGGGAGAACTATAGAGGTATTGTTATGCTGTTGAATTCAATACCCAGTCCAAACCATTGAAGAGCATAGAGATCAAAGTTGGAGCTTATGGGGATGAAGTGTTTGTCTCGTGGAGGATCTTGTCGACACTAAGGAAACGGTTGTAAGCTTCTCCATACATTCTTAATGCAAAGCTGATTTCTGTCCCACATTACTATTGTTTTGATTTCACATGTATATGCTGTTAGATTCCTTAGTCACTAGCATGGATATGTAGATGATTTTCTGGTAGCTTTGATGTGCTTGTATGTTTGATATGTTTATAGGTACACAGGTTCATAATCGAAGCAAAATTCCAGGTGTATACAACATTCAGGGAAGGTCTTCATCCTTTGTTGTTCACTCATTTGTTCTAGATCTGAACCATTTAGACCAGAGGAACAACTTCTGTCCGCGGAAGGTGCAATATTCCTAATAACAACTTTCGGGCGCCTAAGGGTAATTTAACAAAAGTGGGGAAATTACTAATCATGTTGAAAACATGACTATCGTATTTTTGGGGCATGTGACAAAGAAAAGAAGTCCAATCCCTATCGTTGAGGCAACATAACCATCAATTTATTTTCAAATTTACGGTCATGATGAATAACTTGTGAGATAGATGCACGCAAAATAAAGGAGGTGATGATCAAATCAATAAAGTGAATAGTAAGATCGATAGTCAAGATCAATAACTCCTTGGAAAAGTACAAGGATGATAATTAGTCTATCCTATGAGTTAGAAACAACAAAACAAGACACACGGTGCCCACTGATTTATAATTCCTCACTGGGAACCTTTTGGTAAACTACCATTCTATTAGGAGTTGTGGTCTTCCAAAAACCATTCTAATTTCTTCCAAAACCAATCAATTTAACAAAAAACCATATCTTTTATAGGTCATCCTACTAATGTTTAAACATGTGTACATTGCCCCCCCCCCCCCCCCCCCCCCCACCACACCAAAATATGTGCTAAGTCAATCCAACCAATTGCTTAAACCATTCAAATTTTTGAGAGAGAGAGAGGGTGGGTTAAGGGTACGAGAGTAGGAAGGGACTCAGGGAGATAGAAATTTAGGGGTTACAAGTAGAGAGATAGAGAGAGGTTAAAAGAGAGAGTTGGGGGGTAAGGATAGGGGGTAGGGGTAGGGGTTGAGGAGTGGAGAGTTAGGTGTAGGGAGAGATGGGGTAGAGAGAGAGGGGGGGTATGGGTTTGAGGAGGAGGAAGGAAGTTAAACAGAAGGGGGGAGTATAGAGAGAGAGAGAGAGAGAGAGAGAGAGAGAGAGAGAGAGAGAGGTGGGTGTTAACACAAAAAATTGTCCACATAACTCTCTATGGTCTAAACCATAATTATACAACATAGTTCCACCATTATTCCCTTCATTATTTTTGAACTTCATAATTAAATTCCACCAAAATTGGTCCAAAACATTATTATTCCTTCCCCCAGAAATATAGGAAAGTTGACCATTTATTGTGACATAACCCCACTCTCTCCAAAAAGGACGTAAAAAGCCTAAAATGAGAATGGGTCAAAAACCATGGACAAATACCATGCACAATAAAATACCATGGGTCATTACCACAGGTCAGAAAACCTTGGATCATCGTAGAAATACATTGTGAAGGTATCCCCAAAAACACTTTTCGTTAACTTTTCATTCCAGATAAAGGGGATTAGGGGGTTAGGGGTTTGGGGAGGAAGATGGAAATTATAAAGAAGGGGGTTTATGATAGAGAGAGAGAGAGATGAGAGATGGGAGATGGGAGGTTTGTTAGTGGTGGGGGAGAGCAGGGGTGATAAGAGACATAGAGAGGGGGGGATAAGGGCCAAGGAGTAGGAGAGAGAGGGGAGGGGGAGGGGGGGTTATTGGTATGATTAAGTGAGAGAGGGGTGGGGGGGGGGGCGGTGAGGGGTAGGGAGTGGGAGAGAGGGAGAGAGGGTGGGTGTTAAACCCCACTCCCTCCAAAAAGGACAAAAAATCCATAAAATGAGAATGGGTCAAAAACCATGGACAACTACCATGCATAATAAAATACTATGGGTCATTACCATGGGTCAAAAAACCTTGGATCATCCTATAAATACATTGTGAAGGTCTCCCCAAAAACACTTTTCATCAACTTTACAATCCAAATCAAGGGGGTTAGGGGGTTATGGGTTTGGGGAGGAGGATGGAAATTATAAATAAGGGGGTTTATAAGAGAGAGAGAGAGAGAGAGAGGCACACGTTTATTAAGTGTAGTGTGGATGAGGGGGGTTTGGGGAGAGAACACGATAGCTGTTAAGGGTGTTATGTGTCTTGGGAGGAGGTTCGAGACTAGAGAGAAGGGGTGTATACAGGGCAGATAGATAGATAGAGAGATAGAGAGAGAGAGAGAGAGATGGGAGGTGTGTTAGTGGTAGGGGAGAGGGGGGTGATAAGAGACATAGAGAGGGGGGATAAGGGCCAAGGAGTAGGAGAGAGAGCGGGGGGGAGGAGGTTATGATTAAGAGAGAGAGATGGGGGTGAGGGGTAGGGAGTGGGAGAGAGGGAGAGAGAAAGGGTTGGGGGTTATGTTTAGGTTGAGTAGGGGAGATATAGAATGATAGAGGGTGTTAGTAAGGGTTATAGGTAGGAGGAGAGAGAGAGAGAGAGGAATGAGGCTAGTTAGTAGTAGTGGCAGGATTAAGGGGGTTAGTGTTTATGAGAGAAAGAGATGAGGGGTGTGAGGGAGTAGAGGGAGAGAGATAGGGGTGGGTGTTATGGGTAGGTGGAGCAATATGGGTTTGAGAGAGGGAGAGAGGGTAGGTAGTGGAGAGAGAGAGAGAGAGAGAGAGAGAGAGAGAGAGAGAGAGAGAGGTTTAGTGGTGAGTAAGAGATAGAGAGATACAAGGGGTTAGGGATAAAGAGATGGGTTAGGGATATATGGAGGGAGAAGAAGATAGGGTAGGTGTTAGGGGTATAGGGGAGAGAGAAACGGGTATGGGTTAAGGGAAGACATAGGAGCAGGTGAGATAGAATGAGAGAGAGGGCTAGTAAGGTTTAATGGGGGAGGGGAGAGAGAGTGAGAGTGAGAGTGAGAGTGAGGGGACTTAGTGTGGGCGATGGGAGTAGAGAGAGAGAGAGAGAGGTGGTAATGGAGAGAGCAGTTAGGTGAGAGAGAGGGGGATTAGGGGTAATGGAGTAAGATGGGTCTTAGGGAGAGAGAGAGGGAGATTAGGGGTAATGGAGTAAGATGGGTCTTAGGGAGAGAGGGAGGGATGGATACAAGTATATATATATATATATATATATATATATATATATATATATAGAGAGAGAGAGAGAGAGAGAGAGAGAGAGAGGGAGAGAGAGAGGGATGAGTAGTTGATTACAGGTTGAGGGAGGAGAGTGGTTGGGGTAGAGAAATAAATAGAGATTATAGAGTTTAGGGAAAGAAATAGATAGGTAGGAGATGAATATGGGTAGTGGGGATAAGGGATTTGGGGAAGAAAACAATATAGAGATAGAAGGGGTTAGGGGATTAGGGAGGAGTATATAGAGGGGTTGGTTAGTGCTAGGAGAGGAGAGAGA
>LPNX010429547.1:227809-274625 GCA_001517045.1 Pseudotsuga menziesii | reverse complement strand
ATTGTATTGACATAAATCACTTTGAACTATGGACTGAATATTCAAAGCTATATCTTTTATTATATTGACAAGACTCACTTTGAACTATGGACTGAATATTCAAACCGCATCTATGTTCTTACTTCTTTCATGGTTCCCTTGCTTTTCTTGGCAGGAATCTTGTATATAATATCTAAAGGGATCTATTGTCTTCATGCTTATGTCTTTGGGGGTTCAAGTAGGATATCAAACTCGCATGTAATAAGCATTCTAAATAATCAGAACTTACTAGTGGGATCAATATTAAAGCTCATAATTTGACACATTTACCTCTGTAAATATGCTGTAGCCTTTTAATCTGTCATCATGTCTATTGAAAGTATTTTCCTTTATTATCTAGCCAAGAAATGATGTCAAATATGTGATATGTTTGTGATTTTCAAAAATATTTTGCTGACAAGTTGTGTGTATTTCTATTTCAGGTCTGTGGAAAATATTAAATACTGTTCCCCTGCTATCTGCAGTCCCTTTGGAGAAAACAGTTTCTAAGAGTGGGGGTCTTAACTTCCATGGATCGTCAGTTGGTGTTTTTTGTAATACATGCATGGAGGTTTCAAAGCAAGATGAGGAAGTCCTATCAAACCCAGAGACACAGAAAAATGTTGAAAGTCTAGCAAAAAGTATCTGTAATGAGTTGCCATCTGATTTAAGTGCAAAGGTGCCAACTCTTTCATAGAAGTTCTAGTGTTCTAGTCTGACAAGTCTTTTTTCTCTGTACTAAGTTAATTGTCTTTACCTGAGTGATTACTTGAGTGAATATAAGCTTTGCATTGGTACAGGATTATGTGATGGAAAGAACAACAATGACTTACAATACAAGTTAGGTATGGGCAGAAATATCCCCTCATTGGATGCAGGTGATGACCAAAATTGTGCAATGTGTGAGGAGCTTATAGAAGAGGCAACATACTATGTCAGTTAGAACACAACTCAGGCACAGGTTTTGGCTGCATTGCACCAGACATGTTCAAAACTTGGTGTTTTCGGTACTGAGGTAGGATTTTAATCATATTTATAGATCTGATTATTCGACAAGCAAATATATGTTTGCAAAATCTATTTATTTATTCCATAAATAAGTTCATCTTCAATAAAAGGAGTGAAGTCCTGAAAAGCTTGAGATTGTTTTGCTTGGGAGTTTTTGTAGCTTTAATATCAATGTTTCTAAGGTGGTGTTCTGATTGTTTTGCCACCAAGATCTGTTATAACTTATAATCAGCTAGGTTTTCAGGTACATTGATGTTCTCCTTTTTTCAGTGTCATTCAATGGTCGACTACTATGCTCCTCTCATTTTCGTAGAGATTGCAACTATTAGTCCAAAGGAGGTTTGTCAGAAGATGAGTATATGCAGTGATTCATCATCTCTTGCTCTAAAAAGACAGCAAAGTGACTGTGATGTTTGTGAATCTGCAATTCTTGAAATCGAGACACACTTAAAAGACCCTGAGACCAAGGTAATGATCAATTCCTCAACTGGGATCCAAAGAACAGGCTCAAAGTTAGGATTATATCTGCCCGAGCCTATCATTCCCTTTTTATGCATAACATGTGAGAAGTTGCACAATTCAATTCTATTTTGCACAATTTGGGTACTTGTTCGAATTTCATTACATTGTTTCAACTAATTGAGGAGATTAATGGCAGGTGTATCTGACCAACACAGGAAGAATTGGAAAATTTTGGGCTCCACCCTCGAACCCTCGATTGGGGGGTAAGCAGGGGGGGTGAACTGCCCCCATGGCCCTCCCTTCAGAACTGGGATCCAAATATAACTAAAACAAGACCTCTGGATCAGAAAGATAGTTAGGCTCCACAACCAATAGGGAATTTGTATGTCTTTGAAACCATTAAGGGATGTCATCCATACCTCCCCAATTATGCCAGGAAACCTCTAGGGGATAGGGGAGAAGTCCCCCACATCCTCTAGGTAATTCCCTTACAAACGTGGACTTACACTTATTGTTATCAATTCCTTGGGGACATGGGAATGTCTGGGCAATATCTTGAAGGGATGGGGAGAAGTTCCCATGCAACATTGATCTAATAGAGATATGCTTATCACCTCCAAACAGGTAGTCTTGAGGATTGACAAATGTTTAGGGGAAGAACCAGAACTCCTAACCCAAGCCATCTAGGCCCTCCTTTTTCCATCTTTATTTTTGCTTTCAGTATGTTACTATTCTTATGTTCCTTTCAATGTTCACTTCAACATGTTTCATGAATTACTTGACCATCATCTCACGACAAAATTCCATTTTTAATATAATATTTCATTAGCTCCAATGTTTTCTCTCTATTTGATTTATTTGAATATTCAATAATGTTGTGAGGAATGCTTTGGCCGAAATACTTTAGTCATTGTAGCCAAATGATGTAATTTACATTAAAATAACTTTTAAGGTCTTCATCATTTGACTAAAATAATTTTCTTTTTGTCCTAGGCTACATGCTTGATGGCAGATGAGTTTTTCTTTAATGAGATTTATGGCTCAAATGTGGCTGCGTATAAGACATTAATCTGGTTTGGGAGATTGCCATTAACTATTTATAGAACTTTTTATTTGGCTATGATGGCCTTGGGCATGGTATAAATCTTCCTCAAAATAATTCTAGCTCCCGTAAGGAGGGTGAAAGATAAAAGGCTAAAAGCCAATTAACTAACATTTGTGTGCTCGAAGGAGACAGGAGACTAGAATTGGTCCTTGTCTACTCTTCCCAGTCCATACATTTACTGTGCACTTGCACTCCATAATACATATACTCACTTTATGTACTTACTAATGGTATATCTGGCTCAAATTCTCTCGTGTCTACACAAATTCAACCTTTCACTCCCCTCGTAGAATTTAGTGAATAGAGTGGGACTCCCTTGATCTTCACTCCTTCACAAGTCTCTTGAAGGTGAAGTCTCTCCCCTACTAGTAGTTTTAATTATCCACCCATATGTGTGTCCCTAATAAGCCATGATTCCCACAATGTCAATTGGTTGAATCGCTATCGATATCATTATCTGGAGCAGGATATTCCAAATTAGATTCTTCTCATTTTTTAAGCTAAATCAGTAAGCATTGCTATTGGAACATGATGGTCTTTGTTGGATCCCATTGATGCCTCTTGCAGCATCTATATCTTCCCAAGTTGAATTTTATAGCAAGCATCTCAGGGACTGTTCTATGGACATTTTCTGGTCATGATTGTTCGTTGTTTTATATATTCAAGTGTTTTTTCTCTTTAACATTTGCATACTCTTTCCAATCTCCAACTTGCATTGGATATATACTAATAATTTTCAACCTGGTGAATTTCTTCGTCTGTACATCAACTAATTTCAGTACATTCTGTATAATGGTCCCCAACTGCAATAGGGACTGGAAAGACCACTCTTTCTACAGATCACCAGAGGGAACTGATCGGAGACGATGAGCATTGCTTGAACAACCTTACCAATACTGCACTGCACATGCTTTTATATAATTTTTTAAAAACAGTCACAAGCGTCGCTTAAGCGACGGTTCCAGATGTCGCTTTTCCGACGCTTAGCCTTAAAATCCGTCACTTATCCGACGGTTTTGTCTGTCGCTCTTCCGACGCTTATGTTATTATCCGTCGCTTATCCGACACTTCTATATGTTGCTTTTGCGATGTTTTTTCTTAATATTCATCGCTTATCCGACGGCCATGGTGTCGCTTGACCGACGGAATAAATGAGATTTTCTTAAAAAAATTTCACTACTATCGAAGAAAAGCTGTCGCTTAACCGACGCTTATTTTTTAACCGACGGTTACTTAGGTGTCGCTTAACCGATGGTTAATCAGGTGTCGGATAACCGACGAATAGTTTTCGACGCTTAAAAAAAAATCAAAGTGTCGTACATGCGACAGGGAAGTGTCGAAAATCCGACATGACGGCCGTCGGATTTTTGGTCAAAATGTAGTAGTGATTGTAGAGTTATTTTATTAATTTTATTTATAGTCAATTTATAAAAGTAACTCAACCATGGTTATTTATATTGTGCATAAAAATTAGTGTAGGAGGTGAGTTGTCACATATACCTACCCCATAAAACCCCTAACTCACAATATTTTAATATATCTTATATTTTTGTAGTACATCTCTTAGGAGGCCCATTTTTGACCTCAAATTCTCTCTAATGAAAGAGAAAATTCTCCAAGTACAATATTATACATGTATATATGATAGGTTAGATAAACAATATATATAGTGCTTCATCAAATATATTCATCAACCATAATACATGAAAGAGACTCAACACAATGTTGGAAGAAGAATACTTTTTATTAACAATCAGTGAATGAGATAAGTGTACAACCCAACACCTGAGACAAGGACTCCTCTGCAACAAAAGGACTCTGAGTTCTACTGCTCCAAGACTTCTGAAGATATACCACCAGCATAAATTTGCTCTCCAAAATTCATTCCATAATGCCCTCCCCAAGGCCTCTATTTATACTTTGGGAAATCGAGTGGTTTCAAAGGTTGAGGAGGTTGAGATGGTTGGGGTAGTTAATGATTAAGGCCCAACTAATCTCCATTAATTGTGATTTATATTTTTTAATGTTGAATGGAGATGTACGCAACCATTAATATAGGAAACCCACGTATGACACGCGAGTTGCTTAAAGGAAACCCGCGTATGCTGATGTACATGGGTTGTAATGGAGATAGTCGTGTATAGTAAGCAAGTTGTCAATGGGAATAGTCACGTGCATACGTGAGTATCAATGAAGATAGTCACATATGCCAATCAACACTTAGAAAAATAATATGGCAAGCTGGTTGAAGGGTAAATGCATCTCATGTCATGCCCATCTATAGTGTTTTGGAAAACTTCAATTCTAAAATCTCCTTTTGTGTACCAACATAAGGAATGTCGGCACTCGGACAGAGAAGTGCCATTTGGGTTGATAAAAGATTTCCCCTAATGTGTGAGGTCAGAGGGAAGCGATGTCTGAAATACATTATAATCTTAATCTTTGAGAACTCAAAATTCCAATGGAGCAGAGGTAATACTTGAAACAAATACATAATAATGTCATATACAAAGTCATATCCAAGGATGCTATGTTCAATATACTGGAACACTAGCTCCTTTAAAATATTTGAGTACATCATATAGTATGGGTACAAGACCACGTATATTACAAAATTGGATCGAAGCCACAATATACAAAAATGATGAGTCTTCAAAGATCTGGAAGCTGTGTAAGTGACCACAACATAATCTTGTGCAACTTAGTCCACAGATGTGAAACTAAGGTCTTCGTCAAAAATCCCAATGAACCAGTACAATCCAAGCCATGTGAATAGATGTTATTGAAGTCGAACATGGATAGGATTCAACAGATTGTCAACCAATAGGTGATAATTGAAAACTGAAGTAAAGGAATTCACCAATAATGAAAGTGAATCCTAAGGTACGATCATCAAAAACTCTAGGTATTCGTCATCAAGAAGTGTTGATGCAGAACCATAATGTGATAAGGAAGGCAATAGATCCTCCAACGGATCACAAGAGTGACTAGGAACTGGGTAAAGGAAGGGAGAAACAAGTAGTAATAGATACAACAATGATGGAATTAGGATATAGATCAGACACAGGGTTAAGTCCTTGAACAATGAGCACGACACAGAGATGACCCAAGGTAGCTTTTAACTTTATAGATAGTACAACTAGACTTATCTGTCATGTAGGAGACATGATCAAATTCCCCAGGTAGAACTAACAAGAGGAGGAGTAAGCAACTCGAAGTAACAGCTGAACTGAAACTGAACACTGAGACATGAGTATTGAAAAAAACATAGAGTGCTATGTTCAAGGAGGACATGGTACCACTAACTGAGAACCAAAAGAAAAATTCTTCCTTACCTTCCCTATTAAATTTTAATGAGTTCAGGAAATTCAACTCGAATCTCTCTTCATTTTTTGACAAGCTTGAAGAAAAGAAGGAATAATGCTTGATAGTGTCACTGATTTGTGGATTTTATGAGCCCGAACTAGTACATGCTCACTTGGTGTTTTCACATTTAGAGAGTCTGAAAACACCAAAGAAGACTCCAAGGGGGTCCTTTTTTGTCCAATTTAGTCTCCTGAGGCCAGAAAATTATAAAACATACCACATAAGAACTCTCTTAACTTATGTATAAGAAAAGGTGAACCTTTTTCGTACTTAGTCAGGAAGGTCCGAAAATGGTTAAATTACTAGCTACCCAACACTCTTTCGAGAGCAGCATATAGCTTGAGTTTTACGAGTGTGAAGGAAAGCAAGATCACTCAAAAAGATCCATTTGAGTACCAAAAATGGGGCTTACAATAATAAACTCGATGCTTTGTTCTTGGTGTTTAACGAGCATGACACAGACATAAAGTACACTCGAAATCTTTTTCATGTTTAGGTCCAGAGCACGAAAAAGAGAAAACTAAGCTCATACCGGGAGTTCCTTTTTCGTAAGTTTAGTCCCTCAGGTCTGGAAAAGTGATAAACCTGTACCTAAGAATACTCCTCTCAATTTCGTAGAAAAGATAGTGATCATTTCTCGTATTATTCCACATGGTCCGAGAAAGAGATAACCTACCACCAATGTGGATGCCCATTCACATATTCTTAACAAGCTTGAATAGACAAGTTTACTCAGCAGTCAAGTCTGTTTTGAGGAGTTAGACCTGGGCCTAAAGAAACTCCATAAGGATGGGGAGTCCTATAAAGGGATAGCTTGTAAAAAGAGACCAAAATGAGGCTCAATTGGGCGTGAAAAATAGCTAAAAATATTCCCCTGAACCTATGATAGTTGCAACATGAGTATCAGAAAACAATAAGTAGGTTCTAAATGAGGATACCCATGAGAGGAAAGTCCTATCCACGGAAGAACAATGGTAAAGACAAGGAGATAATGGTTAAAGATACCATAGTCCGTGGTCGAAGTGTTAATGCTAGGATCAAAATGGATTATGTATAAATGCAGAATGCATGTGAAATGACAAAAAACCATCTTATATGAGCGAAAAACAACTTAAAGACGACCATAAACCTGTCACATGGAAGAAAAGAGATGGTATTAGTTTAAAAATTATGAACTATAGCGGAAAAACCCACTTTAAAAATAAATTTTCTATAAATGGTTCAAAATATGAATAAAAAACTCACCATTTTATTTTTAACCATAAAAGACAAGTTTTACCTCTACCTTTGATTGCTCGGTGTGAATGATTTGGTGGACCATTCCCAAAACCGCAAGTGTCAGGTAAAACTACACTCCATGCTCTTTCATTTGATCCAAGCAATTGTTAATTTTGAGCCCTAATTCATGTTTTTAAGATCCCTCAAAGCCTGGATGTTGTGTACATGGGTATGGTATGTTAATAGTCATGTACACATGTTCTATACCTGGGTTTCCCGAAAGACAGTCGTGTACAGTATGCAACTTGCCTAAAATACAGTCGCATATGCTGCGTGAGGTAGAAAAACAATGTATAGGGTGAAAATTTTCAAATTTTATATAAATATAAAGGTTTGCAATTGCTTGTTTATTAGATTGAAAGATGGTGCTTGAGTGGAGGGAGTGGGAACATGAAGACATGGACCAAGAAGCTCTTCAAGATGCCCCCACAGTGAATGTTTTACGTCAAAGTGGTTTATTAAAGTTTTTATGTGCCTCACCTATGCGGGTAAATGTCCACCTCTTAGAGTTCTTGATAAACTATTGGGATCATGATTTGGGCATGTTTGAAATTCAAGGTGAGGTTCTAGATATTACATCGGAGGATGTCTACTTCATTTCCGGTTTATCACAATGGGGAGCTCCAGTGAACTTGGAAGGTACCGACAGAGGCGATGACCCTCTAAGTGTACAAAACTATATCGACATATACTGTAAATCGGGCACTCAAAAGAGGGGTAGTTGTATCCCTATTGTTCGCATTCACAACTTTCTTTTATAGGTATTTACAAGCACTATAGTGAGGGTTGCAGGGCCATCATCACTTCACCTTACAACTCATAACCAAATGAGACTAGCAATAGACTGTATGCAGGGAGCCCTATATGACTGAGTCCTGTAGAGTGTCGGGTTTGAGTCCTGTAGTACCATTGCCAGTTCATTCTCCCCGTCAGCCTAGGTTGAGTAGGTGGGGAGATATCTTCCTCCACCAAGGAGGTGGTGGATCAGTCCAGAGTGTTTAAGATGATGAATTCTACTTTTGGTGGGAGTGACAGTTGCTAGCCTTGGAATAGTTTCCATATGCTGGATTAGACTTCTGAGGTGATACCGACCTCATCCTCCCTCCAGGAGGAGCATGGAGAGAGTTAGGTAATTTTTATTTTCAAAATTTTAAAATTTGTATGAATTTTAAATATAGAGATATATACATATGTATAAGAGTTCTAATCCTTTTAAAAATGTCAAAATGCAGATATTAGACCAATCCACCCTATTGGGCATCCATGCATGTATGTGTGTCCTATTTTGAGAGAGGACCAAGGCTTGATTAGGGTTCTTGAGGGGAAGCTGACCAGGATTACCCAGAAAGTACCTACCTTACGGATTGAGCACATCCCATACATCATGCAGGTGCTAGTGGTTGGTGAACCACCTGTCTTGATATGCCTTCTGAGATGAGTAGCCAGAGCAGTACTTGTGTACATATATGTTGTTGAGGCTACTGAAGCCGAAGAGGTTGAAGAAGCCCGAGTGCAGGGTGATTGGGGGGACCAAGGGGGTCCAAGTGACCAGTGTGGTCCAACTTAGACCTAGGAGCATTTGATGGACTTTGATCCATGTTTTGTATATTTTTTGTATGTTATACAATTATGACTGGATCTGAGGATCAAACACTTGACCTATCTATATGGACACACACACACACACATATTGCCGATTTGTTTCAAATGTTTTTAAATGTGTCTGCTGTATATTTTTATGTAAAATGTGTTAAATGCCAATCCAAGATATAATTAGCATATTCATTAGTTAATGAATTTTGATTTCTTGGAATATGATTGAATGTAATGAAATCAAAATTTCTTTCTAATAACCTAACTTGCATAAACTGACGTAATAGAATAGGGTTCCACACATGATAATCCCGATTGAGTTGGGAAACCACTAGTTGAGAGTCCAATCGGACTTCCAGCTGAGTGACACCACATGACAAAGCATCCCATAAAAGCTCAATGACGGCCCTATATTCAATGACATTATTGGTAGAAGGACCTAAGTAAGTGCCTCCCGAGGAAACTAACTGTCCGAAGGGTGAATAAATGACCCATGCAGCTAAAGCCAAATGACAAGTGTGGCGACTGGAGCCATCAGCAAAACCTACGAACCACTCGGAAGACATTTGTAATAACTAGAAGATGGTAAAAAAACACAAACCAACGACCTATTGTACATAAAATTACATACAATAAAATACAAGGAAAAGTGATAAGCCTAAGCATATTACTTTTTTAGGTAGAGCCCATTTCTAGGCTCAGGCAGCTTATTCCCATCGAAATCAATCAATTCATATGAGCCCTTATTTAACACATTTGACACGACATAAGGCCCCAACCACATAGACCTAAATTTCCTGCCCCTAGGGGTTCTTTGTCTTGGTCCTAGAGCAAAACAAGTTCCCCTTATGAAAAAATCTGAGGCTTGACCAACTTATTGTATTGGCTTTTGACCCTATTTTTATGAGCTTGGTTTGCTGTTAGTGCATCTCTACATTGTTCATCAAGATGTTCTAAGTGTAATAGACGTTCTTCTAGCTCATTCGTATCAGGTAACACATGAATAGCAATTCTTAAGGTTAGGATTTCACATTCAATCGAGGTAATGGCTTCCACTCCATGAACAAGTTGGAAGGTGGAAAACCCCATAGCAGTTTTTACATTGGTCTGGTATTCCCAAAGTGTAGGATATAGCATGATATGCCTATTGGAACGGGCTGCATTAATAGTACATTTGAGGATAGTTTTCAAATTTTTGTTAACAACCTTGACTTGACCGTTTGCTAGAGGATAGAACGAAGATGAATGTTCTTGTCTAAATCCTAGCATAGTGGTCAATTCAGTCATCATGCTATTTTGGAAATGACTTCCATGGTCAATGACAATCACTTTAGGTATACCGAATCATGAGATAATTTGATTGAACACGAAAAAAGCTGCAGTTTCCCCGTCAGCTTTAAAGGTGGGCATTCCTTTTGCCCATTTCGTAAAATAGTCTACAGCAACAATGATATATTTGTTCCCCCCAGTCAAGGTTGGGTTACACATCACGTAATCAATTCTTCACTTCATGAAGGGTCCCACTGAGATGACGGGAAATAATAAAGTGGGATGCGACTGCATCTTTCTAGTGTAAAGCTGACAAGGATGACATCGCTTCACTGCTTCCACACAATCTTTAAAGATTGTGGGCCAAAAATAACCGACACGTAATATCTTATGGGCCATTGCTAACCCAGATAAATAACCCCCACATGCTCCACTATGGGAATCATTTAGGACAATCTCTGCTTCCTCGTGGGTAAGACATCGATGCAAAACGAAATCTACCCCCCTACGATATAAAGTATCTCCTATAATGAGGTAGTTCTTGGCATGTAGGCGTAGTTTACATCGTTATTCCCATGAGAAAGATGCAGGATACTTCAATGTCCGGATATAGATACGTATATCTCCATACCAGGGGTCATAGGTGGAAATCAAAAAGATATGCTCATTTGCGAATGAGTCTTCTTCAATGTCTACATCTTCTTCTACTGGAAATTCTGCAATGAGCTCAACAAAAACAAAGGATTTTTTGGATTTGGCAGATAGAAAATCCAAGTCAAACTCTTGGAGAATGACTATCCATTTGTTGAATTTGCCTCCAACTATCCATCGAGACAAAACATATTGAAAAGGATTAACATCCACCACTACCATCGTAGTCCTCAGTAAGATGTAGTGATGTAACCTCTGAACAACATAAACAGCTACTAAGGCCAACTTCTCGACGTGGGAATACATAAGTTGAGGTCTAGCTAAAGCACGACTGAGATAGTAAATGACATGCTCTTGGAGCTTATCGTCCTCCTAGAGTAGGACTACCCCTATGGTCGACTCAGATGCAGCCAGATACAATATAAAATCCCTAGAGTAATCTAGCAAACGCAATAATGGTGCCGACAACAAAGATTTTTTTAATGCCTCGAATGCGAGTTGTGCAATTTCATCCCATACAAATTGGGTGTCCTGTTTTAACAGGCGCATGAAACATTTAGTAATCTTGGCATAATTTACAATGAAACGTCGAAGGAAATTGGACTTCTCCTATAGGCTCTGAAGCTTCCTAATAGAATGAGGAGGAGGCAGATTTATAATGGCCTCAACTTTCAAAGGATCCACCTGAATTCCTTTGTTAGAAACAATGAATCCAAGCAGTCTCCCTGACTTGACACAAAAAGTGCACTTGTGGGGATTCAAGCGAATTTTATAGTATCTACATTGTTCAAAAATCAAACGCAAGTGATATCGATGATCGATCATCTTACAAGAATGTACAGGAATATCATCAAGGTAAGGTTCGACAATGGCCTCAATATCATGAAAGGAAAAATTCATTGCCCACTGAAAGGTTGCCCGAGCATTTTTTCAATCCAAAGGGCATTTTCTTGTACATGAAGGTACCCCAAGGACATATGAAAGCTATTTTATGTTGTTCTTCTGGTTTAATTTGAACTTGATTATATCCGGAGAAACCATCCATAAATGAAAATACTTCACTTTCCATCCAAGAATCAATAGTTTGATCTATAAATGGCGTGGGATAGTTGTCCTTAGGACAAGATTTGTTCAAATCTCAAAATTCAGTACACACGCGTATAGTCCCTTGCTTTTTATCAACAGGAATAGGGTTGGATACCCATTCTGTCAAATCTATGGGATAAATAAAACTCGCTTTCAGTATTTTCTCTACTTTATCCTTCACTACCGCCGCTTTACGCGAGTTAACAAGTCTCAACTTTTGCCGAACAGGTTTAGCGTCAGGGTATATTCGGATTGCGTGCTCGACTATAGATGGATCAATTCCTGGAATCCCCTCATATGAACAAGCAAAAATGTCACAAAATTCCTTAAACAAGGTTGTATAGATCGCAATATCCTCAGGAGAGCAGTTTGTGGCAATATGCACATTTTCCACAACATTAGGTTTTACAGAGATGTTGATAGGGATAGTAGCGGAAATATTTTCCATGTTCCCCTCAGCAAACATTCCTTCCCTTGGTAAGGGATTCATGGGCGTATCAACATCATTTGCTAGTCTCATATGAAACTCCTAATTCTCTATCCTACTTAACTCTAGAAGAAAATAGGATCGATGGTGAAGATCTTCGTAGATCTTACTTCGTCTGCACATGGCTTCCATAATGGCTTCATCTAAAGGTAAAACCATATCTAAGAAATCTCTAGAATGCAAAGAGTTTTCTTCCCAAGTAGGAAAATAGGCTTCTTCTAGTTCTTCTGAGACTGTGAAGGGGTCCACTGCCGATAAGGGCACTCCAGGTTCATGGTGGGAAGGGAGAACTCAAGGATCAATCCTATCAACAACCGTAGCTATGGACTTCCCCACACTAATAGAACCTATATAATTAATCGGAGCTGGAAGATCAAATGTGTCCATCAGTGATGCGTACATTCCAACCCTTAAGCTCTCTGAAGTAGGTTTGACCTGATCAACCAATGGTATAGTTGACTCATTAGATTCCATGCGGCCTTTTCGAGTAAAATTGAGTTGGTCAATAGTAACCAACTTCCCTTTGTGTGGAAACACTACCACCCGAAAAACAATTGATACAATAGCAGCCATGGAATAAGTCCAACTTCTCCCTAAGAGCAAGTTGTTATCCATAGGTGCATCAATCACCTCTACCTCAACAGAGACTGCTTTCCCTGCCAGCTTAATTTCAAAAGCCAGTAGGATACCATGTGGACGGAATGACCTTCCATCGAAAGCAGTAAGTAGGGTGTTTGACAGGACCAGCTCTAGGGATCCAAGAGCTTTCCAACACGACAAGGACATAACACATGTAGAAGCACCCTTGCCAAAAACTGCCCTTCCAATGGTCTTTCCACCATGGATGAAATTTATTGATAAGGCTACATGATATGGTAGGCGAATTTTGACATTAGACAAATTAAATTTCTCCATGAGACTCGATGATTCCATACTGCCTAAAGCTGGTAAGAGTGCATCCCATTGGGTAGGACAACTCTGTAACACCTCTAATGCCGACATTACACAAGGTGTCTAGGCTAAGTCTTCAACTACATAGTAGTTTTCTACAACCCTAGCATTAGGATTATGCAAGGTCTTCTTAAATACACCTTTCGGTATCTTGGGCATAATTTTGGTAGGTTTCTCAATCGTGAGAGGGTTAGAAGTTTCACATATTGACTTACCTTTCTCTGAGGTCTCTTTTTCATGGTTCTTATTCCTGGTCTGCAGTAAAGTTTGGCATCGAACCATGTTGATATAATTGGGGTCAGGGGCATTTGGGGTGCCCCTTGTTATATTTGAAGCTGAAGCAGAATTTTGCCCTTGTGGAAAAGGATCCTTCATAGCCGGTTGTTGAGCTTTTAACAGCTTCTGAGCTTGTTCCATAAGGGTACATATAGGAGTAAGGTGATATTCATGGCACAAATTACATGGGAATTTCTCCTTCTTCTTTTCTTTCTTTCCCCCATCAGCATTGCTTGCGGGTTTTTGCTTGTTTTGGTTTCCCTCCCCTTTCTTTCCTCTCTTATTTTTCCCATCGGGTTGCTAATTTCCCTTCTGAGAGATTTGTGCAAAAACATTTTCATTTTGGGGTGAGGGGGTAGCCTTTGCTTCCTCCACCGTAGAATGTTTGATGAATAGCTGATCGAGTTGTTTGGCCAAATATTCTATAGTGGGAGAATTTATGGAACCAACCACACCATTGGCATGGGGTCCAAGATTAGGTTTCTCTGCATCGTGCGTTGGACTCGGTGCCTCCGGGATAATCTCATATAAGATCCCAGACTGAGAATATATCAAAGCTAGTTGTTGGGCCCTGAGGATAGCTTCTTCCTCATTTGTCACTCCTGAAGTAGATACGTCCTTAGATATATAAGGCAATAGGGATTTAAGGAACCATTATAATAAGAACTCAGGAGGAATAGTGGCTTTAATAAGGCTCTTCTGTCTTCTCCATTCTTGGATGTGCTCCAAATTATGGGTGGCCTTGTTCTACCAGAAGGTAGACAACAAGTCCATTTTGAAATCATATCGAATAGGAAGCTGGAAGTGATTAAGAAATGCATTAGCCAAGTCCCAAAAACTGCTAAACGCAGCAGAAGGCAACTCAATGTACCATTTTTCTTCAGTACATGTCAAAGTTCTTTGGAACAGCCTCAACCGAACCAAATCTTCATTTAGTGAGTTGGAAGAGCACCATAAATAGAAAGTGGTGGCATGAGCTCCAAGATTGTCACCAACTTTGCCTTCAAATTTTGGGATATCCGAGGGTAGCTTGGTAGGGACAGGTGGCGAGGAGGGATCATGTCTCACTAGTTCATTCATCAGTTTAGACAAATATGGCAATTTTAACGTTGCCAGGAAAGGAAGCTTAGGTCTAACCGGAGCACTAAAAGTACCAGTTTGGGGATTAGAGGGACTTGCCTCCATATTCCCATATGTGAAGGTGGGGTTTCCCCCTGTTGTCGGTTATGAAGTGGATGGGTTGCTTTGGAAAGGATTCCATCCATAAGCCACATGATTATTTGTGTGAGGTGCAGTATAAGAGGTTATTGCTGCCGCAGTTGAAACTGGGGTTTGAAATACAGGAGCAGGTATCCCTTCACTAAAAAGTTAAAAAGGAGAGCTCATGAATGGAGCTGAAACCGAATTTTGAAAACCTTGACCATACGGGTTAGTGTTTCCAAACTGCACCCCTACATATGAGGGGGTTGGGCCTATGAATGGAGTGGATGGGGAATGTGTCCCGCATTCCAAGGAAATCCTTAGACAAAATCTGAGGATCCTATAGGACCACTCTGAGCAGTGTGTGCGAAGGAAGTAGGAACTATAGGTACACTAAGATTCCCAGTGACCATACCACCAGAAGAATCTGCTAGACTTGTGGGAGCCAGTGGTTGAACCACTTAGCTCGCTGGAGTTAAGGGCATAGTAGGTATACTTGATCTAGGGGCACCTATCAGGGGAGGTAGCACCCCTTCAGCCGAAGTGGCTGAGGTGGAAGTAAAAGAACTTTCTCCTGTAGTAGACATTATTCTTCCCATAGGGACACCAATCACAGGTGGATCGAAAGGATGAACCTAAATGATCATAGGATTGTTTAATTTAGTTAGAGGTGTATTAAAATTCCTTGCAAACTCGTCATCCTACAAGTCTTCTATCTCAATTGTGTTTAAATTGAAACAGTTTTCCCTAAGTTCTGGCTCACCCAAAACTTCACTATCTCCACTGTGTTTAAATTGAAACAGTTTTCCCTAAGTTCTGGCTCACCCAAAACTTCACTAACTCCTATCGATTCAAAAGAACCATCCATGTCCAATCTCCGCCTTTGAGGGGGAGGTGGAGGTTCCAAAGTAATAAGTAGAGGAAGGTTTTACAACCTTCATGACCTTCTGATAGATTGGTCCTCCAGAATTGTACATTTGACTCTTCAAACCCTAAGGTAGGCTAAACATAGACAAACCATAAAGCAATCACTACAAAAATTCCCAAAGCCTGAACAATCACAAAGGGTACAAGATATGCTTTCCTGAAGAAAGCTGAGAGACAGTTTCTTGGTGTCCTTGAAGAGGTTCTTAGGCACAAGCGAAGGAATCACCCACCGCCCTCCTACACTTTCAACAAGGGTTACCTTCCAAGCCCGTCCAAGGTGAACTAGAAATAGCCTTATGATTTACCTGTGTATAAACCCTAAATGTCAAGAGACTAGAGGCTACCTTAACTATACCAATAGTCTGGGGGGATAGTCGCAAGCCTGATTTGTACGCATGGGCAGGGTAGCTGAGCTTGAAACTCTATCTAGGACAGAATCCCCAGTTGCATAAAAACCTTGGTCTATGTTTCAACAAGGAATCGTAGGGTTATCTCCTCATTCCAATGCCTCCACATGGCCTCGTGCTTAACTCCCGCTTGAGAGGAGCTTCCCAGATACTATCAATAAAGAGAAGGATTTACCTATTGATTGGCCCACTATGTCTGAATTTAAGTACTTGTGGGGAGTTTACACTGCATATCCCACAAGTCTAGCCTATAGGTGTATGGCCCTATGAAACAAAAATTACCAATAAATTTTAAATTATAGCGTTCATTTTAAGGGCTATTTTTACTCAGAAGGTGAGTGGAGTGAAAGACTATGATATTATTGACTCGATAAGAAACGTAAAAATAGGTGTACAATATTACTTTCAAAGCAAATTATCACTACTCAAAAAAAGCTTCTCTTTTTCTTTTTTTGTAAATATAAACTAATGAAAATGCAACTAAGAAAGAGAAAACTAGGACTTATTTTTGTAATTTTTGAGATTTTATTTAAAAACTGAAAGTAAAACTACCATATGCAATTCAAATGTAAATGTTTCCAATGCTTTTCTTTTCACTTTTCAAATTCCTCAAAGATTAATATGCACATAAATGCAAAATTCTTGAGTATGCTTGAATAATCTAACTATATCAAGTAAGCAAAATGAAGTAAAGTAGATTTACAAAAACCAAAGATCAACCACCTAAGGAAGACTTGGAAAACACCCAGCTGGGAAGACACAATGAATAGAAAACACTGAAATCAATCAAAGGCAAGTGACAAACCAACACTATTTATAAATGGAATGGGATATATGATATCTAGAACCCTGATCACTGATTCAAACAACCAGCACTTGGACCTATCACCCAACAGGAAAATCCACTTCAAATTGCTAAAAGAAAGACAATCCAAGCAATAAAAACCCAAGGGCTTACCGAAAAGCACAAAGTATGGTTAACAGGGCTATCAAACCTGTAGTGTAAGGCTAGTACTAAAGACCGCTAAGTAAAAAAAAATCCACAAAAGGATAGGGACAAGCAACCCAACCCCAAAAATTTTGTTGCCCATACTTGTACGTGACTGTTCACAAGAGTAACTCGCGTATTGTACGCGACTGTCTAATATAGCAACTCGCATACAAAGACCTCTGTACGCGACTGTGTAGCACAGTAACCTGTGTACAGGAGTAAAATTTTTCAACAAAAAGAAAAATTATAAAGGTATTCAAACACCACTATAAGTCTAAACCAAGACAAAATAGTACCATACACTGAATCAAAGCAAAGACTAGGCAAGGATCTACAAAGTTAACCCATAGTAGGTTGGGCTCCCCAGCAGAGTTGCTAGTTCTGTTGTTCAGGATTAAAGACCCTTGTAACCTAGGGTCTGGGGTTACCAACTTACTTCTAAACTTGCAGACAATTAGCTTTAGTAAAGTACAGAAAGGAAATAGGAAGAAATATTGGACTCACCCGATTACCGACGGTTGATCCAAGCTTCATCTTCTTCCACTCTGCATCTCTCCAAAGCTTTCAGAGATGCACCTCCTTCACCTGCAAAGAGAAAATTCTCCAAGTAAAATCTTATACATGTATATATGATAGGTTAGATAAATAATATATATAGTGCTTAATCAAATATATTCATCAACCATAATACATGAAAGAGACTCAACACAATGTTGGAAGAAGAATTCTCTTTATTAACAATCAGTGAATGAGATAAGTGTAAAACCCAACACCTGAGACAAGGACTCCTCATTAACCAAAGGACTCTAAGTTCTACTACTCCAAGACTTCTGAAGATATACCACCATTATAACTTTGCTCTCCAAAATTCATTCCTTAATGCCCTCCCCAGGGCCTCTATTTATACTTTGGGAAATAGAGTGGTTTTGAAGGTTGAAGAGGTTGAGATGGTTGGGGTAGTTAATGATTAAGGCCCAAATAATCTCCATTAATCATGATTTATAATTTATAATGTCGAATGGAGATGTACGCGACTATTAATATAGGAAACCCACGTATGACACGCGAGTTGCTTAAAGGAAACCCGAGTATGCTGATGTACGCAGGCTGTAATGGAGATAGTTGCATATAGTATGAGAGTTGTCAACAGGAATAGTTGTGTACGTACTTGAGTTTCAATGAAGATAGTCACGTGCACCAATCAACACTTAGAAAAATAATATGGCAAGCTGGTTGAACGGTAAATGCATCTCATGTCATGCCCATCTATAGTGTTTTGGCAAACTTCAATCCTAAAATGTCCTTTTGTGTACCAACATAAGGAATGTCGACACTCGGACAGAGAAGTTCCATTTGGGTTGATAACAGTCAGTGATAATATTATCTGGTATGCCAAACCAAACAATGATTTCGTTAAAAACAAAATAAGTTGTTGTTTCACCATCGACTTTGAAATTATGCATTGCCTCAGCCCACTTGGTGAAGTAGTCCATAGAGACAATGATGTAATGATTCCCCCACAGCAAAAACTATATTGAATGTCATGAAATCAACCCTCCACTTAGTGAAGGGCCTTACTGCGATGATGGGGAACAAAAGATCGGGATGCGACCACATTTTTCTAATATAGAGATGACAAGGATGACATCGCTTTATAGCTTCCACACAATATTTGAAGATAGTGGGCCATAAATAGCCAGCACACAGAATCTTATGGGCCATTTCTAACCCAGATAAATGATCCCCACACGCTCCACCATGGGAATCATTCAGGAAAAGCTCTTCCTCCTCATGGGTGAGGCATCGACACAATATATAATCTACCCCTCTTCAATATAAGGTGTCATCGATGATCAGGTAGTTTTTAGTGTTGAATTTCAACTTGCGTTGATCTTCCCACGAGAAGGACGCAGGACACTTCAGAGTCTAGAGATATACTAAAATATCTCTACACCAGGGATCAGTTGTTGAAATCAGAAAGATATACTAATCTATAAATGAGTCTTCTTCTTCCACTATGATCCCTTTTATAGGGAATTCTGCAATCAGTTCTTCGAAAACGAAGGACAATTTTTTATTTAGCATATTGAAAATCCAAGTCAAACTCTTGGAGAATGACTATCCACTTATTGAATTCTCCCCCGATTATTTGTCGAGACAAAACATACTGAAAATGATTCAAATATGCCACCATTGTGGTGGTCCTCAATAAGATATAGTGTCTGAGTCTTTGAATGACATAAACAGCAGCCAAAGCCAACTTCTTGATGTGATAGCACCTAATTTCAGGGCTGGCTAATGCACAACTAAGGTAATAGATGACATGCTCTTGGAGCTTATCATCCTCCTAATCTAAAACTACTCCTTTGGCCGACTCCGACGCAGCCAGATACAATATAAAATCTCTAGTGTAATATGGTGGGCATAGTAAGGGAGCCGACAACAAAGCCTTCTTTAATGCCTCGAATGTGAGTTGTGTAGTTTCATCCCACAGGAATGGGGTGTCCTGCTTAAGCAAGCGCATGAAACCCTTATTTATCTTGACATAATTGGATATGAAATGTCAAAGTAAATTGGATTTTCCTTGCAAGTTCTGAATTTTCCTGATGGAACGAGCAGGGGGCAAATTTACAATAGCCTCAACTTTCAAACGATCCACCTGTATTCCTCAATTTGACACAATGAACCCTAGTAACCTCCCCGAATCAACACAGAAAAAAAACTTGTGGGGATTCAAGAGTATCTTATAGTACCTGCATCGTTCAAAGATCATACACAAATGATCTGGATGGTCCTTCCTCTTGCGAGAATGGGTAGGTAGATCATCCAAGCATTGTTCGACAATATGCTTGATATCGTGGAAGGAAAAATTCATTTTTTGCTAGAATATTGCTCTGACATTTTTCAAACCAAAGGTCATTTTCTTATAGGAAAATGTCCCCCAAGGACAGATGAAGGTCATTTTATGTTGGTCCTCTAGCTTAATTTGAATATGATTATACCCATAAAAACCATCCATAAACGAGAAAACCTCACTACCCTCACAAGCATTGATAATCTGATTAATGAAGGGCATGGGGTAGTTATCCTTGGGACATGCTTTGTTTAAGTCGAGAAAGTCGGTATAAAGGCGGGTTGTCCCTTTTTATTTATCAACAGGAACGGGAATGGATACTGTTGGAGGAGCTAGTTGATGAGCCGGCTAGTCAAGTTAACCGACCAATCAGAGATTAGGTCGGCCTCTAAAGGTCATGTCAGTTGACCGAACCGACAAGTAGTTACTCATAACCAGTTTGTAATCATATATAATAGGTTGTTGAGCCAGTTAAGAACTCGGTTCAGTTTTGTATATATATGGAACCTCATGTGATTCTATAATATAATCTATTATTCTATTATTTGTTCTTGTCTCTTGTCTCTGTATGTTTATATGATTCAATGTATGTATTATTGGTAACTTCATGTGATCTATGAGATTACAACATTGGTTCCATTACTGGTAGTACATATACAGATGACATGACCATAAGTAAATAATATCAGAGCAAGAGATTAAGAATTGGTGGAAGCATAAGATTGCAAATTATTTACAAAACTATGCGAGAAGAAACATATTGACCATTTCTCAGGAGAAGGAGAAATTCTTCACCTAAACCCATGAGAAATTTGTAGAATCGGTGCCTCAATAATTGAAAAAACTATTAGATGAGGCCAGAAGCGATTAAAGACCAAGAATTACTTAAGAAACTGATCCGAGGAGGAAGAACAAACCTGTCAGAGTGGTTTGAAAAAATTGCAGACGAATTATGTCAAGAACAAGCAGTAGAGGAGAGAGTTTCAATCGAAAGTATTGAAAAAATATTCTATACCGACTTTACTGAGAAATTTCTTTGTTCAATACCAACCATGTTGTTCAAATTCCTAATCGATGGAGGAGTAGGGCACATAGTCAAACCCCTTCCATCACTCATTGAACCTCTTGCAAACACTAACTGGGCAGAAAAATAGAAGGCATGGGAAAAAATTATTGCAGAAAGGGAGTACTTCCTGAACAAATAGATAGAATTGGGCTTACTAAAGCATCTAGTAGGCTATGGGGGGGTAGCTGGTCATGTGTCGGGGGCAGAGTAAAAGGATTCTAGTCGACCTAATAAATACCACCACCAGCAATGAAAATTTGACCTAAGAAGGAAATTGAGCAGACAGGGACTCATAAAGGTGCATTGGACCTACAAAATATAGAAAGGGAGAAGAGGAAGAAAAGAAGGGAAGAGATACAAGAGCAAGATATAGCACTCCAAACAACAATGGTTGCTAGGGTGATAGGGTGATAGAGCATGAGGAAAATCCACCATAGTCAGTTCATGACCAACAGGAAGAAGGCATAGATGAAGAGGTTTCACCAATGGAAGAAGATTTGTGGATAGAACAGAGAGAATCTCTCCAACTAGAAATACCCCAGGAGGTAAGACCTCTATCTTCGATAAATTCAAGTACCCGAATGCAGGTGATTGTCGAGGAAGACCTGAGACTAAGAGCTGGTGAGTTCAGTATATGGAGTTGACTAGACGATGAAGTAAATGATGACAATCATTTAGTGATCTGTCGACCAGAGGAAGGAAATTGGGTTACAATTCAGGTGTACCCTTCCAACCGAAGCATTTATTTACTCTACCCCAAACATGAAGGAGCACCCCCCTACCAAATAAATCTTTACAAAACACAGACCAGACAAATTCATGGGCACAATAGTGCAGTTGGGCATCGAAAGAAGAAGACAAACCTGATTGACAAGCTATCGAAGCAGAACCGACAAATAAAACATCTGACAGAAACGAAAGTTCTGTCGAGACAAGCTATGAACAGAGAGATACAGCAAATATCCTACCAAGTATACATAGAAAGGGATGCATTATGTATGGTCTTTGCACTTCAAAAATATTGACATTACCTACTAGCTAACCCCTTCATATTCTATACAGATCACCAAGCACTAAAATACCTCGTCAACAAACCTTTGCACCACAGAAGGATCTATCGTTGGCTATTATTGTTCCAAGAATTTGAATTTGAAGTAGTAGTTCAACCAGGATGATTGAATTTCAGAGCCGACCACTTGTCGAAAATCGACACGGGGGTGGAACCGATAGGAGTGGAAGATGACCTACCGGACGCACACTTATTCTGAATAGAAGCTGTTTCTACAGAATTAGAAGAAATAACACAATTTTTGGAGAATGGTCAAGCACCAAATGGAGAGAGCACGAAAATGAAACAAATTTTAGCCATGAAAGCTGCACCATATAGTCTTATTAATGGATTCTTATATAAAATGGGTTTGGATGAAGTACTCTGTCAATGTGTGTTAGAACATGAACGAGAAAACATTATGCATGAAGCACACTATGGACCACTGGGAGGACACTTTCAGTCGGATACAACTACCAAGAAAATCCAACAATTGGGATTGTGGTAACCGACACTGTACAAGGACTGTAAAACGTTTGTGGGAAAATGTGAACATTGCCAACTTCTTGGTCGACCGCTACCTAGTACACAAATTCCTTTGATATCAGTAAACCCAAGCCTCACATTTGAAATATGGTCCATCAATTTTATAGGTCCATTCCTAGTCTCAGCAAAAAGGACAGGTGCAAGGTATATCATAACAGTAGTAGAATATGTCACTAAATAGGTAGAAACAGAACCTATCGACACTTATTCTAGTGAGATAGTTGTTGATGTATTTGTAACTTCAGAATGTATTCATCTATGTATCTTATGTCTTGTAACCCAATGTTTATTCCGGGATGTATCTATTATGTAATTGAGTCATGTTGTCATGCCCCGATGTTTCGATCGGGAGGATCTATAATGTAAACAAGTCATGTCAAGTCATTGTGGGTAACCCTCCTATTGTCTAAGGGTTAAAGTCCCCACAGTTCCGAGGCACTAGGGTTATTAGACTCACTTAGTGAATTCCGCCCTATTAGGGTTTTAGTCATGCCAGGAAGCAGTATAAATAGAGAGGTGACTTCTCTACTTAGCACACATCTTATACACACTCAAATGTAGCACATAGTTGAGGAAGGAGAAGGAACTGGGGCTAGATAAGAAGAAGGTTACTGTTGTTGGGAGATCACTTACTATTTTGGGCTTTTCTATTTTGGTGATGATTCTATCTATGAGGAAGTTGCGGGATTTTCTCCATTTATGGTTTCCCCAAGGAAAAACACTGTATTCATTGTCTCTTGTGTTTGATTGTTGTGCTTGTTATTCTCTCAGTTAAATATCCTAATAATGTTATCTTAATGTTGAAAAACTAAGATGGTATCAGAGCTAACCTAAGAAGAAGACATTGTGCAGCTGCGGGAACTAGGGATTCCTAGTTTGTGGATCTTCCTCCATATATTTTCAGCAAAAGTAAGGTGCAATAACTCTCCTCCTTAGGGCACATCTTTCTATAGAAGCAGAATCCAATTCTGAGGTTTTTCAGTTTTGGACCCAACAATACTGCCGAAAATTAGGAATTTTCACAAAAGAGGAATTTTTCAGTGATCCCAGACCTAAATTGATCTCCTCCCCAAAATCAAATTTAGGGATCAATTTCAAATAAATTGGTCAGACAAAACTCCAGAAAAGCAAAACCCTAATTTTCTCCTGATCCAACACTACAGGATTTTCAGCTCCAAATCCAGATCCGACATCTTGACCCGGTAAGATCTAAATATTTTGTATTTCCTTTTGAGGTTCTTAGTTAAGATGTCTCACCATACCAAGCTTGATGAAAATCTTGAGGGAGATAATAACTTCCGAGCCTGGAAGTATAGGATCTCCCTGGTCCTGGAAGAGAA
Source organism: Pseudotsuga menziesii (assembly GCA_001517045.1). Lineage (NCBI taxonomy): Eukaryota > Viridiplantae > Streptophyta > Pinopsida > Pinales > Pinaceae > Pseudotsuga > Pseudotsuga menziesii. The sequence continues at coordinate 250,696 of LPNX010429547.1, read as the reverse complement.
TGATTTGGACTCCTACATCCATGAGGAGGTTCCAGTTCCAGAGGGAGATGAGGCTAAGGCCTTGCATAAGAATAAGTTGGTTATGGAAAAGAGGATCATTGCTGATTCTATCAAGGATCACCTTATCCCACAGGTGTCCTCTCTCAAGACACCTAAAGCTATGTTTGATGCCCTAACCAAATTGTTTGAAGGGAAGAACATAAACCGGAAGATGACTCTGAGGAATCAACTAAAGAATGCGAAGATCCAAAATGCAGAGACCATCCAGTCTTACTTCACAAGGGTTTATTAGATCAAGGAACAATTAGAAGCAGTAGATGAAGAAGTGGAGAATGCAGAAATTGTGATGACCACCTTGAATGGTCTCCCTAGGACATAAGACTCTTTCATTCAAGGGATCTGTGCTAGAAAGAAGTTAGTCAAGTTCAGAAAACTGTGGGAAGAATGTTCTCAAGAAGAAGCTCGGATAGCAGCTCGAGAAGAGAAGATGGGAAGTGAAGATCAAGCTCTCACAGTACAATCCAAGAAACCCAGATCTAGCCATCACAAAAGTAAGTACTCTCATCATAGGAATAACTCTAGAAAGCCTAGAGATATGTCTAAGTACATTTGCTACACATGTGATGAAAGAGGACACTTTGCTAGAGATTGTCCTAAGAATAAAAGTAGCTCTCACAAGAAGAAGGGAAACAAAAGAAGACACCATGCTCATGTTGTAGAGGATGATGAACCTTCATCAAAGAGAACCAGATATGAAAGTGAAGATTCTTCAAGAGAGGATGAATATGTTTTGATCTCCGCTCTCACAGGAAACATTACTCATGGAAGTGATGATCGGATTATAGATAGTGGGGCTTCCAAACATATGATTGGATTCAAGGAATCCTTTTTGAAACTTTCAGAACATCAATCACCTCACAAGGTGAAGCTAGGAGATGACTACCAATATCCAATAAAAGGTAGTGGGGAATATTCCTATAAGCTAGACTCTGGAAAGTTTATAACAATGAAGGAAGTTTTGTTTGTGCCAGGACTCAAGAAGAACCTTCTCTCCATATCAGCATTAGATGCAAAAGGAATGAGGGTTGCATTCATAGATGGTCAAGTCATCATGTGGCCAAAAGGAAAGACTATTGATGATGCAATAGTGATTGGTGAACGAGAAGGAGTTTGTACAAATTGAAGGGCCATCCAGAACAAGCCTTGGTCCATGACACAGTAGATCCAAATGAACTATGGCATAGAAGGCTTGCACATGTGCATTATAGAGCACTACCTCTTGCAGGAAAAGTTGTTGAAGGTGTTCCAGAAATACAAGCAAAACATGTTGGGGTCTGCAAAGGATGTGCAAAAGGAAAGAACACAAAGAAGACATTTCCAAGTAACGAAAGCAAAGCAAAAGGAATATTGGAAATCATCCACTCTGATGTATGCGGTCCTATGTCATCAAGCTCACTAAGCGGGTATGCATATTATGTTTCTTTTATTGATGACTTTTCTAGGAAGACATGGGTTTACTTCATGAAGAACAAAGACGAAGTACTCAACAATTTCAAGGAATTCAAAGCCTTGATCGAGAATCACACTGAAAAGAAGATCAAGACTTTTCAATCAGATAATGGCAGATAATTCACTTCGAATGAATTCAAAGAGCTATGTAAAGAATCATGGATTAAAAGGGAGTTGTCCACTCCTTATAATCCACAATAGAATGGGATTGTGGAATGGAAGAATAGAACTATCAGGGAAGCTGCAAGAGCTATGCTTCATGATCAAGATCTTCCTATGAATCTTTGGGCAAAAGCTGCCAGAACAGCGGTGTATGTACAGAACTGTACTCCACATAGAGTACTTGAGAACAAGACTCATGTAGAAGTATTATCCGGAAAGAAACTAGAAGTCATCCATCTCAGAATATTCAACTGTCCTGTGTACATACACATTCCAAAAGAGAAGAGAATAAAATTAGATCCCTTAGGAAAGAAGGGTATATTTGTGGGATACTCTGATAGCTCGAAGACTTACAGAATCTATTTCCCAGGATACAAGAAGATTGACATCAGTAGGGAATATGTGACATTTGATGAAGACACAGCTTATAACAAATCTAGCTAGAAACCTGCTGAAGAAACTGAAGAAGCAGAAGCACCCAGAATTCATCATACAACCATGAACAAAGAAACTCAAGAAGAAGATCGAGAATTTGAAGAACCACAAAGACCTATAGATCCACCTCTAGAGAAGAATCCTCATAAGAGGAAACCTGCTTGGGTACATGAAATTATCCAAGGTGTGGAAATATATGGGGCTCTAGAAGAGAATCACAGAGAAAGAAAGAGGACCAGATCCTACTCTAGGTATGTAGCTTTACTATGTGATTTCATTGATAAAGAACCTTTCAGTTATGAAGAAGCAGCAGAATGGAAAGAATGGAAGGATGCTATGATCGAATAATATCAATCGATCATGAAGAATGATGTTTGGGATGTTGTCCCAAGACCAGAAGGGAATTCAGTTGTGACTTCCAAACGGATCTACAAGATCAAGCATGTTGCAGATGGTATCATTGAAAAATATAAAGCAAGATTTGTGGCTCGGGGTTTCTCTCAGANCCAGAAGGGAATTCAGTTGTGACTTCCAAACGGATCTACAAGATCAAGCATGTTGCAGATGGTATCATTGAAAAATATAAAGCAAGATTTGTGGCTCGGGGGTTCTCTCAGAAAGAAGGAATAGATTATGAAGAAACCTTTGCACCTATAGCCAAATACACTTCCATCATATCAGTACTATCTATGGCTGCAGTGATGAAATGGAGGATACACCAGATGGATGTCAAGACTACCTTCTTGAATGGTATAGTGGAAGAGGAAGTGTATGTAGAACAACCACTTGGTTTTGAGACACATGACAAGGAGTCTCATGTGTGCAGATTGAAGAAAGCCCTGTACGGTTTGAAACAGGCACCCAGGACTTGGTACGATAGAATTTATATATTTCTATCCAGTTTGGGATGTACCAAGAGTAAAGAAGATTCCAACCTGTATTACAATATTGAAGATGGAAACCCAGTGATGCTCCTACTATATGTAGATGATCTGTTTGTGACAGGCATGGATGGGTTGATTGTTGATACGAAGAGAAAGCTTCCTGCTGAGTTCGAAATGAAGGACTTGGGTATGATGCATTATTTCCTAGGAATGGAGGTGTGGCAGAGTGCATATGGAATATTCCTTGGACAAAGGAAGTATGCAGTAGAGATCCTAAAGAGGTTTGGGATGATGGACTGCAAATCCATGGCTACACCTATGGCATCAAACCTGAAGCTATTGAGCGATGTTTCATCAGAGTCAGTTGATGCTACGATGTATCGTCAGATTATTGGGCCCTTGATGTACTTGACGAACACAAGACCAGAAATTTGCTTTGCTGTGAACACCTTGAACCAGTTCTTGACAGATCCGAGAAATGTTCACTTGATTGCTGCAAAGCATATTCTTAGATACCTAAGGGGTACAGTTGATTATGGGCTCAATTATGAGTCAAATCAGAAGATTAACCTGGAGGTTATGTTGATTCAGATTGGGCAGGCAGTTCCATCGATAGGAAAAGCACTTCAGGATGTTGCTTTAATATGGGATCAAGTGTGATCTCTTGGTTTAGCAGGAAGCAATCTTGTGTGGCACTAAGTATAGCTGAAGCAGAGTATGTTGCAGCTTGTTCAGCTATTTGTGAGGTAGAATGGCTAAGGAAGCTACTGTCTGATTTATTTGATCTCCAGTTGGATGCTACTTGTATACATTGTGACAACTAGAGTTGCGTGAAGTTGTCAGAGAATCCAGTGTTCCATGACAAGTCGAAGCATATCGAGATCAAGTATCACTATATTAGGGATATGGTGCAGAGGGGAGCAATGAAGCTCCAGTATGTTGTGACGGACGATCAGATAGCTGATGTATTGATGAAGCCATTGGCTAGGGTGAAGTTTGAGTACTTCAGGGAGAAGATTGGTGTTCTCTAGATCAATTTTCCCTCCAAAGGGAAGTGATGAGTCTGTGAGCCATTCTGATATGGGAGAGGATTAAGTTCCTTCCATGGTCAGATGTAAGGGCTAAGCCATTCTGACATGATGAGAGGATTTGGTTCCTTACATATCAAATATGAGTGCTGAGCCATTCTGATGCGATTGTAGGATTGGTTCCTAAGTGATCAGATACGAGTGTTGTTGCCATTCTGGGAATGGAGGTGCCTGGTCAGTTACCAGGAAAAATCAATCTAGGACTGAGAAGCCATTCTGATGTCAGAGAGGGATGTGTTCCCACTTGATCAGATGTAAGGGCTGAACCATTCTGTCATGGCTAAAGGATTAGGTTCCTCCCATGTCAGATGTGAGTGTTGGCCATTCTGACGAGTAGGTCAGATGTAAGGGTAACTGCCATTCTAGGAATGGAGGCACCTGGTCAGTTACCAGGTAGCTCAATCTAGGACTAGGGGCCATTCTGATGTGATGGTAGGATTAGTTCCTCCATGATCAGATGTGAGTGCATGCCCTTCCGATGCGGTGCTTTCGAGCATGGTCGGATCTAAGTGCAGAGCCCTTTCGATGTGGTGCTTTCAAGCATGGTCAATTGTAAGTGCTGAGCCCTTTCGATACGGTGCTTTTGAGCATGGTCGACAGTAAGTGCTGAGTCTTTCTGATGCGGTCTCCTCAGGCATGGTTGGATGTAAGCGCAGATCCTTTCCGATGCGGTGTGCTTGCACATGGTCGGATATAAGTGCTGAGTCATTCTGGCGTGATGTGTTTACACATGGTCATATGTGAGTGCTGGGCCTTTCTGACAGGATGAGGTTAGATGTGAGTGTTGGACATGCCTTTCTGATAGGACGAGGTCAGATGTAAGAGTTGGGCAAGCCATTCTGACTTAAGTGTCAGATATAAGCACTGATGAAGACCTACATGAAGGGTAGGCCTCCAGGATTGACTCTATAGAACTTTGTGTGACTAGAAGAATCGAGATAGCACCATTTTGAGATAGCATGATGATCCATACTTGATGATGATCCAGATCAAGTGATCCAAATGTGATGATCTAGACTTGATGATGATCCAGATCAAGTAATGATCCAGTTGTGATGATGATCTAGATCAAGTGATGATCCAGATGTGATGATGATCCAAAGTTGATGACGATCGAGATCGAGTGATGATATAGATGTGATGATGATCCAGTAGTGATGAGCCAGTAGTCATGATGATGCAGATCCCGTGATGAAGAAGACTTGAAGATGAAGATGACTTGAAGAAAAAGAAGACTCGAAGACAAAGCAGACAAAGAAGACTTGAAGACTTGAAGACTAAGAAGACTTGAAGATGAAGATGACGAGATGATCCAGTTGATGCAGAGAAGAAGACCAGTGCTGAAAATTGTGTCGAAAGATTACATTCCTAGTTAAGAGGGAGTGTTGATGTATTTGTAACTTTGAAATGTATTCATCTATGTATCTTATGTCTTGTAACCCGATGTTTATTCTGGGATGTATATATTATGTAATTGAGTCATGTTGTCATGCCCCAATGTTCCAATTGGGAGGATCTATAATGTAAATAAGTCATGTCAAGTCATTGTGGGTAACCCTCCTATTGTCTAAGGGTTAGATTCCCCACAGTTCCGAGGCACTAGGGTTATTAGACTCACTTAGTGAAGTCGCCCCTAGTAGGGTTTTAGTCATGCCAGGAATCAGTATAAATAGAGAGGTGACTTCTCTATTTAGCACACATCTTATACACACTCAAGTGTAGTGCATAGTTGAGGAAGGAGAAGACAATGGGGCTAGATAAGAAGAAGGTTACTGGTATCGGGAGATCACTTACTATTTTGGGCTTTTCTATTTTGGTGCTAATTCTATCTCTGAGGAATTTTTGGTGTTTTCTCCATTTATGGTTTCCCCAAGGAAAAACACTGTGTTCATTGTCTCTTGTGTTTGATTGTTGTGCTTGTTATTCTCTCGGTTAAAGATCCTAATGCTAGCTTAATGTTGAAAAACTAACAATAGCTACTAAATTCATATATGAAAACATTATCACTAGGTTTGGCTTCCCTCTAACCTTAATCAATGACCAAGGTTCACACTTCATCAATAAAACAATCATAGCACTAACAGAACAGTTCAAAATTGACTGCCAATGAAGAACAACCTATCACCCTCAGTCGAACAGGGCAATAGAAGCATTCAACAAAACACTGAAAAGGGGTCTAATAAAAATCTGCAATACCAACAAATATGACTGGGACAAGAAAATCCCTGCAGTATTATGGGCATACATAACGACATATAAATGTTTGACCGACCAAACACCCTTTCAACTAGTCTACGACCAAGAAATAGTCATTCCTTTACATTTCTGACAACATACATTGGTGATAGCCGAAATCTTACATATCAATATCGAGGAAGCAAGAAAGGATCGACTAATGCAATTATCCAAACTGGAAGAACACCAACTGCTTGATATACAACACCAAGGAATTTAGAAGCAACAGCAGAAGGTTTGGCATGACTGAAACACCAAAAATAAGAATTTGTCGATCGGAGACCTTGCGTTACTATACAAAAGTTGGGTGAAAGAAAAACCAAAAAATTTACATACATAATGGATGGGACCTTACATTGTCGAAGAAATCAATTCCAATGGATCAGTTCAATTAAGAACATTACAGGGCACAATATTTCAAAAACTAATAAACGGTGCTTGACTAAAACTGTACAATTTTTTTTTTAAATGGTTTTATAACTGCTAACAAAAACTAGAAAAACTAGAAAAAAACAAAAACCTAACTCCAAAAACAATCAAGAAAAACCAAAATGAAATTCAACAGGTGTGGTGGACTACCATTCGATAATAATCAACATTTTCACCATCGACATACCACAGATCAACCATACATTTATCATCGACAAGAGGAACAAAATGTCAAGTCAACCCATCATGACTACAGTCAGAAGGAGCACCGAAACCATAGCGTATTACATCAGCCTTCATTAGAGCATCCTTTTCCATCAAATCCACCATTAATATAACCATCGACAAGATCACCATCCACTTCGCCTATAAATACTACACCAGTCGAAGATCACATACTGTTTCATCAAGATCTAGAGCGACAGAACTACCAAACCCCCGTGAGAAAATAAACTAACAAGAAAGTCAAATAAACAACCAATAAAATGGCCCCAAAACAAACTAGAGCCATGAAATCCAAACTAAAATATTTGGAATCCACCATAATTCCACTAGTGAAACACTTACGAAACATTAAAAATGAAAAAGTGTAGGAAGTTTCATGGGAATGACACTGGGAAGAAATCAAAGAATGGGCTTACCGGGGTAAGTCAAGGATGACAGAGTAAGTAGAGAAGGTAAATCATAGCACCATTATGAACTATCTGAATGCACATCTCATGGCAAGTTTTGGAGGAACAAAAGAAACTATTGTAAAATTCATAATCAGTTGGTACCACAATGGGAAGTTCTACTTCGACACACTAGTGGAAATATCAGCCGAAACCATTTACAAGCTCACTGAGATGTCCAATAGAGGAGACCCTGTTCTTGTAGGCATCAAGGAAGGATTGGTCAAAAGACTAATGGGAACACCGACAGGGAAAAACTCAAAAGGGTTAATAATTAGGCAAGTCCAAGCCACCACGCCCAAAATAATGGCCAAAATCGTATCCACAGGCCTGACTGTCATAGGACACAGCTGTGATTTGAAGATCGACATGCTGGAAGATGTCAATTGCATAGCAAGCAGAGGAAATATATACTATTGGGATCAATATATGGCCGACATGCTCAAATCCACCTGTGAGAAGTGCTAGGAATCAGGTGCAATGATCAGATTCCCATCACTCTTAATATGGATAGCTATGTACCACCTATGTCCAGTTGGACATAAATAATTCTTGGAGCCATTTAGGTTTCATATGTGGCACTTTAAGCCTTTTTCAATGTTAGAACCACACTAGAACAAGAAGAAAGCAAAGTGTTCCTGGAACACTGGTTTCAAAACCTTAAATTCCGAACAACCAGATGGAGGGTGCCTCAAAATATCCGAAGATGTCTACCTCCTATAGCACATATCCAACTAGACCTCAACCACACAATAGTATGGCACAAGCAAGGGTTGACAACAAAGTAAAATCCACTCGACTACTACCCAACAGTCGAGGAGATCTTCACAGAGCTGGCCAGACAGTCCAAAACTAACATCATCATACCATAAGCTGCAAAAGAAACCAATCAACACATCATAGAACCATTGACCGACCAGGAGAAGGAGGAATAATATGAAGTCAACATTCATATTGGTACTTTCACTTCAAAATATAGTCTGACAGAAGAGAAAAACCCCCTCCAAATTGAAAATGTACCGACTAAACAACAGGCTGTCACACCACCAAAACAAAGTGTTATAGTCCTGACTCAACAACAGGAGAAAGGATAAGAACATATAGAGGAATATATTCAATCAGACAACCCAAACTATGCCATGACAAAGGAAAACATGAAGAAAATAGCTAAGGAAATATCATCTTTAAGGAAAAACAAAGGAACTCAAGCAAAAGGGAAGGGGAAGGGAAAACGCATCTTATCGGAAGGAGTCAGAAGATGTGGAAGAACTACTTTCTACTACTACCAACATCCTGGAGGATGCTGCAATAAACAAAGTATCTTTCAATACCTAATTCAAGTAGTTTTCGAATCAGGAGCAAAGCAAGGTAGGCTTAAAAAGGAAAGAACTATTACCCCACCTGTAATAAATCCTATCGATCTAACTCTAGACTCACCAAGACGTTCTCTGACTATAATAACACCATATGCAACCATGTACATATCATCAATCTACAACAAAATTATCCCTGGAACCCTTAAGGAAAAAATTGACAAAGATGTTGAACTTCAGCGATTTATCAACAATTTGTGAAATCTATTCCTTAAAGCCCAATAGATCACCATCACCCATAAACTTGTCGAATCAAGTTCTTCTTGACAAATTATCACTCCACAAACCAACCAAGTTTCATCACCACCATTAGTTATAGGACTATCAAATCATCATATATTCACAACCCCGACCTGACAGCCACCTTAGTCACAGCCCACATTTCATCATTTACACCAACCTCCCACAACATTCCGGTCAATGAGGAAGATAGGGGATTACTTGCCATCGAAGGTAATAATCAAGAAACACTAGATGTAGAAATAAAAAACATCATGGAATATGAAGGAATCGACAACCCTGTCGACCTACAACCAGAAGTCAAAAACCCCATTCCGACAAGTCATCTTCCAACCACCCCTTTAACTCCAAACCATTCACCTTCACCACCACCACCACCAGAGTCTCCTCATAATCCAAAACCACATCGCCACCGCCATTGGAAGCACAAAAAACCACAAACCCCATTCAGGAAACCCAACAAGTTAATCCTACCACAACAAAAGCTTATTCGATTGAGAATCCATTGACTAAAGAGCACCAAACACCGCAGTAGTAGCCAACATTAGTACCAACAGGATCAGAAGTGGTTCATAAGTCTAAACATAGGAGCAAAATAAAATAAAAGAAGAAAAAAGAACAACAACAGAAACACCAAACACCGACAACTATCCATCTTCATCAACTAGGATCGAATTCCATAGTCGAGACACCAAAGCTAAGAGATGGAGAGTTTGACTGAATCCTGGAAGCACTCACCAAAGAAGCATCAACAAGAAATCAAACAAGACACGAACAAATTGAAAAACTGAAGTCATAACAAGTTGAATTCCTGACTAAATGCATGACTTTAACATAGACAGTCATACCAGGACCAGCAGAGACCGACACCGACAAACCTCTGGAGAAAGAATATCAGTTATTTGAGAGTGTCAAAACTCCAAGCACAACTACAGACCAAGAGAGAAGAGAAAAAATAAGAAACATCTATGTTATTAAAATAGCAGTACACAACATTTTCAGAAGCACACAAGGTACTGCAAGACCATCTGGAGGAGTCATCTATTACAAAAGAAGTATTGTGCAGCTGGTACACCCATTATGGCCAAGTCTTTCAAAAGGATCGAGAAACCCATGAACACATCAAGACACTAGAGAACTAACAAGTTCTTGATGAAGCAATGAGGAACATAATACAAGACCAGATTGTATTGGAAACAATGAAGCTAGAGAAGCTAGAGAGACAATCTCATTAGTGGGTAAACCAGGCTCTTTCCATCATTGACAAACTGGACACAATTTGTCCACAAATGAAAATATTGAAGGACACAGCAGATGAAAAATCCCTATTTTTTGGGCCTGACATGAACAATATTATAGAACTCTCAATTCAAGAGAAAATGGTGACTCTATATAGCCTTACTACCTTGACCATGGACATCCATAGAGCTCTCTACAGTTGTGCATATTTTCAACACCAACTGGCCATTTCAGCAGAGGCCATAGTCTAAGTATGTGTACAGAGGAAACCATCTATCAGACTGCACAGCTCATGAATACAAAACAATGAAAAGGAATCTACTTGAGGCAGAGTTTTGTACCTCCCCTGTTTCTTCAGGACGAAGAAAGATTTTGTTCCTGGGGGAGATGTTGGAGGAGCTATTCAGTGAGACGACTAGTCAAGTTAACCAACTAATCAGAGATTAGGTCTACCTCCAAAGGTTGTGTTAGTTGACCAAACTGAAAATCAGTTACTCATAACCATTTTGTAATCATATATAATAGGTTGTTGAGCCAGTTAAGAACTCGGTTCGGTTTTGTATATATATGGACCCTCATGTGATTCTATAATATAATCTGTTATTCTACTATATGTTCTTGTCTCTTGTCTCTGTATGTTTATATTATTCTATGTATGTATTATTGGTAACTTCATGTGATCTATGAGATTACATGAAACAGATACCCATTCCGTTATAGCAATCAGGTAAATAAACTGTGCTTTCACATTAAAGTAAATTTCAACTCAAAATGGGCCTTTTAACTTTAACTCAAATTCCATGTCATCGTGTGTTAGCCAATGAAATTGCTTTAACTTTGAAATACCGTATAGGTCTTAAACACTTTTTTAATATAAATTTGGGGATAGGTATCATAAAAAAAACCTACTTTTCTCATTTGTATTTTTGACATATCTCCCTATGTTTTTACTCAAATTTTGATCAGAAGAGCTTGTTGGGTGTGGAATTAAATTTCGCATCCAACGAGCTCTCCTGATCAAAATTTGAGTAAAAACACGGGGAGATATGTTGAAAATACAAACAAAAAAGTAGTTTTTTTTCTTTTCTTCCTCCAAAATTAATAAATATTATTTTATTATTTTAACTATTATTTTATTAATTTTTTTTAGGAGGCCCATTTTGAGTTGAAATTTCTTCTAATGACAGTTTCTCCACTTTAGCCTTAATGACTATTTCTTTCTGCGATTTACAGGTCTCAACTTTTTTCAAATAGGTTTTGCGTCATGATAGGTGTGTATTTCATGTTCAACTATAGATGGATCTATTCCTGGAATCTCCTCATATGACCAGGAAAACACATCAAGAAAATCCTTAAATAAGGTTGTATATATGGAAACCTCCTACAGACAGCAGTTTGTGCCAATATGAACATTTTCAATGACATTAGGGTTTGAAGAGATGTTGATTGGAATGGTAGCAGAGATATTTTCCATATTCCCCTCATCAAATATTCCCTCCTTTGGTAAATGATTAACCGGCAGGTCAACACCTTCTACTACTCTCACATGAAACTCTTGATTCTCAATTTTGCTCAACTATGGAAGAAAGAAGGAGTTATGGTGAAGGTATTCACTGAATCTTATCTTTTCAAATCATAACTTCCAGAATGGCCTCATCTGAAAGAAAAACCATACCTAGGAAATCATATCAATACGCATAGTTCTCTACCCAAGTAGGTAGATAAGATTCATCTGACTCCTCTGAGATTGTAGAAGAAGTCACGATGGAATAGAAAATTGTATTAAAAAAAAATTGGTAATATACTTCCACTGCAAATAAGGGAACTTGAGGCTCATGATGGGAAGGAAGGTCCCAAGGATTAGTTCTATCGACAACCGTCGCGATAGAATTCCCACCACTCGTAGAACCTAAATAGTTAATAGGGGATGGGATATCAAATGTTCCCATCAAATATGCATACATTTCAACCTCCAAGCTCTCGTTATTTAGTTTTGTCTGATTGATCAAAGGTACTATGGACTCATTAGTATCTAGACGATCCTTTCGAGTAAAATTGAGTTGGTCAACAGTAACCAACTTACCTTCATGCGGAAACACTATAACTTGGAGAATGGTCGAGGTGATCACACACATGGCATAAGTCCAACTTCTTCCCAATAGAAAGTCATAATACAATGGGGAATTGATGACTTATACCTCAACAACCACTACTTAATTCCCTGCCAAAATTATTTCAAAATCTGGTAGGATACCATGCAGACGGAAAGAACTTCCACCAAAAGTAGTAAGTAGAGTGTTCGATGGAACTAGCACTAGAGATCCTAAGGCTTTCTAGCAAGACGTCGACATTACGTACGTTGAAGCACCTTCATCAACCACTGTAGTCCAATGGTTTTACCTCCATGGACAACATCAATTGACCAAAACACATGGTACGGCAGGGGGNTCTAGCAAGACGTCGACATTACGTACGTTGAAGCACCTTCATCAACCACTGTAGTCCAATGGTTTTACCTCCATGGACAACATCAATTGACCAAAACACATGGTACGGCAGGTGGATTGTAACATCTGAAAGATTAAAATTCGCCAGCAGGCTTGTTGCATCCATCCTACCTATGGCTTCTAAGAGGGAATCCCACTGAGCAGGACAACTCTGTAACACCTCCAATGCCGACATCACACAAGGAGTTTGAGCTAAGTCTTTAACTATGGAATAGTTGGAGGCAACTCTAGCATTAGGGTTGTGAAATTATTTCTTAAAGACACCTTTTGGTATCTTGGGCATTATATTAGTTGGTTTTTCAATAATGAGAGGGTTTGAATCTCCACCAATAGTCTTACCCTTCTTCGGAGCCTTTGATTCATGATTCGTATTTCTTGTTTGGATTAAAGTGTTGGATCATACCATATTGATATAATTTTGATCAGGAGGGGCATTAGGAATACCTCCAGCTACATTTGAAATAGAAGCTACATTATGTCCTTAGGGAAAAGGATCCTTCAAGACAACCGGTTGTTGATTCTTCAGCAAATTCTGAGCTTATTCCATAAGAGGGAATTGATAAGTAAGGTGGTCTCCCTGGCACAAATTACAAGGAAAATTGACCTTTTTCTTGTCTTTTTTTCGCCCATCAGCATTGTTTGTGGGATTTTGCTTGTTTTTGTTACCCTCACCCTTTTTCCCTTTCTTATTTTTCCCACCAGGATGTTGATGGCCCTTTTGAGAAGACTGTGCAAAACAATTTGCACTTTGAGGTGAGGGGGTGGCAGCCTTCGCGACCTCTAGTACTGTAGATTGCTTCATTGGAACCTCGTGGAGTTTCTTAGCCAGTGGTTATATAGTGGGAGAACTGATTGAACCAACCATGCCATCAACATGGGGTGTAGGCTTGGGTTTCTCTGCATTATTTGTAGACCTCGGTGCATAAGGTATGATTTCATACAAAATCCAAGAGTGAGCATATATAAATTCTAATTTTTGGGCCTTGAGGATATCCTCTTCTTCCATGGTCACCGCCAAGGTGGATACATCCTTAGAGATATAAGGAAGTAAATATTTTAAGAACCACTGTAATAAAAACTTGGGAGGTACAGTGTCTTTAATACACCTATTTCATCTTCGCCACTCCTGGATGTGATCCGAGATATGTATGGGCTTGTTCTTCCGAAATGTTGACAAAAAGTCTGTGTCAGAATCATACTAGACATGAAGGTGGAAGTGATTAACGAACACAATTGATAAGTCCAAAAAACTATCATATGCAGCAGAAGGAAGTTCTATGTACCATGAGTCAAGGTTCTCTGGAAAAGCCTCAATTGAATGGATTCATCACTCAATGAGTTAGAAGACACCAAAGGTGGAAAGTGGTAATGTGCACACGTGGATCTTCACCACCTTTTCCTTCAAAATTTGGAATGTCTAATGGCATTTTAATAGGTACAGGTGGCCATGCCACACTATGTCACATGAGGTCATTCATTAACTTTGATAAATATAGAAATTTTATCGTTTCTAGGAAAGGAAGATTTGGGCTAACCGGGGTTCGATAATAAGGAGTTTGAGATGTAGAAGGACCTCCCCCCTGGCTCCCAAACGACAAGGTGGAGTTACCCCCATCCACCAGTTGTGATGTAGTTGGACTACTTTAAAGAGGATTCCACCCGAAAGCCAGTGGATTACTAGTTTGTGGTGCATGATATGTGGTTTGAGATGCTCCAGATGAAGATGGAGTTTCAAACATAGGAGCAGGTATCCCTCCACTAAAAAGTGAAAAGGGAGAGCTCATGAAAGGAGCCGAAACCTAACTAGGTGTCTGAAAAATTATGACCAAAATCATTTATGTTTCCATACATGCCCACATATGTAGGTGAAGGAACCACAAAAGGAGTGGATGGAGGAATATCTCCCCCATTCCATGGAAAATTCTAGACAAACGAGGATCCACTTGTACCACTCTAGTAATTTTTCACAAAGGAAGGAGAAGAAAAAGGTGCATTGGGATTCCCAGTGACCAGCACACTAGATGGATCTACTACATTATAGGGTGATGAGGGTTGAACCACTCGAGCACTTGGTGAAAGGGGTGTAGTAGATGCACTAGATATTGGATCACCTACTTGGTGGGGTGGGAATCCACCAACCAAGATGGTTGAAGTTGGGGTATACATACCCTCTTCGGCGCTAGACAAAAATATGTTGAAAGGATCACCAATAATAGATAAACTAAAAGGAAGGACTTGGACTATCACATGATCGTTCATTCCAGTTAGAGGTGTATTAAATTTTCTTGAAAAATCGTCATCCTACAAGTCTTCTATATCTGTTTTTGATGTTTCTTCCTAGGTAATCCTAACTTTTGGTTCACCTAGAACTTCACTAACACCTACTAGTTCAAAATAACTGTCAGTATCTAGTCTCTTCCTTTGAGGTGGTGGTGGAGGCTCCACTGTAACAAATGGAGGAAGGTTTTACAACCTTCTTGACCTATGAATAGGTTGCTCCCCCATAGATATAAATTTGATTGACACACCTAAAGGTCAACTAAATATAGACAAACCAAACGGTATACACTAAAAAATATCCTAAGTCAAACAACACATCAGATAGAAGGTACACCTTCCAAAGGAAATCCTGGGATGATTAGGGCCCAGGTCCAGCCAGTGAAGATAGAAGGATGGTTACTTGGAATCTCATGAAGATTTTTTTGGGTGTAAGTGCTGGAATCACCCAACCTTCCTCCCAATTTGTCTACCAAGTTTACCTTCCAAGTCCTTCCTAGGTGTACTAGAAATAGCCTTCCAATACCACCTGTGTAAGATCCTAGTGTCTGGAGACTAAGGCTACCAAATATACACTGATATTTAGGTGGAATAGTCGCAATCATGATCATAATGCATGGGAAGGGTAGCTAAGCCTGAAACCCTATCAATACCAGCACCACACGGGGCCCAAGAGGTGGTATTGACAAGATCCCCAAATGCAAAAAAATCTCGGTGGACGATTGAGCAAGGAAGTGGAGGGTTATCTCCTCAATCGAGCTCTCACACAACCTCATGCTTTACTCTTGTGTGAGAGGATATTTTTGGAAGGCCTCTTGTAGAAGAGGATTTACCTAATGAAAGTCCACTACGTTTGAAATCAAATGATTTTGGACATTTTAAGTTCCCTAGTCCAAAAACCTAGCCTAAGCTAGTTTGTGTACGAACCTATAAAAATAAACTTACTAATAAATTTTAATTAAATGTTATTTTTAATGTGATGTGTTAGTAAAAGGTAGAAGAATGAGACTAAACGGTGTTGTAGACTCAGAAAAATGAAAGAAAATGATGTATAAAATATTTTAAAGTAGATGCAACTAACAATGCAAATTTTTCTTTTCTTTTTCTTTGTAAATGAAAACTAATGAAATTTTAAACATCAAAAACTCTGTGGCTTTTTTTTTCTGAAAAAATAGTGAAAAGAAAAACTAATGCAACCTAATGCAAAAATCAGAAAATTCTTTGTCTTTCCTTTTTCAAAAAAATTCAAAAACTAGATGCAACTAAATGCAATTTGAGTGAATTAAACAATCTGATCATATAATTGTAAACAATAGTAGTCATACCCTACAGTAAGACACTTCAACCAAACAGGAAGAAAGGACTCAATCCCTATACTTGGTGGGACTATTGACTTACAAGGACTAATATATCCAAAAGATGGAAAGAATGACTGACTTAGACTACCAAAAAAGCAGTCCCAAGTATATCAGTGTCTTAAAGGACTGATCAATGATCAAAAAGCACAATCACGCAGACCAAAGGCCAAGCAGGGAGGACCCAACACATTTACAAATGAAGAATTCAAACCAAAATCACTCAAAAATACTTGACTAATCAATCAACCAGTGAAATCTATACACTTAAGACTATAGTATAATGCTAAATAACTTACCTTCACAGGCATCTGAAGAATCATAAAAATAAGGACAAGAAAAAACCTTATCGACTAATAGACACCTACATAAAATTCACAATTGTTATCAAGGCAGGTAGCGTAGCATTCGCAACTGTCACCGAAGCAACCCACGAATACAATAGGTAATATGTGACTGTTACTAAAGAAACCCGTGAATGCTGCCAAAATGTTTCAAAAAATAAAAATAGATGATAGAAATGTTTTGAACATAGAATACTAAAAATTAAAGGCAAAATCAAAACAAATCACTCACAGGATCAGACAGATCAAAATTGGTAAGGAAGCCAAAATAAAGGACCCACAATAGGTTGAACTCCCCAACGGAGTCACCAATTATGTTGTTCAGGAGAATGCAACCTTATAACCTAGGGTCTTTGGGGTTACCAACGTACTAAATAAACTTGCAGACATTTATCCATTAACAAATATGACAAAGAAATAAAGAATAAATTAGGTGTACCTTTCTTATGACGGTCGATCCTAACTTTCTTCTTCAATCCAAATTGCATCAACAAATTCTAGGGAATCTTCAATACCTGCAAAGAGCAATACCTTTCTTGCAATATCTTATATATTATATAGATGATTAATGAAAACATATGCTTGTAATGAAATGACAAGACAATTTGGAAATCATAATACATAAGAGTACAAGCACACATATTAGAAGAAAGACTCTCTTTATTGATAAACAAGTGAGGAAAGATTACAACCAGTATCTGAAACAAGTGCTCCTTTGCTACCCAAGGACACTGAGTCATGTTGCTACAATATCTATGAAGGAAATCCACCAGCATAACCTTGCTCTAGAAATCATGATTTTTATCCTGAACCCATACCCTATGTTTATAGATGAGGAAAGAGAGAGGTTACGAAGGTTGATATGGTTGGGGAAGTTGGGATAGTTATGATTAAGGATCCAACTATGCTCGACTAAACTTTTTTATATTTTTTAATTTTGGATTAGGGAATTCATGACTATTAATACTAGCAGGTCACGTATGATACACGACTTTCATAAGGGAAACCTGTATATCTCAAGGTGAAGTTTCTTCTTCTTTTCTCAACACAGATGAAGGTGATGAACCATCCAACTGGTTAGGGTCACATAGGGATGGTAATGACTGAGACCTTCTAATATTCCTTGTTGTCTTCAATATCTGTTCAGGATCTGTAACACCCAACTGCAATGCTGAAATAGGTCTATTTCTAGTTCCAATTCCCCTAGTATCCACTGTGACAAACTGGTGAAAAGTAGCCTTAAAGATATGCTGGTTTAAGTTCACCTCTTAAAACCATTGAAATGATAAGTATCCCAGGGAAAGATATGTTTTCAACTTCTTTCCCCAGAAACAACGCCAAAGATGTTTGTGCCAGAAATTGTTTCTAGACTACAAAGAAACAAGCCAACACAATCTCAAATATTCAATCAAACAAAACTAGGTTTTTAGGGTTTTTGAAAGGTTTTTCTGGTTGTGAAGTTTGGTGACGAAAGGGAATACATTCATAAGCCAAATAGGAACTAAATCACAAGTAAATAAGAAATGAGATGTATAATATAATAGCCATGTATCCAACAGAACATAATATTGAATTTCATCCACAACTGACAAGCACTACAAGCATAAAGACTATAAACCAGCAATGAAATTATCAATTGTGCAGCTAAACAAGCTAGAAATGAAGCCAAAACACAGACTGAAAGGGTAAAATGGAGCATATATTTCATAATCTGTTCATCAAATACACATGAGAGTCAAGTACTTAGCTTATCAATAAGTCAATAGACCTCCTCTTGCCATCCAAAAGTCGAACCCCTTGTTCTATTTGTGACCTTCCTAAATACTGTCTTTCAAAATTCAGTTAGAGTCTAAACCCTAACCATTTTTAGCCTAACTCATCGATAGGATATTGTCAAAATAATAATTACAAAAATAAAATACTCTTCAAAACATAAAAAGTAACTGTTTTTGCTAACAATGCTCATAGGTCTTTAGCAGCTTCTGCTATTAGAGCTATCCCATCTAAGGCTTGGTCCTTTTTCCTAGCTTTCTGCTGCTCAGCTTCCATCTCTGTCATTCTTCTTGTAAGCTCCTTATTCTATTGCTGTAGATTTCTGATAGTCTGTTTTAATTCTGCAAACTGTAAATCTGTACTTCTTTTCCTTTTTAAGGCCTCTTTGGAGACTGCAATGAGTTCTTGGTAGTGGTCATTCACTTATTCTAGGTCTTCCCTGAGTATTTTATTAGCTGTAATGAAACCATCATTTGTTTCTTCCATATACTCTATTTGATGTTTATACTGCTTGATGGCTCTTTGCAAATTTTCCTTCTCTGAGTCAAATGCCTTGCTTCCAGTTGTACTTTGTAGCTCACTAGGCAACCAGTTCAGCTTTCTGAAGATTTCCTCATCCTCAGGCAGCAACTCTGTAGAAGTATCATGAACAGTTGGGTTTTCTTGATTATCTGTTTCAGTAGGAGCATTTTCATCCATCAACAGCTTGTTTTCTGAATAGGAAACTTCTATTTCCTCTTTCTGTTGTCCCTTCAACATTTCACCTCGTATTTCCAAAAACACAGCAGACAATTTGGTCTTAGTGAGGTTGGATTCTTCATCTATTTTCAATGGATTTTTCCCTTTTACAGGATGAGAAGCTGAAGCTCCTAGATCTGCTTCTTTCTTCCCTTTGCTGTTACCCTTTCCAATCTCCATCTTTTCATCAGAGGAAGAATTATCAAGCACAGTTACCTCTTCTGTATTTAACTTAGGGTTTAGTAGCTTTTTCATGTTCAGCCTCAATTTGTTTTTGGGTCTAGTTTTGGGTCTTCAGCCTGGGACAAGCTCTCCTACCATTTTTAAAGTTTTTCCTTGATGGATGACTGTGGCAAACTCCATAACTTTAATCTTCTTTTTCTTTGGTATTACTATGTTATCCTCCTGACTGTAGAACTTCCTTTGCATGCCAACCCTAGTTTTAGCACTGACAGTCAACTCAACTCCTTCCAACAAGTATGCTTCATCTTCAGAGAAGATGGTAATTGGGCTTCGTTGTTGGACCTTAGTATTTTCTTCATCTCCTAAAACCTTTTCTGTAAAAACTATTTTTTCATCACTGAGTGCTTCTGCTGGTGCTTGATTTTGAACAAGCTGGTTTTCCTTGTGAATAAACAGCAAACTTTTGTTCTCACTGTCAACTGGAGGTTGCTGAGATTCATAAACTCCTTTTGAAGGTTCAGCCACTTCCTCTAATTTAACACATTTTTCATCTTCAGACTTCACTTTTTGTCTTAATTTTCTAATTAGGGTTTGTCCCTTATCAACCTGCTTTCTAGTAGGCTATCCTTCCTGGTTATTTTGGAACCCAGACCAAAAGACAAAGTCATCCCAAGTCTTTCCTTCTCTCTGTAGAACACTGCTGATAATAAGCTTGATCAATCCATGGTGAAAGATAGACTGTGCAGTGTGGTCATGATGTTCTTTGATCCTGCTGGACATTTTCTGCAAGCTCTTTAGCAAGAAGAAAGGGAGATTCATCCTTGATTCACCACTAAGGTGTTGAAAAAACCTGAAATGATACTTGAAGACAAAAGCATACCTCCCTTCACATGTAATGTAGCTTTGTAGAACCTTGATAGGCTCTACCCATTCAGCTCTGAAATTATAGATGAGCACTCCCTTGCTCCAATCTAGAACAATGCTAGGCAAAAGATACCTTTGGGCATTGAAGGTAAATGGCACCTTTTTGAACCAAAGTTCTCCTTCATTCTTGACCCCTGTTGCTTCAGCCACTAACTCTACAGTTAATTTGAACTTCAGCATATCAAATGATACTATATCTTGGTTATAACATTAAGCAAATTTATGAGAGACTTCAGTATTATATCCATCAATCTTTTTAAAGAAGTTCAACCATCCATCATTCTCAAAGAGTTTAGCACATCCAGGAAACTTGTCTATCCAATTCAGTTCAGTGGGCTCAGCCCTGTTGGTCTTCCCACTCTTCTTCATCTGCTCTCCCAAGGCTTGATGATGCTTCTGTGTGATTTTCAGAACTTGTTAGTGAATTCTCGGCCTTATTTCCCTCAAGTTTTCACAGTTTTGGTAGTCAATTCTTCCTTGAACTCTCACTGGCTGATTGTCCTCGATTTTATACAGTCTATTCTATTATCAATTCAGGGAAAGTTTTGTGCCAAACTTGGATAATTTAGGTCAAATAGATCACCAAAGGTATTTAACATGTCTGTTGCTGAACTTCACTAACATCAAATGCTACTTATTTAGACCTTTTGGACTGATATCTCACTGTTGGGAGTTCGTTGAATACATGAATTTACGTTTTCCTTTAACAATTTAACATTATAAGGCTTGACAGAAAAAAACCTAATTTAACAAGCCATGACCAAGGTCACGCAGGATACCTCACTCCCAGCTTGTTGCAGGTGTTAAAAGTTGATTCTTGGACTAGCTGAATGTCGAATTTAAAACTCCAAGTGTCTTTGAGTCATCAGCTCACCTCCAACCGTCACGCTGCAAAGCCCTAATTTCCTTCTTCAACTGCCAATTCTGATTCTTTAGCAATGTGTCTTCATTCCAGCATCTCCACCAGCTTCGTAATGCTTAATCAAGAACTTCTTTCTCGTCAATCTTGCCTCAATCCATTGTCTATCATGATTTTCCAAGCCTTTACTTCTAACTGCCACAATCTCCTTTACGTCATAGCCAACACTTATTTTCATGATTATCCTAATGAAACACGTATCAAAACTGCTTATTCATGTGATTAGTCATTCCATGAGCGAAATCATTGGAAAATTCGGTGGAAAAAATGGTAAATTTAGCACCCGCGACTTTCTTGTAGCGCGCCAGTGTATTATTTTTATCGTTGCGCTACAAGAAAGTTCAAAAACCAAATTTTGTGCTTTTTGACCACTAATTCAACTTTAACATAGGTTTATATGACTAAACCTTGATCTTAGTGCTTATTTATGAAACTATTAATCAACATATACCCTATAGAACCCTTCAAGACATAAGAAAAACAAAAATAATGAAAACCTAATGGCAAAAAGTCAGAATTTCACTCTAAATCAAAATTTCCTAGAAGTAAGCAAATTAGCAAGCTTCAAAAAATCACAAGCAAAATATAAGACTAAAGAAAACAAATTCATGACTTAACATCTGGCTCCAACTGCGAGATGAAGTCCTTGTGAGGCTTCAAGAACCTATAGACCAGTGCCTTCTCTTCTGCTACCTACCAGTCTACAAAATTTCCATTGGGTTATGGAGTCCTTATTATGCTTTACTCACACCAGTATATACAATGAAAATTAAAAATCTTCTCAAAGACTATAGAAATGCGTGAGTAATTTTCCATTCGTTGGACTTGAAAATTCCTCACCTTCCAAAGACTGCAGGACAAAAGTGTTATTTTCCAAAATCCTAGACACTAGGAAAGGGCCAAACCAAAGGTTATCAAATTTTCCATGCTTCCCTTTTTGTTCTTTCCTGGCATCCCACCTCAGAACCATATCACCAACTGAGAAAGTGTTATCTTTGATTTTCCTGTCAAATCTGCTTTTAATCTTCAATCTGTATAACTGTGCCCTTTCTTCCACTTTTTCCCTATTCTATTGCAACTCCATCATCTCATAAATCCTTTTGTACATATCATTTGGTTCTTCCTGGAAATTCTGAAGAAATTTCATCACTGGTATACCCAACTGAACAGGAAAAACTGCATCCATGCCATACACTAATTGGAAAGGAGAAGTTCCAATTGCTTGTTTGACTATTATTCTATCAGCCCATAATGCGTATTTCAGCATAGAATCCCATGATCTCTTATTATGCTTAAGCAACTTTCTGATACTCTGAATTATGTTTTTATTTGAGGACTCAGCTAAACCATTACCTTGGGGATAGTAAGGAGTTGAATGTTTCAGTAAGATACCATTCTTTTCACAAAATGCTTCCATTGCCTTTGACTTGAAAGCCTTTGCATTATCTGTTACTATTTTCTGAGGACACCCATATTAATTCTTGCACATGATCTAGGAACTAGGAATCAAAATCATCAAAGAATTATTAACAAATACTCATGAATTGGAAATAACTGGAATACCAAATAGGTTTCCTCTCTGTATATTTTATAAACAATAAA
>LPNX010429547.1:128125-227116 GCA_001517045.1 Pseudotsuga menziesii | reverse complement strand
AAGACCTATACGGTATTTCAAATTTAAAGCAATTTCATTGGCTAACACATGATGAAATTGGATTTGAATAAAAGTTAAAAGGCCCATTTTGAGTTGAAATTTCCTCTAATGCTGTAACTGACTTGTTGAACTGAAAGTAACAACCAGTTAGAATTTAGGTGCATTAATGTCACACAGATCACCCCTGGAGTGCTCCAGTTAGCCTCCTTGACTGTAGGTAGGCGTGGGAGTGACTGGGATGATGGTAATTAATGCTCCATTGATGTCAATTAAACTTAGGATAGTGGTTTAACTAGGCCAATTTGACCGAAAGAGTGAGTATGATGGTAAATGTCTCCAACACCCCCCCTTAAGCTATACTCAGGAAGAGTTAGAAAACATAGATGCATAAAATGCTTGGCCCTGGAAACAAAGGCCATAGGTCACCCTGTACAATAAAGCAACTGAAACAATGCTCAAAACAAACTAAGTGAGGAAAAGAGGGAAAACCCAATGGGAAAAAAAAAAACCCCTCAAGCTGAACACTGAAAGTAGTCTGGATCACCCTGATGAACTCACCCCCAACATTGAATGGAGATAAGTGAACTTATTTTCTGAAAATATCTTGGTGAATATGTCTGGAGTAATCTTCCACTTTGGAAGAAAAACAATGCACTCAACTGAATCAGAAACATAAACAGCTGCACGGTGAAAACTGGACCCATGTAGAGCAACTGAAATCATCTGAAGAGAGAGCAAAGGTTCTTGAGGATTTGAACCATGTGTGGAACACTCAAGAAACTGATATGTTGCAGCCTTGAACAGCAAACATGAGTGGTAAATTCAGCCCCAAATCTTAGGAGCAAGTGTCCATGCAGATGCAGAATGTCTTCCTCTTTACTAGTTCTATGAGGAGATGAGCTTGTGACCAAAGGTAGAGAATCCCTGGGACTCTGGAGAGTGAATGATTGAGCTCCATAATCTGATATAGCTTCAGAAATATCTAATTATTCACAAAATAAAATATCAGCAACCTCATAAGAGGAAACTAACACCAAATCCCCATCAGCAAAATTGAAGAAGAACTGCGGTACTTGATTTTTCACACCGGAATTGGTGAGAGCAACTACAAGCATGGCTGAAAGCTCTTGAATTTTAAAATATGAACTAAATAATATCATATCAGAATGTAAATCAGATCTAAATAAGTTCACAACAAATCCAAAACTGTGAAATGAAATCAAATCCCCAGCAGCAGTTTCGAAGGAGACTTGCGGTACTTGTTTCTTCACACCGTTGATGAGAACAGCTACAAGCAGTACTGAAGGTTTATGAACCTAAAATTTTGAACCAATAAATATCAGATCAGATCCAAATAAGATCATATCAGATCCAATAAGGTTCATATCAGATCCAAAATTATGGTCAACCGAGACAGTGGATGCACAGTTTTCTTCTTCTTCAAAATTCTGAATTTTGGTGCATGCAATCCTGCAGGAATTTGCTGGAAGATCTAGATCATGGGGAGCGAATGTGTCACTCTTATAATCTGATATTTCTTCCAAAATATCCAAGGTATTACATATTTGCACACCAGCAGCAACATTAGAGGAAGAAAATTCAAATTTCTTTTCACTTTCGGAAGCACTTACTGGTAAATTTTGCACAGAATTCAAAGGAAAATCACTGTTGAATGTTTGCATGGAAGTGTAGCAGTGTTTTTATTCAATATCAGAGATTCGAATGTCTTATTCTGTTTCAGCAATATGAGAATATGAGATAT
The DNA here is from genome assembly GCA_001517045.1 of Pseudotsuga menziesii. Taxonomy (NCBI): domain Eukaryota; kingdom Viridiplantae; phylum Streptophyta; class Pinopsida; order Pinales; family Pinaceae; genus Pseudotsuga; species Pseudotsuga menziesii. The sequence continues at coordinate 225,354 of LPNX010429547.1, read as the reverse complement.
CAGAGATCTCATGAACTTCCGGAGCATCAGGAGAAGGAGTCACTTCATGGAGACTTTCTTCAATTCGAATTGAATGTGTAGAAGATTCTGCTTCATCTTCATCTTGAACAACTTCATCAGAGAGAGTAGAGGCTGAGAGTTTTGAGTGAATAACTCTTGTGGTGCTGGCTGTGATCTCCAAAGTACTATTATGATCCTCATTGTGCTTGCCAAAGGTTTTGTCCAATATTGTCCAGACTTCCTTTAGGTATTTAGCAGAACCAAGATTAAGGTAGTACAAGCTATCATCAAGGGCCAGACATATTTCTCCAAAAGATCTGTCACCGTCATTTAGCTAGTCATTCTCATTCTCATAAGTCTCTCTTCCAATTCCAATAGACACCTCATAGAGACATCGTCTCTTCAGATATGCAATCATCTTCAACTTCCATTCTGAATAGCTTGTGAATGGGGTGAGAAGAGGGATTGATGAGTCCATAAGAGGGATTGATGAGTCCATTTGAATTTGTACCTGTTAAGACCTGCAAATCAAAACAAAAAGGGCACCGTAAGGTCGGACAGCTTGCACCTTCTAGGCTTTCATCACACCCAGCATAGTCAATCAAGCAAGCTTGATCAACAAGTTCTTTACTTGGGATATTGAGTGGTAAGCCTTGGCTTCTGGTGCAGGGATGGATTTTTGAGCTATTGCTCAAATTTCATGGAGAAATCTGTCAAAATATTGTTTTTGAGAGATAGATATTCGTCCCGCCAAAAGCTCTGATACCATATTAATTCTTGCACATGATCTAGGAACTAGGAATCAAATTCATCAAAGAATTATTAACAAATACTCATGAATTGGAAATAACTGGAATACCAAATAGGTTTCCTTTCTGTATATTTTATAAACAATAAAGGGTTACAATTTCCATGCATAGCAATGGCTTAACTCCATGAAGAATTCGAATACCTAAGGGACAATTCGAATTCAATGAGTGAGTGTAGCTTAACTGACTCTTTGCCATGCAATCTCACTCAGTTAACCAACTGAAGGAGATCAAACACATGTCATAGCAAACCAACCATCAAGTGCTAGTACTGCATGACTCCAATGGACCCTGATGAGGTTAACTGAAGCTGAACTGACCATCAGAAGTTGGTGGAGGCGCCTTGTTAACTCCAGTTCATTAAATAATCATTAAATAATATATTTAATAAATGGAGGCACCTTAACTGACTGTAACTGACTTGTTGAACTGAAAGTAACAACCAGTTAGCAATTAGGTGCATTAATGTCACACAGATCACCCTTGGAGTGCTCCAGTTAGCCTCCTTGACTGTAGGTAGGCATGGGAGTGACTGGGATGATGGTAATTAATGCTCCACTGATGTCAATTAAACTTAGGATAGTGGTTTAACTAGGCCAATTTGACCAAAAGAGTGAGTATGATGGTAAATGTCTCCAACAACCAAAACCTACTACGGATATTTTCTTCAATAAATTCCATAATCACTTTGTCTGTGGCATTCCTAGTAGGGATGGCTTCCACCCATTTGGTAAAGAAGTCTATTGCAGTTAGAATCCACCTGTGTTGTCCTGAGGAATATGGACTTATCTCCCCTATAAAATCTAGACCCCATTGCTAGAAAGGAGCACTTACTGCAATAGGTTTTAGGGGCAATGACAACAATTTTTGTTTTCTAGCAAACTTCTGAGAAGTGATACAGGCTCTTACCTGCTGATATGCATCTGTAAACAAAGAGGGCCAATAGTACCCATCTCTTAAAATCTTGTATGCTGTTGCCTTCCAATACTTGTGACCTCCACAAGCACCCTCATGAGATTCAGAAATTACTCCTTCAATTTCAGATTTATCCAAGCATCTGAGTAGAATACCGCCTGGGTCCTTCCAGAATAACTACTCTTCTACTAAACAATACTTAGTACTTTTTATCTTTAGAGATTTAGCATCTTTTCTATCTAAATGCTCAGGACATTGCAAATATAACAGGAAATACACAATGTCTGCATACCATGTGGATGTTGAATAATAGTCCATAATCTTCTCTCTTTCCAACATTGCTTGATCTTCTTCCTGAGCTAGCTCTTCAGCCATCACATGCAATCCTAGAGCTTGACAATTTGATTCAACCAGTAGCTTGGCTAAACCTTGTCCCTTGAATAGTTTGGTAGGTCTGATATCTACATCATACTCCATGATTTTAGCAATCCACCCACCTCTTTTCCCCTCACTATCAGGATGTGTTAAAACATCTTTTATAGCAGCATTAGGCACATATGAAATAACTTTAGAATGCAGAATATAGATTCTGAAAAACTTTAAAGCTTTTACCAAAGCATAGGCCTGTTTTTCTAAGATACTATATTTTAATTCAGAATCCCTGAGAGTTTTGCTGAAGAATGCAATAGGTTGCTCCAGTCCTTCCTTATTCTTCTGCAACATAACAGCTGCTATTGTATCCTCTGATGGAAATGAGAATGTAAGAAATTCTCTGGTAAAATATGGGCTTACTAATACATGAGCTTCAGTAAGAGCCATTTTGATTTTCTCAAATGCATTCTTTGCTTCAGTGGTCCACCTGACTTCTTGATCCTTTTTCAGCATGACTATAATCGTTTTGATAGTCTTAGCAAAGTTTGGTATAAACCAACACAGAAAGTTGATTTTACCAATGAAAGATTGAACATCCTTTTTACTCCTCGGTAAACTTATTTTCAATATATCTTTTACCCTTTCAGGGTCAATCCTTATACCATCAGCAGACACTAAATGACCAAGCAATTTACCTTCCTGTACAGCAAAGTGTGACTTCTTTGGATTCAAGGACAAGCCAAATTTTCTACATTTCAAGAAAGTCTACTTCAAATGATTTAGATGTTCATCATCTGATTGTGAGAAAACAGTAATATCATCCAAGTAGATTACCATAAACTTGTCCTTTTCATCGACGAAAGCAATATCCATAGCCCTCTGAAAAGTGGCTCCAGCATTCATTAGCCCAAAAGGCATCTTATCATACATTGAAGTTCCCCAAGGAGTTGTAAAAGTTGTTTTCTCCTTATCCTCAGGATGCATAGAAATCTGATTGTACCGTAAGAAACCATCAACCATAGAGATCCTCTGTGCCCCAACTACTTTCTGCAATATTTGCTCAATTTTAGGCTGAGGATAATTATCCTTTAGTGAAGATCTATTCAAATTTCTAAATTCAACACACAACCTGATTTCTCCATTCTTTTTCCTAACAGGAACTAGATTAGCCACCCATGAAGAGTACCTAAGGGGCACTATGATCTTGGCATCCAATAACTTCTTCACTTCTTTTTCAATAACAGGAAACAAGGCTGGATTAATCCTCCTCAATTTCTGACGAAAAGGTTTGACATTTGGTTTTAAAGGGACTTTATGCTGTATAATTCTAGTGTCATACATTCTCAATTCCTCATAAGACCATGCAAAAACATCAACATGTTCCTTCAACAATTTAATGTACCTGTTTCTTTGTTCAGAAGTAAGTTCTTTAGAAATTTTTACCATTCTAGGCTGTTCTGCAAAGCCAATGTTACAATCCACCACATTCTCTTCTGAGGACTGTACAACATGTTTTAAGAGTGTATCATATTTTGAAAAAATCCTTTCCAAAGGTACCAAACCTTTTGGGATGAAATTACTTTTTAATTCAATGATTTTGTGTCCAGCTATTTCATTTTCAGCAAGCTCTTCCACCTGTCCATCCTCTTCGTCTTCCTCTTGATCAATTAAGGAATTAGAAAACTCATGTGTAAGCTCTAAAAACCTTTTAATATCAATGTCATCTTCGAACACTCTCCACTCCTTTACATTATCAGGTACAGATAGTCTGTACCTAACTTCAATGGGATACCTCAACTGTGTGGTCTTGGGGATTCTAAAGTGTGTAGCAGCCAAGACCAATGAATCTGCAGTCTGATTATGGTCTCTTGGAATATAGGTAATGTTAAAAGCTACAAAATAATTTTCAATCATGTCCCATACCTCATTTCGGTAGACTTTCAACAAACCCTGCTTCACTTGATAGTTGTTCTTCACCTGCTGAACAACTAATTCGGAGTCGCCAAATGCAGAAATCTGCTGAATGCCCAAATCTTTGGCAGCTTTTAATCCTAATAGAAAAGCTTCATATTCAGCAGTATTGTTTGTAGTAATAAACTCTAATTTATACATCAGCTTTATTGTTTCACCTCTAGGGGATATATGAAGAACCCCTACTCCAACACCTTCTTTGCAAGAAGATCCATCAAAGTATAATTGCCACAACTCATCCTCCTGTTCTCTACTACATTTTACTGGTTGTTCCCTTTAAACTTGTAACAAACCAGTAGTATTGTCATCATCACTAAAATGTAACATGCAAGTACCCAGGTCTTTATCAACAGCATACAGTGGATGGTTGGTAGGGTTCTTGTCATCTGTTACAATATAGGAAAACTGAAGCTCTATGTACAGTCTTCTGTTTTCTCCTCCAAACATAGGAATAGTAGCATATGATAAATCCATTTGTAAGGTTCCACCAACTTTCTTTGCCCAATACCTAGAGAGAAGTAACCCAAATTTAGGTGTAATATCAGCTACCACTACATCCATGATCACACTTTTCATGGGTAATTGAGCCAAATTGACAACCATGTCCTTTATTACCCCTAAAAACCTCACTGCTCAGAAATCAAATGCATACAGATCATGACAGGGTTTGGTGATACTCAAACCTAAAGCCTCCGTAATAGCCTTTGGCATTAAATTGTGTGATGCTACCGAATCCAACAAGCAATTATGTATCATTTGTTCATGAACTGTCAGAGTAATGTAAAATGGAGGTGAAGTGCCTGCTTCATTTTCAGTCTTTTCATCCAAGGTTGATCCAATGAAAATCCTAGGATTTTCTTCTTGCAAATTCACCGTATCAGAAATAGGCTGATTGCTTGCTAAATTAATCATATTAAGAACTGATTCTTTATATGAAGGGTTTTTCATTAATTTAGTTAAAGGTACAAGAATATTTGACTTGCCTATTTCATTTTCCAGGCTAAAATTCTGCACAGTTTTATTTACCTCTTCAACCTCCATGTTCTTCTTTTGTTTTTCTGAAACTTGTCTTTTTTCTGTCACAGGATCAGATGGCTGCTTAGCAGGGACAGCTACCTTCTTCTTAAGGCTTTGTACAACTTTTTTTGGACCTGACCTCAGATTCACAGTCTTCTTGAGTTCATTTTGATAGACATCAGCGGTTACAGCAGTCATTTTAAGACCTAAATCATCTTCTGTTTCGAACATATCAACATCATAGCATTCTGCATTTAGAAACTCCTCTTCAGTGAAAAAACTCCGAGACAATCTTTCTCCAAAATGGTTCATATCCTGATCAGTGTCTTCAAATATCACTTCATCATCAACCTCTTCTTCATCAGCAACATTGTTCTGAAGAGGTGGTGGTACTCTTTGGTCCTCAGTTTCTCTCCTTTCCCGCTGGATATCATTATTTCTTCGTTCTCTAGGCATGAAACAGGGAGCAAATTGTCTTCTGAATTGGTTCTGATTGTTAGGGTTCCTTTCACCTTCTGGAACAAGCTTGCTAGAATTTTTCTCTAGCTCTAATTTGTTTAATTTTGCAGTCAAAATCTTCACCAACTTAGCCATCTCATCAATTTTCCCTTCTGCATAATGAGAAGCTGAACTTCCTGGAGCTGCTTCTTTCTTTCCTTTCTTGTCATAGATTTGCTGAGCTGTTTCCTTCTTCAATCTATTGGAAGCCAATATGTTAGATTCTACCTCCAAATCTACATCCTACATATTCAGTAAAGAAATAGGTCTCCTTTCTCTTAATAGTAAGGAAAATTCATGGTCGAAAGCATTTGCATATGTAAGTTTTGCAAATGTTTCTATAGGCTTTATTTCTGCAGTAATTATGTTGTACATTTTGTTAAACCTCTTTGAAAAATATGCAATAGTTTCATCCTTTTTCCTCCTAAGGGCTCGAAACTCAGTTATGTAGTATGTATGGTCTTTGGTGTCACCCCATTGTCTCATGAAGAGATCACGAAGTTCTTCAATGATAGTGCAACTCCCTGAACCATTTCCTGACATCTTCATCAAGGCTCTACACAAACATTCTCATCCATACATCCTTGGCTTCAATGTTTTGGTTATCAACATAACTAAGGAAAGCTTCCTAGTGTTCTTCAGCTGTAGTTTCCCCCTGTCCATTAAACCTAGGCAAGTATTTCTGATAGTCACCTCCAGGCAGTGCATTTAAAGGATGAGGCAAAACCAATGGTGCATATCTGGCTGCAACCATTCGGTCCATCATGTCTATAGGCTGATTTTGGGCTGCCATTTTAAGGCTAACTGACTTTGGTGATGGAGAGGTTTGGATGGAACTTGGCTAAAAAGGGTTTTTACCTACTTTCAACTGAAATAGAGGTATCTTACCAGGAGAGGTTGTTTTATCTTTTCTGAAAGATTGAGGATCAGTAAAAACTTGTTAACTACTATCAAGAATTATAGGTTTTAACCAAGGTGAAGTTTCTTCTTCTTTTCTCAACACAAATGAAGGTGATGAACCATCCAACTGGTTAGGGTCACATAGGGATGGTAATCACTGAGACCTTCTAATATTCCTTGTTGTCTTCAATATCTGTTCAGGATCTGTAACACCCAACTGTAATGGTGAAATAGGTCTATTTCTAGTTCCAATTCCCCTAGTATCTACTGTGACAAACTGGTGAAAAGTATCCTTAAAGATATGATGGTTTAAGTTCACCTCGTCGAGTCTAAACCCTAACTGTTTTTAGCCTTACTCGTCGATAGGATATTGTCAAAATAATAATTACAAAAATAAAATACTCTTCAAAACATAAAAAGTAATTGTTTTTGCTAACAATGCTCATAGGTCTTTACCAGCTTCTGCTAGTAGAGCTATCCCACCTAAGGCTTGGCCCTTTTTCCTAGCTTTCTGCTGCTCAGCTTCCATCTCTGTCATTCTTCTTGTAAGCTCCTTATTCTGTTGCTGTAGATTTCTGATAGTCTGTTTTAATTTTGCAAACTGTAAATCTGTACTTCTTTTCCTTTTAAGGCCTGTTTGGAGACTGCAATGAGTTCTTGGTAGTGATCATTCACTTCTTCTAGGTCTTCCTTGAGTATTTTATTAGCTGTAATCAAACCATCATTTGTTTCTTGCATATACTCTATTTGATTTTTATACTGCTTGATGGATCTTTGCAAATTTTCCTTCTCTGAGTCAAATGCCTTGCTTCCTGTTGTACTTTGTAGCTCACTAGGCAACCATGGGATGTTCAGCTTTCTGAAGATTTCCTCATCCTCAGGTAGCAGCTCTGGAGAAGTATCATGAACACTAGGGTTTTCTTGATTATCTGTTTCAGCAAGAGCATTTTCATCCATCAACAACTTGTTTTTTGAATAGGAAACTTCTATTTCCTCTTTCTATTGTCCCTTCAACATTTCACCTCGTATTTCCAAAAACACAATAGACAATTTGGTCTCAGTGAGGCTGGATTCTTCATCTATTTTCAATGGCTTTTTCCCTTTTACAGGATGAGAAGTTGAAGCTCCTGGAGCTGCTTCTTTCTTCCCTTTGCTGTTACCCTTACCAATCTCCATCTTTTCATCAAAGGAAGAATTATCAAGCACAGTTACCTCTTCTGTATTTAACTTAGGGTTTAGTAGCTTTTTCATGTTCAGCCTCAATTTTTTTTTGGGTCTAGTTTTGGGTCTCCAGCCTGGGGCAAGCTCTCCTACCATTTTTAAATTTTTTCCTTGATGGATGACTGTGGCAAACTCCATAACTTTAATCTTCTTTTTCTTTGGCATTACTGTCTTATCCTTCTGACTGTAGAACTCCCTTTGCGTGCCAACCCTAGTTTTAGCACTGATAGTCAACTCATCTCCTTCCAACAAGTATGCTTCATCTTCAGACAAGATGGTAATTGGGCTTCGATGTTGGACCTTAGTATTTTCTTCATCTCCTAAAACCTTTTCTGTAAAAACAATTTTTTCATCACTGAGTGCTTCTGCTGGTGCTTCATTTTGAACAGGCTGGTTTTCCTTGTGAATAAACAACAAACTTTTGTTCTCACTGTCAACTAGAGCCCAACCACCAATAAAGCATCACATTCCACAATAATGTTATTTTTTGAAGTCGGGTGTCACCAAAACAGCAGCTTTACACATGGCCTCTTTGATTAGTTTAAAGGATTGAGTTTCCTCTGGAGTCCAAGAAAATGCATCTTTCTTCAATAACGATTTTAGAGGAGTTTCTATTCTTCCATAGTTCTGAATAAACTTGTGGTAGTACCTTGTCAGAACTAATAATACATGAAGATTCTTTAGGGTTTTGGGAATCATCCAGTTAATCATGGATTCAATTTTTTTAGGTTCTACCTTGACACCTTCATGAGATACAATATGACCCAAATACTCTACCTCCTTTATCCCAAAGAAACATTTTGAGGGTTTTGCATACAGTTCTTCCTCTTTTAGTAGTTGCAGTACCCTTTCAACATGTTGAACATGTTCTTACCAAGACTTTCTATAGATTAGTATATCATCAAAGAATACCAACACAAACATTCTAAGGAAAGGCTTGAAAATAGAATTCATCAAAGCTTGAAATATGGAAGGTGCATTTGTTAGACCAAATAGTGTGACCAAAAATTCATAGTGACCTTCATGAGTTATGAATGTTGTTTTGGGGATTTCTTCAGCCTTCATTCAAATCTGATGATACCCAGAACAAAGATCCAACTTTGTGAAGACAACTTCTCCATGTAATTCATATAACAATTCATCAATGACAGGAATGGGAAACTTAAATTTAATGGTGATCTTGTTGAGCTCTCTATAATCAGGACACATACGCCATGATCCATATGTAATGCGTATTATTACCACTGGTGTAGAGTAAGAACTTTGGCTAGGCCTAATTATTACAACCTTTAATATTTCATCCACCATATGCTCAATTTCACTCTTTTGGCTATATGGATATCGATAAGGTCTGATGTTAGGAGGAACATTTCCTAGAATTAAGTGGATAGCATGATCAAAGTCACGAATAGGTGGAATACCTTTGGGAATATCTTCAAATACCTTGGAATTATTATTAATTACCCTTTGGAGATCTGGGGAAATAGGGATATTTGAGTTTTGAACATATAATGAGCATAATTGTGCAGCTATACCTTGATGTCCCTTTTTTTAAAAACTTTGTCATACCATTAGAGCTTATCACCTTGCTCGGTTTTCCTGTCATACCATTTAACTCATATTCTTTACCTTCCCATGAAAATTTCATGAAAAGTTTTTGAAAATTAAAATCCATTGTTCCCAATGATTACAACCATTGGACACCCAAGACAACATATGTACCACCCATTGGGATAAAAATCATTATACTATTCAATACATATTCCCCATAGCCAGATTGATATTATGGAATTTCCCTAAGCAATTTATAGTTCCTCCATCTGCAATCATTACTTGAAATACTGGTGCTGGATAAACAAAGCAATTAAGAACTTTGTATAGTTTACAGTGCATGAAATTATGAGTACTACCAGAATCAATCAACATTGTTACCTTCTTCTTTTTTATGTATCCTTCTATCTTGAGAGTTTGAAGAGTGTTAATTCCATCCAATGCATGACCATATATGGTGTGAGTAATTTCTTCTAAAGTATCCTCTTCTATTTCTTTTGAAGTCGCCTCTTCTTGAGATGCTTCCTCTTCTTTTGGTTATTCCTCTTCACAATATATGTAGAATAATTATTCTCATTGCACTTATGTCCATTACTATAATTGTCACAATTAAAGAACAATCATTTTTCTCTTCTTTCATCTAGTTGTTGGGGTGTCAACCTTTGTGGTGGTTTAGAAGAAGGAATATTATTTTCTCTATATGTGTTGGAGAAGGCCTTTCTAGTAGTCATTTCCATATTTTTATTTCCAACCTTCCTTGCCATCATGAAGGCCTTCTCTATCGATGATGGTTCAAAGAGAAACACCTCATGTTGAATCTTATCTTTCAAGGTTCCAACAAAGATATGTAACAAATTATCTTAGGAAATATTCTTCACTCTGATACTTAGCTGTTGAAATTGCTTGATGTGATCTGTAACTAAAACTTTTTGCTTGATATTTACCAACTGAGTGAAGAAGGTGCTGCTATTTACATCCCCATAATTTGCAATTAATTCTTTGGTAAATATATACCAAGAGATAATAGACTCCTTTTAACGGTCACAAAGCCATTAGTACCATACAAACTGATCAGGTTCTAAATACAAGGATGCAATAGTTACCTTTTGCATAGTGGGCACCTAATGTAGATCAAAGAATTGCTCCATCTAAAAAATACAGGTGATTGGATCCTTTCCATAAAACTTTTGAATGTTAATCTTGGGGATAAAGTAGTTTCTTGGACCTAAATTGAACCCATGATGTTGTAGTGAATTTTCAACTTTAGAGGACTCCAACTTCCTACTCTCCAATTTTTTTTCAATTTTCTCCATACGTGACTGGAATAAGTCATATTTTTCCTCCTTATCCTCTTCTTGAGTAGATAATTGAGGAATAAAGTTATGTTTGATATCCTTGATAAACTCCTTTGAGTGTTGAATATCTTCTTTACTAGCCATCCCTTTGGGATCTTCTTTACTAGCCATCCCTTTGAGATCCTCTTTAGAATCCATCTTCTTTTCTAATTTAGAAATGTCATCAATTTTCACATTTCCTTTAATCATATATTCCAACTTGGACACTCTAAAAGAAATGTATTCCATTTCCTCGTATGTCGAGGGTGAATACTCTAGGGGTTTGAGTGGAGTGTGATTCTTTCCACTTCATTTTGGTGGAATTTTTAACAATATCACACCCTATGGTTTGCCGCAAATATATCCTTCTACTAAAATCTATTCAAATGAAAAATGGAGTACCTTTTTCAAACCGTGATTGGGAGACTATTTTAGGTCCGACTTGTAACTGCGTTAAAATTTGAATTGCGACCCCTATGATTTTGAAACTTCGGCCTATAGTACCTTGATATGTTCTCTTTCCAATTCCTCGATTCTGACCTAATTTGGATGAGCCAACAAAAATTTATTTCAAAATACCAAAGCTTCTTATTTTTAGCCTATCCAGAAGACTGAAATTATACTGAATTAACAACTATCCACAATAACAACTAATAAACAACTAATAAACCCACTAATATATCCGAGCCTACATAAATAATATGTAATGCACTAAAACATAGGGGGTAATGTGCCACAGTATATGGTGTAATGTGCCATCATTAAGGGCTTAGCAGATTATATATCCGATGGGGGAGAGCTTGGATGCAATGAGAGTGATAGACAGTAAACATGGAAAGATGTACTGGATGTTGGGTCATCCTATTGATGGTGAGTTCGAAGGGATATTGGACTAAACGAAAATATCAAAGGTATCCTGTGGAGAGGCTTCTTCCATCTCAATTATGAGATATAGTTGGCATAATATGACTCTTAAGGATGGATAGGAGGGTGAGGATAACTCTAGGTTAGATTTGTCTAGAATAGATGTTCAACACGTGATTCAGATTATGCAACTGAGAGACGTTTAGTTTCATAGGGAGAAACTTTGGGAATTGGATAAAGGAGGTTGGATACTAATCATGGTGGAGATGTCAGCAATATTTGCCTCACTAAGAGGGAGCATTAGTTTTGGTAAATCGAAGGTACTTCTGTCCCATGTGCCTAGCTGTAGTGGTTTGAACACATGTATCTCACTTCAATGACATAAAGTACTTTATAATATGTTTCTGTAAAGTGACTTTCTGATAGTGACTTTATAAATATATAGTTCCTTGTACATTATAAATTTAAGTTGTACTTTTTTATTATTTTGGGGGAAAAGTGACTTTTCAAGATGAAAGCAATTTTAATATAGTGCATGTCTTAAGGGATTTAAGTGAACTTGTGATTAAATCATAGGAATCAATCTTGTGGGCCAAGATTCAATCTTGTATATAGAATCCAAATATTCAAGGAAGTTACCCTAAAATGAATAATAAAATTAGCTTGAATGAGACTCATTTGGCACACATTCCAAGAGAGATCTTTCGAGAGAAGTGTGAGAGACACAAAAGATGCAAGAGAGAGTTGAGCTAAGAGAGGGAGAGTGAAATAACATCCAATAGGGAGGTCATGAGTTTCAAGGAGAAGGGCACACTTTCTAGCAAGGGGTAGCACACATCCCAGGGAAGAAAGAGTGGGAACCCACTCCAAGGAATGAGTAAAAATGAATGTTATTAGTACAACAAAGAAAGGGAACATTTCTCCAAGTTAGAGGGGTTTCATGCTTCCTAAGGAGTGGGAGGCACAATTCCAAAGACAAAGATGCAACATTAAAGAGGTCGTACAATAAGAGAGAGAAATATTTTTTACATAGTCCAAGGTAGATTATTGTATCCATTTCATACATCAGTTTCCAGCACTGAAAACAATGCAAGTTTGTAGGTATTTCAAGAGAAATGATTGCTATTGTTTTGTACTTATAGTGAACAGAAATCGAGTAGATTCCTATAGTAGTCACTGTGGGTATTTGGATTAGAAATTGAGGTGAATTTTTTTACTTATATTTCTGATTTATTCTTGTGCAGTTTATGCTACAAGTACAATTGTTGTAAGCCTCTGAGATCTCTCATTTAAAGATCAATAACCTGTAAGGGTGTTTCTAAGTTATTTGTACTAAAACATTTGTATCAAAATGTGATTAAATTATTGTTGTTCACTTTTATATTAAGTTAATATATTTCCAGAATTAGCCATTATGTGTTTCAGCTCATAAAAGTACAATAATTTACCAAGTTTTTAGAGGTGACTAAAATATGAGTTTTGGCTAACTATTTGAAAAAAGTGTTGGATGAGTTTATGCTAATTTTATGACATTATTTAACAGAAAGTGTAGAAGTGTAACTTCAACACATTCAAATAATTATTTTAAATTATACAGATTATTAGGTTAAATTAAAATTTATTATACAAAATATAAATTTATTTCATCTTGAATTTTATTATAGTAAATCTAGTAATAGGAAATGTTGAGTGGTAATTTCACCATTATGGTGGAATTGCATTTGACTTCCTTGGAACTAGTATTTTTTTTTTTAATTTAGTGAAGAATAGGATCTTCAGAACTACATGAATTAACTTTGAACAGAAGGTTGCAGAAGAGAGAGAGAAGAATTTCAAAAAGACTGATCAATTACTCATGGAAAAATTGCATACACATGGAGACAAAATTGGAATAATATCATTACATCCATTAATCAGTATATTGAATGTAATATGATGGCATCACAAATAGGAGAACTTGAATTCCTAAGATAGGGTTTGAATCTACCATCCTGGACTGACACTAGAGCTAACTTGATGTGGGAAAATCACCACTAGATCTCACTAATGCAACTCTAGATCACTGAATCTGTTCAAAATTAGTTAATTGACTAAGTTAGGTGAGTAAAGGAACCATGATTTCCTCAAAACATGCAAAGTGGCACTAGGATGATTGAGAGTTAACCAATTGATCAGAATCAGAGCATAACTGAACATAACTGAACACCGATAAGGTTCAACTATTGGTGACTACTGTTGGAACTCATAGTGCATTCCTAAAGTATAGGGATTGGTCCCTGAAGATCCTAAACTCATGCAAACAAGAGCATTGATTGTTAGGTGGGACCCATATGAGTTCCCCATGGAACTAGTGAAGTGGCAATGACCTCCTAAGATAGGAAAAGACAAATAGACTATGGTGTTCAAAGGAGGATTAATTAATTAATCTTAACACCCCCCTTATGTTAGGATTATAATCCTCCCTTGTCCAATTTGGTCAATTATTTCTAAATTAGGAGTATTTTCAATCTATATTTAGTCACTAGCACCATTGGGTCCACATGTACCAGTTGATAGAGTGTGGGGAACACTAGTTGAGGCTAACTACCACTGACTATACTTGCATGCATTAGTTTAGGCTTCTCCTAGACCAATACCTACAATTTAGGAGCCACTGGGAGTGTCGGAACCAACCTCCTTCAGTTGAGTTCAGTTAGTGGCTAGTTAAGCCCACTTAGAAGTCAATTACATTCAGTTACATCTAGTTACATTCAATTTGCAATGGTCATTGATTAAATGCATGTGGGAAGGCGCCTTTCCTCACCTACCACATTCAATTAGACTAGTTAACTCATTTTAACTAACTGAGGCACTGATTTAGACAACTGGAGCTAAAAATTTAGGCTTCGATAGTGATTTAGACATGTCCAGTTATCCATTAAGTTAGGTAGATTCAATCAATTCAAAATCCTCTCTCATGCATTCGAATTGGCTGGTTATTAATACCAGTGTATTGCATTGTAATTATTTATCCAATTACTTTTGATTAATGAAAGCATTACACAACTGTAAGACATTTTTGCATTGTTTCATTCTTCAATTTTGAGTAAAATTGTCTGATCTATTTTGTGAGTTGTGTTTTGATCCACAGATCTATGTGCTCAATTTTATATGGTATTATAGCCTCGACAAGACAAGGCACTTCTCCTTCTACAGATTCATACTTGGATAAAAAAAATTTGATTAAAATCGCTCCTTCTAGAACTGTACCAGAAGCTTAGAATTTACCACATAAATCCTGAGCAAAGGAATTGTTAATCAAGCTTGCTTGATTGAATAAGTTGGGTGTGAAGAAAATTCCAAAAGTGCATGTTTTCGACCTTACTTTTTCTGTTTTTCTGTGTGATTTACAAGTTTTTAGTCTCCTTCACTGCATTCACTACAGCAACACAATGGCCCCTCCTATGGAGCTTCTCACTCCTTTCAACTACCATCAATGGAAGGAGGACATGGAGATGCAACTTCGCTCCAAAAGAATCTACAGAGTCACAATGGAAATAGATATAGAGACAACTCATTATGTTGACAAAGAAAAATATTGGAATAATATTGATGAAGCATATGGATGTATGTTCCTTTCAATCTCTAGAGATCTTCTCTTTTACATCAATGTATTGAAGACTCCTATGGATATTTTGGATCAACTTGCTACCCTATTTGATAACAAAGATGACCTGAGGATCTATCAGCTAGAGAATGAGCTGATTTCTCTTCACCCAGGCAACTTCGAAAGGTTGAATGATTTCTTCACCAGATTCAAGCATCTGGTGTTCCAGTTGAAGCTATGTAAAGTTGAGAAGGAGGATGATCAACTCATATTTTCCATCCTCTCAAAACTTGGCTTAGATTACTCAGTATTTGTATCAACCTTTCATACTAGGAAGCTCACAACACCAAATTGGAAGATGCCAACTCTCAATTCCTTCATTGAGCCTCTCACCCATGAGCATGATAAGCTGGTCCAAATGGGGATCATCAGATCTTCCAAAGATCAAGAATTGGTTGTTGGAGGACCCAAAGCTATGAATGGTAAGAGGAAGCAAAAGAATGAGCCTACCGTGGAGAAAGAGCAGTCAGATCAGTCCTCACGTTCAAGGAGAATCAAGAAGAATGGAAAAGGAAAGATTCTGTGTTCTTACTATGGAAGGGGATTTCATCTAGAAAGCTCCTATATGAGAAGAAAAATTGATGAAATGGCTATTCTTCTAGAGAAACATAACATCACTGTTCCTGTTGGTGCAAGGAAGGTTGACCATAGAGAAGAACCTGAAGAACATGATGAGAGATTCCATGCACTGAAGGCTAGATGTTCAAGAACACATGCCTTCCTCATAGATTCAGGAGATTCCAAACATATGGTTGAATCCATAGAATCATTATCTTCTTTATAGTCTACCGATGTCCCTAGTATTCACATGGGTAATGATAGTCAAATTCAAGCCAAATGGAAGGGTTATATCAAGAGTGAACATGGAAAGTTAAAATATGTGCATTATGTGCCCTCCTTAGCTGCAAATCCATTATCTGTTTACCAGATGAATTCCACTAGACCTCCAAAGAGAGTGACATTTGGTCTTGACTCAGTGGAGATCGCCGATATCTCTACTAGGAACATCATAGAGAAGGGTGCTAAAAATCATGCCTCAAGGAATATGAATTCTCACACTTCCTGTCATTTTCAGAACTAGTGCACTCTCAGCTTCCACTTGAAAGGGGAGGTAAAAACATTCTATCTACTCCTTTTGCAGTTTCCACTAGTATTTCAGAATCAAAAGTAGAACCAGTTGTATCAGTTTATGAGAGTGAGATTCAGAGTGATTAGATCCAAATCTAGTCCCTGCTCCCAAGCGGGCAGCTAGGAAGATGATTGGAAATCCATATAACACACGGAGGAAAAAAGATCAGTTTCATAAAGAGAAACTTGCGTTATGTCATGAAAAATCACCTCCTTCAGAGAGATGCAACAAAATCCACGTGAGATGCTACATGGAAAGGTCTAATCAGCTACACTGCTCTCAGAAGAACAGAGGGGATCATACACCTCTTCATCCAAAAAGAGGCAAAGGTTACATTCTTCCTTCCTTCCATCATCATTTTGGGAGAAGATGGAGAAGTATACATGCTAGGCCCCATGATACCTATGCACGGAATATCATGCATGCTGCTTCACTAAACCACAAATATGAAGGTTGTAGCAACATTTCCTCAATTTTTTTTAACTTCAATCCTGATTCTACCTGCTTAGCTAGAAGGGGGGATTTCTTCTCATGTGGTTTTTTCCTTGTTTCCTTGGATTAAGAAGTTACTTTGATTTAGATTTAATGGGTGAACTATGGTCTTAGTTACCAGGGCCCACACATTTTCAAAGTTAGCATTCAGGGGGGGTGTTAGGATTATAATCTTCCCTTGTCCAATTTGGTCAATTATGTTTAAATTAGGAGTCTTTTCAATCTATATTTAGTCACTTGGACCAGTGGGTGCACATGGCCTAATTGGCCCACATGTACCGGTTACAAGACTATGGGGAACACTAGTTGAGGATAACTTCCACTGACTGCACTTGCATGCATAATTTTAGGTGCCTCTTAGACTAATCCCTACAATTTAGGAGCCACTGGGAGTGTCGGAACCAACCTCCTTCAGTTGAGTTCATTTAGTAACTAGTTAATCCTAGTTAGGAATCAGTTACATTCAGTTACATCCAGTTACATTCAGTTAGTGCTAGCCATTGATTAACTACATGTGGGAAGGCATCTTTCCTCACCTGCCACATTCAGTTAGACTAGTTAACTGATTCTAACTGACTGGGAATTGATTTATACAACTGGAGCTAACCAGTTAGGCTCCAATAGTGATTTAGACATGTCTAGTTATCCATTCAGTTAGGTAGAGTCAATCGATTCGAATTCCTCTCTCATGCATTCGATTTGACTGGTTATTAATACTAGTGTATTGCATTGTAATTATTTATCCAATTACTTTTTATTAATGAAAGAATTACACAGCTACAATCCATTTTGCACTGTTTCATTCTTCAATTTTGAGAACAATTTTCTGATCTATTTTGTGAGTTATGTGTTGATCCACAGATATATGTGCTCAATTTTATACCTTAATCCTAACTTGTACATCCTGATCCCTAGAAACTAATACTAAAGGTCACCCATACAATATAAATGCAAAAAATGACTGCTTGAAAACCAAGGAAATGAGGAAAACCTCATGGGAACCCCACCCCCCCTGAAAATAAGCAAGAAAAACTAGTATCAAGCTTTCACATCAAGATAAAATGTATTCTTGAATAATAAAAAACTTGTGAAAATGTTTATGCAATCTGCATCTCTGTGGACCAGTAATGTAGTCTAATGGTCCTTGTGTGCACTAGTTTCTTGGTACTGTGCATGTGAACCTCTCCACCTTCTTCCAATATGATGAAAAATAGGAGAATAAATTACTACTTTATCTCTTCTTTCTGTAGGAAGAGTGACATGATCCAATTTTTTCTTCAATGAGCATAATTGTTGATCATACCTTACCATCATGTAGCATCTCTCTGAGAGTTTGTAGCACCTCTCCAAGAGAAGTGTATTTGATTGACATAGCACAAGGCTGAATCTCTTTTTGAAACTAAGATATTGTTCTCCTCGTGTCATATGACTCTCCGTTCATGTTCCCAGCATCCCTAGTAACCATTTCATCCCATCTAGGCCTAGAATAGAGAGTACGAACTGGATCTCAATTTGGATCTGATAGAACTTCATCTTTAATTCCATAACCTTATTCAACTTGGCCCTCTGCTTTGGATTCTGAATCTCAAACATTAAGGTAAAAATTATCATATGAAAAAGGTTTAGGAAGGATGAATTTACCTTCCCTTTCAAATGGAAACTAAGATGGCACTGGATCTAAGTATGGAACAAAGTGTGAGAATTCATATGCCTTGGAGGCATGGTTTACAACACCTTTCATTATCAACCTCCTAGTTGAGATATATGAGATATCCATTGAGTTAGGACCAAATACAACTCGCTTTGGTGAGCTTGTATGAGTCATTTTGTATACAGACAAATAATATGTAGCTAAGGAGGGCACATAGAGGACATTCTTGAACACTCTATCCTCTAACGTTATTGAACCCTTCCCTTAATCTTGGATTTTGGTGTCATATCCTATGTGAATACTTGGACCATTAGTAAGTTGTATTGTAGAGAATTATTCTTTGGATGCAACAATGCCTTCTTCCTATTACTCGGCATACGTGACACCTATTGATATTTTTTAGCCTCCTCAAGTTCTATGAGGAGGCCACATCCCTCAAGGGGAACACTATGTTCCTCACCCAGTTGATCACACATTGGGATCATCATAGGTAGGAATTCTAAGTTGATCTCAATCATTGGTTCTGACCCACCGAGGAGGGCATATATTTTATCACAAGGATCCCTAGGAGGGGTGATGACTTTCCTCAATTCCCTAAGGTCCTAGTTGGAGTTGTAGCACTCAGGTAGTATATGTTCAGAAGTATGTTGACCTGAACATCCTCAATCCTAGTAAGTTCCAGGTGAGTTATGGGCAGCTCTCCATTGATGATTTTGGTAGAGAGGATGTTAAATGTATATCTTTGTTGGTGGAAACCATCGTGCATATCACTAGTGATGGGAAATACATTAGTTTCCCCGTATTATACTATGTTGATTCTTTACTACAAGCACCTAGATGTGTTAGGTGGTTTACCACTTTTTTAGGAAAATTTTAAGTTTCTTTGTTTATTTTTTAAGATATTTTCGACCACGGGGAAATATTTTGACCAACACCCTTATATTTTGATGATAGATGTGCGTATGCGCATGTGAGGGATCATGACACCCAAGAGGGGGTATCCTAAATTTCTAACAAGGATCTCCATGGATGTGATCAAGATGCTAGGAAGCGAGGACCCACATAGGTTATACATGGTTCCATATCCATATGCCATATTGGATTGGAGAGGGTATACCAACATCTTATTCACTCAAGACGATCCAACATACGATAGAGGTAAATTTAGCATTATGCTTCAATTAGTTTAGTTTCATTTTATTCCTTTTATACTTAATGTAAATGAAATTTATTTTAAATTGTTATATTAAATGCATTTTAATGAAATTCTATAATTAATATTGTGAACTATATATTTTACATATGTTGGGACATTTGATGGTGATGTGTCACATCCTCCAAGTCAGGATGAGGAGGATATGGATCTAGATGCAGCTCATCCTTAGGTACCTTATTTAACCAGACCTAACCTTCAACGCAGTCTAGATGAGAGGTTCCAAAAGGACATTGTAGACAATATGTCTACAATGTTGGATGATCGAGGGTTCATCCTATATAACTAAGATACATATTAGGGACCCTCAATGCACAAATATGTGGAGGACTATTTTTCATGATATGAGGATGGTTGTGTGGAAAAATTGTTATGCTTATATTTCAGACGGTATCCACCATAATAGTTCATCATTAGACGAGGTTGGATATCCTATGTCGGCTAGTCCACCTCTTTCTCCACCATTTGCTTCGACTAGTGGTGCAACCTCCACATCCACTCCACCTTTTCCTCATCCTCCACCTCATTCCCCTCCACCTTTGACATCTCATCCACCTCCTTCTCCTCCACCTCCGACGTCTCATCCACCTCCTTAGACATCATCTAGTTCTCTACTCCTACTCGACCTTTCTCTTGATCCTACATTATCATCTCCTCTACTCTTGCTTGACCGACCCTTCAATCCTACTCATCAGCTCGACCATCCACCAATTCCTACTTCAGATTTTTTTATTTTAGAGATGCTTAGAGAGGGCCATACACTTCATCTTTATGGACCTGCCTCTCTTTCTCTCAGGCCTCCTTTTCTTTTTGGTATAGTTATTAATGCCTCTAGATCTGTTGGAAGAGGTGTTGATACTGCCTATGGCTCTATTGGTGGAGGTGATGAAGCATCTAGATATCATTGGAAAAATATTGATGATACCTCTATTGGTGGAGGTGGAGGATATTTTTTTTTGAAAATAAAAACCATTGTCCCCAATGATTGTAACCATTGGACCCCTAAGAAAAAATCAACACCACCCATTGGGATAGAAATCATTTGACTATTCAATACATATTCCCCCATATAAATATTGATACTATGGCATTTCCCTTAGCATATTATAGTTCCTCCATCTGCAATCATTACTTGAAACTCTGGTGCTAGATATACAAAGCAATTAATAACCTTAGATAATTTACAATGAATGAAATTATGAGTACTATCGGAATCAATCAATATTGTTACCTTATTATTGTTTATGTATCCTTCAATCTTGAGAGTTTGAGGAGTGCTAATTCCAACCAATGCATGACAAGATATGGTGGGAGTAATTTCTTCTGAAGTAGCCTCTTATATTTCTTCGTCTTGATATTCTTCCTCTTCTTTGGTTCTTCCTCTTCAAAATCTATGTAGAATAATTTCTTCTCGCCACACTTATGTCCCTTACTATACATGTTGTCACAATTAAAGCATAATAATCTTTCTCTACTTTCATCTGGTTGTTTGGGTGTCAACCTTTGTGGTGGTTTAGAAGAAGGAACATTATTTTCTCTGTATGTGTTGGAGAAGGTATTTCTAGTAGTCATCACCGTATTTTCTTTTCAACCTTCCTTTCCATCACAAAATAATTCTCTAGGGATGATGGTTCAAAAAGACACACCTCATGTTGAATGTTATCTTTAAAGGTTCCAATAAATAGATCTAACAAATTATCTTTTGAAATATTCTTCACTCTGAGACTTAGCTGCTGAAATTACTTGATGTACTCTATAACTGGACCCTTTTGCTTGATATTTATCAACTAGATAAAGAAGGTGTTTCTATTTATATCCCCATAATGTGCAATCAATTACTCTATGAATATAGACCAAGATATAATAGAGTCCTTTTAACGGTTACAAATTCCTTGGTACCATACAAATATATAAGGTTCTAAATATAAGGATGCAATAGTTACCTTTTGCAAAGTTGGCACCTGGTGTAGATCAAATAATTGCTCCATGTGATTGGATCATTTCCATCAAAATTTACAATGTCAATATTGGGGATAAATTAGTTCCTTGGACATGAATTGAACCCATGATATTGTAGTGAATCGTCAAAGTTTGAGGACTCAAAATTCCTACTCTCCAATTTTTTTTCAATTTTCTCCAAATGTGACTGGAATAAGTCCCCTTTTTCCTCCTTATCCACTTCTTGAGTATATACATGAGGAATAAACATTTGTTTTATATCCTTCATCAATTCCTTCAAGTCTTGAAGATATTATTTTCTAGACATCCTTTTGAGATCCTCTTTACTGGACATACTTTTGAGATCCTCTTTACTAGCCATCCCTTTGAGATCCTCTTTACTAGCAACCTTGTTTTCTAATTTAACTTAGTCATCCATTTTCTCAATTCCTTGAATCATATCATCTACCTTGGACACTCTAAAATATATATGTCTTCCATTTCATCATATGTCAAGGATGAATCCTATGGGGGTTTAAGTGGAGTGTGATTTTTTCAACTTCCTTTTGGTGGCATTCTGAAATATATATATGTGTGTGTGTATATGTGTGTGTGTGTGTGTGTGTGTGTGTATCACCATGTAGTTTACCAAAAATAGATACTTCTACTCCAAGATATTCAAATTCAAAATGACGTATATTTTTTCAAGCCCTTATTACAAGGATGTTTTATGGTCGACTTATAGGTGAGGTAAATTTTGAATTTTGACTCCTCTTGGTCTGAAAATTATGCCTATGATACCCTGATGTGTCCTCTTTTCAATGTCACAATTTTGACCTAATTTGGATGTTTGAAAAAAAATTATTGAAAATCTTGCAATGCTTCTTATTTTTTCATATCCATAACAAAGAACTTGTATGACATGTCACATGTCCAATATTTTGTTTCTATAGCTAAAAAATATACCACATATACCATGGTCTGTCTTCTTTTATATGCAACTAGTCCCACCCAATTTGGATCTCGGATGCCTCATATATGACCTTTTCCCTATAACACTTGTTTTAGACTAATCAAAATCCCTATATTCCTCCACAATTATATCTGAAATTGTGATAGATCAGGATTTGAATTTCGGACTGGATATAGTTCATCCTATTTATAAGTGGGTTTTTAACCTCGATCTTTGAATCCTTGTAGAAAAAAATTGTAGCAAAAATTCCAAGCTGACTCGTTTTGCAGGAGCCAAACCTAGGGAAAGAGCTCTGATACTAAAATGTTATGAATCCAATTCCTAGAAATAGCATAAAAATAGCAGAAATAGACAAGAAGAGAGTAATCCAGGCCTTAAAAATGAATAACAAAGATAATTAGCAATCCTCTTGGAGAGAGGAATATCCTTACACAATGAACTGAGTACATAAGACAAGATACAATGATGACTAAGATATGAATATCTCCTTCATAGACATAACAACTAATTAACCTAGGCTGACATAAGTAATATGTAATGCACCACAATATAGAGGGTAATACACCACACTATATGATGTAATGTGCCATAATTAAGGGCTTCACAACCAACTACAACTGTGGGTGGCTAATTGTAGCACTCAGAGTGGGTTCCTAAATTATAGGGATTGGTCCCTGGATCTCCTAAACTTATGCATACAGGCACATTGAGTGTTAGGTGGGCTCCATATGAGGCCCCCATTGCACTAGTGAAGTGGCAATGACCTCCTAAGCTAGGAAATGTCAAATAAACTATAGTGGCCAAGGGAGGATTAATTAATTAATCCTAAGATTTTTAAGTTGTTAATAAAACAAACAAAACAAATTTTTTAGAAGTTAGGATCTACTTGTTTCAAAGACATGGAGACTTATTAATGGCATTTCTTCTTGGTAACACTTTTTCTTACACATTTTGAGCTCATGGCTCTTTTAAATTAACATGTTAGATGTAAACCATCAAAATAATATTTTCTTTATCAAATTCATAATTCTTCTTATTTATAAATTTAAGTTTAATTGTTCTATTTAAAATATTATTCCTAGTATGAACTCTAAAATAAAATTTATTTTTAGTAATAAATATGGAATCATTTTTTTTCCAATATTCCATCATTCATTATGAAACAACAAATATGAAACAACGAATATGAAAAAATGAAACAACAATAGAAATAACTTATAGCTCTAATATCATGGTATGATATTGATCCATGTTAACATGGATTGATTAAACATTTCAAAAAAATGCAACAACGATAGTAATAACTTATAGCTCTAATATCATGGTATGATATTGATCCATGTTAACAATGGATTGATTAAACATTTCAAAGTTAAAATGTATCACTTTTATATTTTCTCTTTAATTTTCTTTTATAATTTTGTTTATTAACACTACCCTCCCACCATTACATATGATACATATTATGTAAACTAGGTTGTAGAATGCAATTTGCATTTTATAGTAATATTCAATCATCTTGTACATTCAAAAAACTAGAAAGCAATGAAATAATAATGTAAAACATATGTGCATTAATTCTTTACTTTTGCTATGTATGTGTTAGTTATACACCATGGATTAAAACAACTAGCTTCACATTCTATTTTTTTCTAAGAAGGACTTACACAAATCAAAACTCTTATATAATTAATTATAACATAGTTTAAAATTTACTAACTATGTAAAATCTAATTCTTTCTTCTCTACATGGAGTTGTGATTTTAACCTTTACTTTAGTCTACATTGGCTTGTGATTCTAACTTTTACACACTTTACTATAGCTTTCAAAAATTACCATATTAAAAGAACTAAGCCTAAATCTTAAATACAATTAAATGACTAAACCTAAATTTAAAAAACAAATAATTGACATAGTAAACAACTCACGTGATTTCTGATGAGTCTTTAGAATCATATAATTGACATAGTAAACAACTCACATGATTTCTGATGAGTCTTTACAATCATTTATAAACATGTTCATAAAATAGTCATGCAAATTATCCAAATCATAACCCCTCTTATCTTGCAATTACATATTTTTTTATATCCAAATACAATTACATATCAGTTTTTTTTAATGTTAGAAGTTAAATGCTGATTTTATATTTACTCTCTTTTTATATTTTTGTATTTCCATATAAAGATTAAAATTTCAATGAGTATTCGTCTATGTATTAATAATAATATAAAAAGGCTATAGGTTCCTTTATGTTATGAACCGTGCAACGGATTTTAGTTGTACGATTGATATAATAGTGCTTTTGACAAACACGGGGTCACTCATGTGACCTCATGTTCATAGTTCCCTGCATCATTGAATGAAGAAATATCGAGTACTAAACCTTAAGCACTAGATGTAAACATTGAAATTGGTAATGCCCCTTAAGTCGTTACGAAACTTAATAAGATATTTTAGAAACATGGGAGAGACCTCACACTTTTCACTTGTTACATTTGCATCTTCCATTGCGAATGCTATAGAGCAATTATCTAATATATTTGATTACATGGCTAGGAATTTTTAGTATTATAGGATAAGTTTAGAAAAAAACAAAGAGAGACATCTACAATTTTAAAAACAAGATCTAATAACCTTGTTCCTTAACCCCATAACTCATTTACACCCTTTTGTGTAAAACAAACATATTTGCAAGCACTATTACACATACAAACCTTTAAC
Source organism: Pseudotsuga menziesii (assembly GCA_001517045.1). Taxonomy (NCBI): domain Eukaryota; kingdom Viridiplantae; phylum Streptophyta; class Pinopsida; order Pinales; family Pinaceae; genus Pseudotsuga; species Pseudotsuga menziesii. Next base: position 200,135 of record LPNX010429547.1, on the reverse strand, counting down.
AACCCACTGAATGGATATGTTATTTATGGATTTTGATAATCCCCACCCTACTTGTATTTATATAGGAAATTATGTCCCAAAGGTGTTTTAGGTTATTATGTAGTGAATTCGAAGGGGTGGGTCATAAGTTTACAAAATATTAACAAAAATTCCAAGTGTGAACTATTAAAACTTCCTCATCCTCGTAGGAAAAGGATTGACCCCCTTGCCCATTGTCTTATCATTTTAGATAGCATTCACCAAGCCCAAACCTCAATTTCAACCTTGATATGTTGTTAGTTTTCCTTAAGATCTTATTAGATTATATAAGATCTTTATCTGAAAGAATAACAAGTACAACAAGATGCATAAGATATAAAAGATACACGAGAAACAAAGATTTTCACCGGGGAAACCATAAAGGAGAAAGGAGAAAACCCCGCAAACTTCTTCAGAATAGTAAGATGATCAAAAGCAATAATAAGAAGTATTCAGCAACTATCTATCTCTCCTCCTCTGACTCTCTCTCTCTCTCTCTCTCTCTCTCTCTCTCTCTCATGTGCACTTGAGAGTGTGTGAGGTGTGTATAAATGAGGGAGAGCGCCTCCCTATTTATACCCTTTCAAGTCACTAACCAAATATAACATTCGAGCCTACATGTCATCTCACATGGGGCCCACTTCTTCTAGAGACACTACAAGTACATATTACATGGTGTTACACTGGGGACTATTGCCCCGACTTACAATGGAGGTTGTACCTCAAGGTCTAGACACAATTAGACATCTTGTAAAGGGGTAACACACATCCCCAATGGGGGTACAACAACATACAATGATAATATACATCACACTATCTTTCGAAGTTACAAATACATCAACAATCCCTCTTAACTAGGAAGATATTCTCTCTCTACACATTCATCAACACATCTGGTCAGGTCTTCATTGCATCGTCATCATCACGGAGTCATAGAGTCTTCATCCTAATTGTTTCCATCATCTTCTTATAATTTGATCATCGTACCATACTATCTGTCATCAGAAGTTTCTACAATGCAAGCCCTTTTTCATGTTGGATGTAGGCCTAGTCCTCTGTCAGCTCTTCATCTCATCTCAAGCAATCCTTCTCGGAGAATATGTCTAGGATCTTCTTGACGTTTCCACAGCAATATCCTTCATCTCGTCATATCCAGATCATCTCTTTTGTCCTGCACAAGACAAACCAACAAACATCCAAAGCATCTACGGTCAACCTGTATTCTATTAAAAGAACCACCTAGGTGAACCTCTTTTGCTTCATGAACTTATCATCTCATCATGAGAACTTCATATATCTCATATATATGGTGGGACTAATTATGACCCAACAACCTGCTACACTAAGACCTTTTTACGTTCTTCTAGTCAACCTCAAGGAATTACATTTGAACAACCTACATCCAAGATCTTTTCCGTTCAGATAACCTTCGGGACATATTACGTTCGAGTAACCTATGTAACACGCCAGGGATCAATATTTACACTTAGACAACCCACGGGACATATTACATCCAAATAACCTTCGTACCACACCAGGGCTCAATATTTACAATCAAATAACTCGTCTCATTTCCCATGTGAGATAATATGATGTGTATAAGGACTGATTACATCCAAGGATAACCTGCAAGCTTCGCCAATATGTTACATCCAAGGATAACCTATATGATTGATTACATTTGAGCAACCTACGAACTTCCCCAGGATGTTACGCTCAGACAATCTGTCTTTCTAGCTATGCTAGAACACATCACTCCCTCTTTCGAGGGATCTCGAACTAGATCACACCAAGTCTTTCTATGAAGTACTCGAACTTCACTCCCCCAAGAGGATTTTTAAATACATCGGCTATTTTCTCCTCTATTTCCATGTACTGGAGCTTCACTGCTCCTCTCTGCACCATACCCCTGATATAGTAGAACTTGATCTCGATGTGCTTCAACTTGTCATGGAACACTGGGTTTTTTGTCAACTTCACGCAAATCTGATTGGTGTAGAAGATGCAAGTCACATCCAACTCGAGATCAAATAATTTAGACAGTAGCTGTCGCAACCACACTGCCTCGCAACTAGCTGAGCAAGCAGCAACATACTATGCCTGGGTTGTGCTTGTCACCACACATGATTGCTTCCTGCTGAACAAAGAGATCATGCCAGATCCCAAACTGAAGCAACAACCTAAGGTGCTCTACCTGTCGCTGGTGCTACCTGCCTAGTACGAATTAACATAACCGTGTAGGTTGATCTTCTGATTTGCATCATATTTGAGCCCATAATTCACTGTACCTTTTAGGTACCTCACAACATGCTTTACCGCTATCAGGTGAACCTATCTTGGATCCATCAGGAACTAGCTCAGGGTTTTCACTGCAAAGCATATGTCTGGTCTCGTATTCGTCAGATACATCAATGATCCAATCATCTAACAATACATCATGGCATCGACCTTCTCAGATGAAGCATCACTTAGAAGCTTCAAGTTAAATGCCATAGGTGTGGCCATAGCCTTACAGTCCAACATCATGAATCTCTTCAGAATCTCCATTGCATACTTCCCTTTCCTAAGGAAGATTCCATATTCTTTCTCCCACACCTCCATTTCTAATAAGTAGTGCATCATACATAGGTATTTCATTTGGAACTTTGTAGCAAGTCTTCTTCTTGTATCTCTAATGAGTTCCTCATCGCTTTTTAGAAACAAGGCATCGACATATAGCAGGAGTATCACTGGTCTTTCATATTCCACCTTGAAGTAGAGGTTGGAATCTTCTTTACTCTTGGTAAAACCCAAACTCATCAAGAATCTATCCATCATGTCGTACCATGTCCTCAGTGCTTGTTTCAAGCCATACAAGGCCTTCTTCAATTTACACACATTGGTCTTCCTATCATGTGTCTCAGATCCCAATGGCTATTCCACGTACACTTCCTCCTCAACTATACCATTCAAGAAGGTTTTCTTGACATCCATCTAGTGTACTTTCCATTTCATAATTTATTCCAAATAAAATATGGTCCTTGTGGAAGTGTACCTCGCCACAGGTGAAAATTTCTCTTCGTATTATATGCCTTCTTTCTGTGACAAGCCTCGTGCTACAAATATTTCCTTGTGTTTCTCAATTCTTCCATCTACAACATTCTTGATATTGTAGATCCACTTTGAAGTCACGACAGACTTCTTCTTCTGCCTCGGAACAAGTTCCCAGACACCATTCTTCATGATCGATTGATATTCCTCGATCGTCGAATCCTTCTTTTCTTTATTTTTTGTAGCCTCTTCACAGGTGGAAGGTTCTTTATCAATGATATCACACACCAGGGCCACATAGCTATTGTAGGCATTTTCCCTCTTTCTCTCTCTATGTATTCCTTCTAGAGTGCCATACCTTTCAGCTTCTTGTAAGAGCTCTCGTTCCCATGTTGGTTTCCTCTCGTGGGAATCCTTCTCAAGGAATGTCTCTACTAGCTCTTATGGTTCTGTCATGTCGTGATATTCAGGTTCTTCTGGAATTTCTTCACCAATTTCCATGTATCGGACTCTCATCTCTTTAGGTTCCTCGACTTCCTGGATAGGAGTCCTCCTAGATCTGAAGCATGTCGAGTCTTCATCAAAGTTTGCATCTCTACTAATGTCGATATTATTGAATCTTGGGAATTATATTCGGTAGGCCTTCAATGTATCATTGAATCCTATGAATACACCCCTCCTAGAAGGATTGAGCGTGGTCCTTTTCTCCTTTGGGACATGTATGTACACCGGGAAACCAAATATTATCAGATGGATGAATCTGGCTTTCACTTGTGAGAAATCCTCTTTAGGAGTCTTGTTGCCAAGTACTATATGAGGAGTATGGTTTTGTACATACACAGTTCTTCTTGTTGCCTCCACTCAAAGGTGCATAGGAAGATCCTCATCAAGCAAAATTTCTTTTGCCGCTCCCATTATGGTTCGATTCTTTCATTTCGCAACCCCATTTTGTTGAGGATTGTATGGATTTCTCAACTCCCTCTTAATCCCAAATTCTCTGCAGGGTTCCTTGAATTATTCCGAAGGGATCTTTCCGCCATTATCTGACCATAGAATCTTGATATTTCTGGTTCTCAACCAAGCCTTTATATTCCTTGAACTTACTAAAAACTTCACTTTTCTCTTTCAAGAAATATATCCAAGTCTTACGTGAAAAATCATCTATAACATAGTACACATACCCTCTAAATGAGCTAGAATACACAAGTCCACATACATCCAAGTGTAATATATCCATTATTACTTTAGCCTTGCTCTCACTGCTGGGAAATGTCTTCTTTGCATTCTTTCCTTTTGTGCTTCCTTTGCAAATGCACTCATGCTTTTCCTAGATCTCTAACAATCTTGAAAATATTTGCTTTCCATCAGTAGTGCTCTGTAGTGCACATGTGCAAGCCTTCTGTTCCATAGTTCATTTGTACAATTGACTCATGAACCAATTCTTGTTCAGGATGTCCCTTCAACTTGTACAATCCTCCGTCTTCTTCTCCAATCACTGTTGCATCCTCTATTGTCTTTCCTCTGGGCCACATCAGAACCTGGCCATCGACAAGTGCAACCCTAATTCCTTTTGCATCTAATGCAGATATGGAGAACAATTCTTCTTCAATCCTAGAACATATAACACATCCTTCATCTTTAAGGATTTCCCAGAGTAAAGCTTGTATGAAGCTTCGCTTCTTCCTTTTATGAGGTATTGATAATCATTCCAAGTTTCACCTTGTGAGGTGACTCATGTTCAAATATATTGAAGAATAATTATTTGTATCCAGTCATGTGTTTGGAATCTCCACTATCAATGAGCCAATCATTGCTTACGTGTGTGACAGTGCCAGTAAGTACTAAGATTAGCACATACTATTCATCTGAATCATTCTTCTCCCGTTTGAATATTTTGTTTGTTGGTTCTTCATATTCGAAAATATGAGCATGGTGTCTCCTTTTCTGAATGGGACAATCTCTTGCCAAGTGTCCATTTTCATCACAAGTACAACATCGAACATTTGAAATATCTATTTTGGTCTTCTTCAATTTCTTGTCCTTCTCCTTGTTGTGATGAAAGTTCTCCTTCTTCTCCTTCTTCTTGAAGTTCTTCCTGGTGTAAACTGTGAGAGCTTGATCGTCAGTTGCTACCATAATTTGCTTCTCTAGTCACAAGTCTAGCTTCTTCTTGTGCACATTCTTCTCAAAGTCTGCTGAAAGAGATCAACTTCTTTCTTGCACAAATCCCTTGAATGAATGAGTCCCATGATCTAGGGAGACCATTCAGATTAGTCATTACAATTTCTCCTTCTTCGACATTTTCTTCAACTGCTTCAAGTTATTCTTTGATTTGAGCAACCCTTGCGAAGTAAGACTATATAGTCTTGGAGTTTTGTATCTTCACATTCTTGAGTTGGTTCCTCAAAGTCAGCTTCTAATTGATGTTCTTTCCTTTGAACATCTTTCTCAAGGAATCATATACTTCCTTTGGTGTCTTGAATGCAGACACATGGGGTATGAGGTGATCCTTTAATAGAATCTAGAATGGGTCTCCTATCCTTATCCATTATTCTCTCATAAGTAGCCTTAGCCTCATCTCCCTCTGGTTCTGGAATATCTCCAGAAATAAACTGATCCAAGTCATTTTCTTCAAGGATCAGGGAGATCCTGTACTTCCATGCCCATAATTCATCATCCCCTCCAATCTTGTCCTCAAGCTGAGTATGGTGAGTCATATTTTCAAAATGAGAACCTCAAATGGAAATAGTAAATATTTGGATCTTATTGATTTTAGGTGTCTGACTAGGTTCCGAAGCAGACTAACCTAGGGTTTGTTAGAGAAACCCTAATTTTCCAAACTTGGAGTTTGGGAATTCTGTTTGGAAAGAAATATGTGCCTCCTTGAGACGAGTTGCTCAGGTAGGTCACTTTCTGAAAACTGAGGTGGGAAGCCTTTGATACTCGATGCCCTAGTTCCTCCCTGCAGTAGTTGCAACTAAAAATTGAAACTTATCCGATTCAGAAATAGATACCACCAAAAGATGCGCCCTAGTGAGGAGAGTTATCTTATCCCTCTTCACTTCATGATCTCTGGAGAGAACACCTTTAAATAGGAAGTCCTAGTTCCTGTAGCTGCACAGTGCCTTGTTTCAGAGAGGCTCTGATACCATGTTAGTTTTTCTTAAGATATGAGTAGATTATATAGGATCTTTATCTTAAAGAATAACAAGTACAACAAGATGCATAAGATATAAAAGATACACGAGACACAAATATTTTCACTAAGGAAACCATAAAGGATAAAACCCCGCAAACTTCTTCAGAATAATAAGATGATCAAAAGCAGTAATAAGAAGTATTCAAAAACTATCTATCTCTCCTCCTCTGACTGTATTTCTCTCTCATGCACATTTGAGAGTGTGTGAGGTGTGTATATATGAGGGAGAGCACCTCCCTATTTATACCCTTTCAAGTCACTGACCAAATATAGCATTCAATCCTACATGTCATCTCACATGGGGCCCACTTCTCCTAGAGAGACTACAAGTACATATTACATGATGTTATACTGGGGACTATTGCCCCAACTTAAAACTAAGGTTGTACCTCAAGGTATAGACACAATTCAGACATACAATAAAGGGGTAACACACATCCCCAATGGCTGTACAACAACATACAATGATAATATACATCAAAATATCTTCCGAAGTTACAAATACATAAGCACATGTAGCTTACTACAACATAACACATTGATTGCTTTATCGCTTAAGGAGAAATATTCATACAATGGTGGGTAGGGGTTGGGCCTTTAGGCCATGAAACAAATTCTATCCATTATAGGGGATATGGACAAATGAAACATTTTTATCCTAGCTCATGTGATCCTCATCGATGCTTAAGTTACAAGAAAGCTTATTAGGGGTCGATGGAGGCCACTGCATAGGAAAATTTCACAGAGGAGGTTAGTATGAAATCCTTTCTTTATACTTAATTATGTGTGTGTGAGAGAGAGAGGGAGGGAGGGGGGCACAGGAAGAGAATGAGAGAAACTAGTTTCCTATATAATTTACTATGTTATTTTTTACTATATCTAATTATTTCATGTGTGTAGTTGCTACATTATTATAGTATTCTTGTGTCACATAGGAATTCATCCATAAAAAATTATATCATTGATATAGTAGATATAGAATCCTTCTTAATCGACATACCTCACAAGTAGGTATTGTGTAACTTTGTGCAATAATATATTTTTTTTCTAGTAACCTCCTATGAATGAAACATGTTTGTATTCTTACAACATACATGCTACCCTATAAAATTTCTCACACATTTAGGTAGTTAATATCTCTAGTCAATATTATTTAATACAATTCATTCCTATAGTGGGATATGTGTTATTTCTTAGAAAGTTTCACATTGTAAACATATTATTCATATTTCTCTTTTGAATATAAAATAGGTTTTCAATTCATATACATACTAAGTTTTATCGAGAACATAGCTAGGATGCCACCTATTAGACCCCAATGCAATGAAGTTGATTGACCGATTACTTCTCTTTAAGATTTCAAATAATAGGTGTAGGTGTCTCTTATGTTATATGTCATTTTAGAAATCACCCATTTAAGGAATTCTAGTTAACTAGAACACAACATTTTTTAAATAGAATACAACATTTGGAAGCCAATCATGTCAATATATCTAAAACTTGGTTTCTATGAGACTATTAGATGTTTATTAAACAAATTAAATGGATGAAACAAGTGATACAAATATAAAATAATGATATTTCTATGAGAGATGAGTGTAGTGTTTAGGGTTTACAAAAACTTTTTTGTTAACCTTATAATGTTGTATATGTTATTTTTGTTTCCTATTTTGGTCTAAGTTATTTCAATAATCATCTCATATGTAGACATTAGAAATGAAATAATAAAATACATAATCATCAACATCTTAAAACTCTCAAATAATAATTGCATGTGGATTGTGTCAAAGGATTTTCCAAAGTCTCACAAATTAAGAGTGCATTTTGTGGCCACCTCCACCCCCTTGGTATTTACATGTGAAAACAATATTGAATCCCTCTTTTTTAAGAAAAATCAAGGTCGCCATCTTAGTTTTACTAAGTTTGAATTGCAAGAATTATGGCATCATAGAATAAAATATATTTTAAAACTATAACTAATATTAGGTGTGCTCATTAGACATTAGTGCATTGAATACATGGTGTGCAGATATGTATTGAATGCACCAATAAATATTACCATTAAAATGAAAAAACCAATTATTCAGCAAACATCAGTGCACCCGTGTTCGGTGTTATGACATCCACTAGGAGCATCATGATGCATTTACATCATGTATGTGCACAATAGATAGTTTGTTTAAATGGTATAAATGCAATGCATTAGCGGTGCTCTACTACCTCATAGTGCAATGCAATAACGTAAACAATATTTTAAAAACTATAAACTAATAATAGTTCCCTTCATTACACATAAGCACACTAATGTTATGGTGCTTCTATTTGTATCGAACACACCAATAAATAATAGCAAGAAAATTTAAATGCCAAATTTTTGGTGAACATTAGCGCACTAGTTTTCGATGCGATGACATCCACTAGTGTCACCAGGGCACTTTAAAGTTACATAAGCACACATTAAATTGTGTGTTTAAATAGTATAAACACACTAGATTACCGATGCACTACTATTTATTAGTGCGTCGTCATAACAAATTTATTTAAAACCATTAACTAACAATCAGTTCGCTCATTAAAAATAATCCCAGCGACTTTATGGTGCGTTAAATTTATATAAGAACACCATATACGTGTTAGTTTTTCATCATATAAGCTAGCATTACGATCTTAGGATCTTTTCACTGAGAGAATAACAGGCACAGCAATAAAACATAAGCACATCACAAGAGACAAGAGACACAAAGAGTTTTCCTCGGGGAAACCATAAAGGAGAAAACCCCACAACTTCCTCAGAGATAGAATCAGCACAAAATGGTAAGACCCCAAAACAGTAAGATGCACTACCGACAGTAGTAGTCTTCTTCTTGTCTAGTCCCAGTGTATTTCCTTCCTCACTAATGCACCACACTTGAGTGAGTGAGTGATGTGTTGCAAGTGATAAATAGAGAGGCTCTCACTCTCTATTTATATTCTTCCGTTCACTTGAAGTGCACTCCAACATGTCGGCCTCACTTAACAATTACTTACTAGAGTCGACATCTCTAGGAGTGTCTAATAACCCTAATGCCCCACCACTTGTGGGGACTTTTCCTCCTCTGACCAATAGGAGGGTAACACAATGGTGGGGACTATTGCCCTGACTTACAATGACTCTCCTAGGGTCGACTTCACTAGGATAGTCTAATAACCCAAGGGCCCCACAACTATGGGTACTTTAACCCTTGACCAATAGGAGGGTTACCCACAATGACTTGACATGACTTTCTCATTATAGAAACTTCCCGATCGGAACATCGAGGCATGACATGACTCAAATACATCCCGGAATAAACATCAGGTTACAATAGATAAGAAATACAAGTGAATACATTCCGAAGTTACAATTACATCAACACTCCCTCTTAACTAGGAAGGTATTCACTTGACACAATTTATCAGCACTGGTCTTCTTCTCTGTATTAGCTGGATCATCTCGTCATCAAGTCATCTTTGTCTTCAAGTCATCTTCATCTTCAAGTCATCTTCATCTTCAAGTCATCTTCATCATCAGATATAGATCATCTCTCGATCTAGATCATCATGGAACATCATCACAGGATCTAGATCATCACTCGATCTGGATCATCACTGGCTATCATCACTGGATCTGGATCATCACTGGCGATCATCAGTGGATCTGGATCATCACTCGATCTGGATCATCACTCCTGGATCATCATAACTGGATCTGGATCATCACTCGATCTAGATCATCACTAGTTGTCATCACTAGATCTGGATCATCACTGGCTATCATCACTGGATCTGGATCATCACTCGATCTGGATCATCACTACTGGATCATCATGACTGGATCTGGATCATCACTCGATCTAGATCATCACTTGCTGTCATCACTGGATCTGGATCATCACTCGATCTGGATCATCACTGGCTGTCATCACTCGATCTGGATTATCACTGGTGTTATCTCGTGATTATTCTCATCATAGGAAGTTCTACAGAGCCAGCCCTTTTTCATGCTGGTTGTAGGCCTAGCCATCATGTAGGTCTTCATCCAGCACTTACATCTGACCTACTCATCAAAAAGGCACACCCAACACTTACATATGACCTACTCGTCAGAAAGGCATGCCCAGCACTCACATCTGACCATATAGGAACCAATCCTATAATCACATCAGAAAGGCCCAGCACTCACATTCACCAGCATGGTAGGCACATCTACTACCATCTGTGAAATGGCTCTGCACTTACATCTGACCTACTCGTCAGAAAGGAACAATACTCACATCCATCCAGGCTGGAACACATCCTGCTCACAATGATGGAAGAGTTCTGCACTTCCATCCAGGCCAGAACCACATCTGCTCACAATGATGAAAAAACTATGTTCTTTTCACCCAGGCTGGAACCACATCCTTCTCACAATGATGGAATATTTCCTCACTTTCATCCAGGCTGAAACCACATCCTGCTCACAATGATGGAAGAAATGTGTTCTTCCACCCAGGCCGGAACTACATCCTGCTCACAATGATGAAAGACTCTCATCCAAGCGGGAACACATCCTGCTCACAATGATGAAAGATTCCTGCACTTACATCTGACATACTCGTCAGAAGGGCATGCACTCACATCTAACCTAGTAGGAACTGAATCCTACACCCTCCTCAGAATTCCCCCCAGTCCCAAACTGAGCTACCTGGTAACGGACCAAGTGCCTCCACTCTCCCGGAGAGTGGCAGTTTCCCTTACATCTGTCCTACTCGACGGAATGGCCAGCAATCATATCTGACATGGAAGGAACTGAATCCTCTCACCATGACAGAATGGCTCATCCCTTATATTTGACCTACTCGTCAGAATGGATATGGATCTTAGCACTCATATTTGACATGGAAGGAACTGAATCCTCTCACCATGACAGAATGTCTCAGCCCTTACATCTGACCTGCTCGTTAGAATGGATTTGGGACTCATCACTTTCCCTCGGAGGAAACCTCTATTTGGAGAACACAAAGCTTCTCCCTGAAGTACTCAAACTTCACTCTGGCTAATGGCTTCGTCAACACATCAGCTATCTGTTCCTCCGTCGCAACATACTGGAGCTTCACTGCTCCTTTCTACACCATATCCATGATATAGTGATACTTGATCTCAATGTGCTTCAACTTGTCATGGAACACTGGATTCTCTGACAACTTCACGCAACTCTGGTTGTCACAATGTATACAAGTAGCATCCATCTAGAGATCAAATAAATCAGACAGTAGCTTCCTTAGCCATACTGCCTCACAACTAGCTGAACAAGCTGTGACATACTCTGCTTCAACTATACTCAGTGCCACACAAGATTGTTTCCTGCTAAACCAAGAGATCACACCTGATCCCATACTGAAGCAACATCCTGAAGTACTCTTCCTGTCGATGGCACTGCCTGCCCAATCTGACTCAACATAACCCTCCAGATTAATCTTTTGATTCGCATCATACTTCAGCCCATAATCAACTGTACCACTGCATGCTTTGCAACCATCAGGTGAACATGTCTCAATGTGTTCACAGCAAATCAAATATCTGGTCTCGTGTTCGTCAGGTATATCAAAAAACCAATCATCTGACGACACATCGTAGCATCAACCGTCTCTGATGAAGCATTACTTAATAGCTTCATGTTCGATGCCATAGGTGTGGTCATGCAGTCCATCATCCTAAACCTATTCAGGATCTCTACTGCATACTTCTCTTGTCCACACCTCCATTCCTAGAAAATAGTGCATCGACATATAATAGGAGCATCACTGGTCTTCCGCTTTCAACCTTGAAGCAAAGGTTGGAATCCACTTTACTCTCAGTAAATCCTAGAGTCATCAGTAATCTACCCATCCTGTCGTACCATGTCAAACCTCAAGATATTCTGTAGTCACTCCCTCTGAAGCGAAGCATCATACTCCCTCTGTCTCATGTACTCTATGCACTGAAACATTCTGTACTGGAGTGACAAGTAGCTTCCTATGCTACTAGTATTCTATGTATCCATCTAGTGTATAGACTTGCATCTTCAACCTTGTAGCAAAGGTTAAGATCTTCATCAGGCTCATCATGTATGTGTTTAAGCTCTTACTAGCTACAAATGTCTCTTCGTAGTCTAGACCTTCTTTTCATGAGAAGCCTCATGCTACGAATCTTGCTTTGTATCCCACGATGTTTCCATCTACTGCATGATGGAACTATGAACTTCTCTTTAGGTCTCGATACTGCGCCCTGACATCATTATTCTTGAACTAGTATTCCCTTTCTTCTTGGTGGCTAGAAGGTTCTGCATCAGTGATGTCACTGCACTTGTCATATTATTCTTCATTTTGAAATGTCATCACTTGCTCTTCGGAACAAGTCTTCATTCTTCTTTGCTTGTACATGATTATGTATGCGGTCTTTCCTACAAGTCAAATGCATTTGTATGGTTAGAACATTTCATAAGGAATATTCATACTGGAAAATACTTACGCATAAATATATGATCATGCAACTACTTTAGCCAATACAACATTCATCCATATCTCACTGAAACTTTCTAGATGCCTTCCATCTCTACAAGGACAACATTGAGATTGTGCACTAATCCAATATGTCAGCAAAGAGGTTTCATTCTAGATAAGTAGCAATGGAGAGTTGTATAGCACCATGAGCTACTTACCCATCACATGCATATTAGTAGTATACTGTCGTTAATGCAAACATCCTATCATGCATAATACATCAACTCAATATGAACAAATGCATAACAAAACAATATCATGACAATTGAATACTTATCTTTATTTGTTTCATGGGTAGACTCCTTCTTGAGCCTTCAGCTTCATCGTCTTCTTCATTCATGATAGCATTGTTTATTATCCAAATGCTAAGGTGGATAAGAGGTGCTTCAAGAGTTGAATCCTTTGTATTCCTCGTTGCTTGAGGGATCTTCTTTGTAATGTGAGATCTTGATATTCAATTGCTCCCATCTTCTCTTCTCTTCTTATGAGTCGAGCTTCTTCCTCTTCTTGAAGTCTGCTGAAAATAATCACTTCCTTCTGGCACACATTCCTTGCATGAATGAATTCCATGATCCTGGGAGGCTATTCAAGGTGGCTATCATCACTTGTACATTCTTCACTTCTTCTTTTACCACTTCAAGTTGTTCTTTGATTTGAGATACCCTTATGACTGCATGGTCTCTGCATTTTGGATCTTCGCATTCTTCAACTGATTTCTTAAGGTTATCTTCTGATGTATGTTCTTCCCTTCAAATAGCTTGGTCAAGGAATCAAACCTCATTGGTGTCTTTAGGAAATACACTTGTGGTACAAGTTGATCCGTGACTGAATCAACCATGATCTTCTTGGTCTTGACCAAGTTCTTCTTGTGTAAGACTTCTAGCCTCATCTCCCTCTAGAACTGGAACCTCTATACTCATGTAGGAGTCCAATCCATTTTCTTTAGAGAGATCATATAATTCTAATCTTGGAATTTGTCAACTTCACCAAGCTTATCATCAAGCTGATGTGATAGATCACTTTGAAATGATAACCTCAAATGAAAATAGCAAAGGATTAGATCTTACCGATTTGAGGTGTCCGTCTTAGTTCCGGAGCTGGCTGATCTAGGGTTTGCTACAGAAACCCTAATTGTAAAAACTTGTAATATTTCAGATATGATTGGATAGATAGATAGATATTTTCAAATGGAGTTGTCCAATGTACTCCTTTTCTGAAAACAATGGAGGGAAGCTCCCGGAACAGGAAGCCCTAGATTTCCAATTTCTTCTGCAGAAATGTCTGTAACTGTTTCTATGATATCTCTGAAATTTCTGCTCCTCTATGTCTGAAATTTCACACTGATCTAACCTCACAAGTCCTTGATCCAAAACCACAGGTTTCATCAGAATTTGTTTCACCAGTTTGGATTTATTATCCTTTTCCCAAGGTGACCTGTTACAGGACTGTTCAGAACAGTGAAGTTGTACAGAATGCCACGTGTCATTGGTTGATCTTCTGAGTCTGATATTAGCACCACAGAAATTAAATTCTGTGACCTTTATGAAACATCTTTAGGAATTCCATTTGAACCTCTGTAGCCCAAGATATTGCATATCTCCCCAGATGTCCTGTTTAGGGATGAATTCTAGAAGAGGATGGAACCCTAACTTGGAGAGATCATATCCCCTGGAATACAGTGAATCTAAGGCTGATTTTTGGAAAAAGTGTGAATATGGAATTTATATTCGGCCCCTGCAATTTTTTGCTCTTGATAATTCTCCAATATCGGGATATAGCGAATGTACCAAAACTTAGCATTTTTAGTATTTAGGGTTTTTCCTAGCTCGGGGTCAAACTAGGGTTTGACTTTCCCGTAGTTTCACCCAACCAAATTTCTTGATCTAGGTCTCTAAACTTTGGTTTTGATGAGGATAAAAATCCTATTCTAGTCTCACTCAAAAATTCCTCTTCTGTAGAAATCCCTAATTTCCGCATCGAAGACTGAAAATGCTCGGAATCGAATTCCGCTTCGACAGAAAGATGCACCCTTCAATGGAGATTCATCCTAGAATACTTTTGCTGATGGATTGTAGAGAGAGACCCAAAAATTAAGAATCCCTAGCTTCTATAGCTGCAAAATGTCTTCTTCTCAGGTTAGCTCTGATACCATGTTAGTTTTTCATCATATAAGCTAGCATTATGATCTTAGGATCTTTTCACTGAGAGAATAACAAGCACAGCAATAAAACATAAGCATATCACAAGAGACAAGAGACACAAATATTTTTCCTCGGGGAAACCATAAAGCAGAAAACCCCGCAACTTCCTCAGAGATAGAATCAACACAAAATGGTAAGACCCCAAAACAATAAGATGCACTCCCGACAGTAGTAGTCTTCTTCTTGTCTAGTCCCAGTGTATTTCCTTCCTCACTAATGCGCCACACTTGAATGAGTGAGTGATGTGTTGCAAGTGATAAATAGAGAGGCTCTCACTCTCTATTTATATTCTTCTATTCACTTGAAGTGCACTCCAACATGTCGGCCTCACTTAACAATTACTTACTAGAGCCGATATCTCTAGGAGTGTCTAATAACCCTAGTTCCCCACCACTTGTGGGGACTTTTCCTCCTCTGACCAATAGGAGGGTAACACAATGGTGGGGACTATTTCCTCGACTTACAATGACTCTCCTAGGGTCGAATTCACTAGGATATTCTAATAACCCAAGGGCCCCACAACTATGGGGACTTTAACCCTTGACCAATAGGAGGGTTACCCACAATGACTTGACATGACTTTCTCATTATAGAAACTTCCCGATCGGAACATCGGGGCATGACATGACTCAAATACATCCTGGAATAAACATCGGGTTACAATAGATAAGAAATACAAGTGAATACATTCTGAAGTTACAATTACATCAACAATACGGTGCATTATATTGATATAAGTACACCCTATGTCAATTTTTTTGCAAAAAAAATAAATTTTTATTTTAATACATATAATTATCATATAATGTTTTTATATTTATTTTTATTAGACAATCTAATTCATGTTGTATTTGAAACATATACATGAGAGTTGTGAGGCGAGGAAGCGGTTGGATGCTCAGGTTTCCCAGTATAACTTCCGGAGAGAGTGGGAGGCCAAGGAGAGGGAGAGATATTTATACCTTCTTCCTATTACTCAACATACATGACACCTATTGAGATTTTGTATCCTCCTCAATTTCTATGAGGAGGCCACATCCCTCAAGGGGAACATTACATTCCTCACCTAGTTGATCACACATTGGGATCATCATAGGTAGGCATTCTGAGTTTATCTCGATCATTGGTTCCAACTCACTAAGGAGCACATATATTTTATCATAGGCATCCCTAGGAGAGGTGATGACTTTCATCATTTCCCTGAGGTCCTAGTTCAAGTTGTAGCACTTAGGTAGTATATGTTTAGAGGTATGTTGATCTGAACATCCTCAATCTTGGTAAGTTTCAGGTCAGTTATGGGAAGATCTCCATTGATGATTTTGGTAGAGAGGATGTTAAATGTCTCTCTTTGCTGGTGGAAACCATCATGCATATCACTAGTGATGGAAAGTACATTAGTTTCCCTCTATTGTATTATGTTGATTATTTACTGCAAGCACCTAGATGTGTTAAGTGGTCTACCACTTTTTTACGACAGTTTTGAGTTGATTTGTTTATTTTTTAAGAGATTTTCAACCACTAGGAAATATTTTGAACAACACCCTTCTAGTTTGACGATAGATGTGCATATGCACATGTGAGGGATGATGATTCCCAAGAGGGGGTAGCTTGAATTTATAACAAGGATCTCCATGGATGTGATCGAGATGCTAGGAAGCGAGGACCTGCCTAGATTATACATGGTTCCATATCCATAAGTCAGATTGGATTGGAGATGGTATACAAACATCTTATTCACTCAGGACGAGCCAGCAGATGATAGAGGTAAATTTAGCATTATGTTTCAATTAGTTTAGTTTCATTTTATTCCTTTTATACTTAATGTAAAAGAAATTTATTTTAAATTGTTATATTAAATGCATTTTTAATGAAATTGTAGAATTATTATTGTGTACTATATATTTTTCAGATGTTGGGACATTTGATGGTGATGTGTCACATCCTCCAGGTCAGGATGAGGAGGATATGGATCTAGATGCAACTCATCCTTAGGTACCTTATTTAACCAAACCTAACCTTCAATGCAGTCTAGATGAGAGGTTCCAAAAGGACATTGCAGACAAGATGTCTACAATGTTGGAGGAGCGAGGGTTCATCCTATACAGGTGAGGTACATATCAAGGACCCTCGCTGTGCAAATATGTGGAGCAATATTTTTCATGATATGAGGATATTGGTGTCGCAGATTTTTTGTGCTTATGTTTTAGATGGTATCCACCATAATAGTTCATCATTAGACGAGGGTGGAGATCCTCTGTCGGCTGGTCCACCTCCTTCTCCACCAATTTCTTCAACTAGTGGTGCAACCTCCACATCCACTCTACCTCCTCCTCATCCTCCACCTCATTCCCCTCCACCTTTTACATCTCATCCACATCCTCCTCCTCCACCTCCGACGTTTCATCCACCTCCTTCGACATCATCTAGTTCTCTACTCCTACTCGACCTTTCGCATGATCCTACATTATCGTCTCCTCTACTCCTGCTTGAGTGAGTCTTCATTCCTAATCATCAAATAGACCATCCACCAATTCCTACTTAACATGTTTTTATTTTAGAGATGCTTAGAGAGGGTCATACACTTCATCTTGATGGACTTGCCCCTCCTTCTCTCAAGCCTCCTTTTCTTTTTGGTATAGGTATTGATGCCTATATATCTATTGATAGAGGTGTTGATACTGCCTATGGCTCTATTGGTGGAGGTGATGAAGCATCTAGATATCGTTGGAAAAATATTGATGATGCCTCTATTGGTGGAGGTGGATCATATATGCCATAGAAGTTAGTCCACTCAAGATATATTATTATATTTGGCATATTGTATCATGACTTTAATGTTATATGTGTTCATATCTATATATGTACTGCACTTTTCATTTTTTTGTTGATGTTTATTTATTTATGTGGTGAAAATTATGATCATGGAGAATTAATTATGTTTATGTCTATTATTAGTTATTTGTGTTACAAGATGTTTAAATCTGTTAGTTGTATATGTTACATGAATATGCCTCCTTCTCCACCTCGGCTGGTCCATATGCCTCCTGACTCTGTAACCGGGCTTCCAGCCTCCATGAACATTGGAATAATGCACTGAAACTTACAACTCATATACATATGAAAATGCAGGAACATTCAAAAAATAGTAATCTCTTCCGAAACCATTAGTAAGCATTCATCATAATCAATTCATTCATAAGAAAATACATTGCACAAATAAGAATAATAGAGAATACTTATCTTGAAGATGAATTTGTCCCGTAACTAGCTATGTCGCTGCAACATTCCACCCAAACATTGGCCACTTTTGTTCATTAATCTCTCAACACAACTACCACCCCCTGAGTTGGGCATGAATTCTGCAAGGAACTACGAAACAACAGACTCACACACATCCAAGCCAACATTCAATTGGATTTATCATACTTTCCATCCAATCCAACACACAGTTAGGTTTACCAGGCTGCAGGCATACAAGCCAAACATTGTTGGGTTTATCAGGATACACAGCCAAGCCAACTAACAGTTGGGTTTCTCAGACTGCACACAGTCAAGACAAAATTCATTTGAAATTATTAGACTGTCCATCCAATCCAACACACAGTTGGGTTTACCAAGATGCAGGCATACAAGCCGAACACTGTTGGGAATATTAGGATACATAGCCAAGCTAGCTAATAGTTGGGCTTCTCAGACTGCACACAGTCAAGCTAACATTCACCTCAAGGACAAACCAATCCAGGTAATAGATGGGTTTCTTAGGCCACTCATCCAAGCCATCTTACTGCTCAGTTTCTCAAGTTGTACCACCAAGGATGACACAAGGCCAAATGCACATCAAGACACAACCAAGCCAACTACTAGTTGGGTTTTTCAAGCTACTAAGGCAATTGAAAGGTATAATGACTAAGATAGTGACTCATTCAAGAGCTAGGGACACCTCCATAGGATCTATCTGGCCCTGAATCCACATTACCTGCACCCCAACACAAGGAAGCATCCCTTTCTTTGCTACACAGTCCCTCGGGCTATGCCTTCCCTTCTAGTTCTCTTCAGGGAGTGCTTTGAAGATTTACTAGCCACTCTTATCTTTTTTTGAGGTCCCTCTCTGCACTAGGTTTATCAAGCCCATTCCTCATCTCTTCCACTCTTAAGTATTGCATACAGTCTAGACCCAAACTAGGGTGCACATCATAGCAAACCATAGGGAGACACAACAACACATGGCTCCACAATGTAACACAGGTAACCAGGTTTGCATATCACATTGTAACATAGGATAACACTATAACACCACAACCAGGGTCTCGACAAAGAAAAATACTTGCAAAAAGAAACACTCCTGCATGAATGAGGAAAATGCTCTGCGCGACTCAACAACAGCGGAATGAATCATGAAGAATCGGGAAAATGAATAATAATGAACAACAATACCCCGAGGAATGGAAGAATATTCAAAACGTTCATCATGACCCACCAGAAACCAAGATCGGCACACATTCTTGGGTTTACTTGCTTCAGAAGCAAGAACGCATCTTCCCAGACTGCATACTTTCTCAGTCATGAAATCAGACTGCCATTCCTTTCTCTGCCTAAGGCATTAACTACCTCAACCAACTTCTGGAAGAAATGAATGATTGAGGAAAGAGGACAAAAGGGTATATGAGGGTTCATGGGTTCCCCCATTGACATTTGGTCTCACCCTATTAGCTCAAGAGTTTGACTAACTCCCCTCCCTATTCCTTGTGAAATCGTGCCCCGATCTCTTTCACATTACAATACATAACTAGCTATGGTATTTTATTAAATTGTACATTTACATGATATTCCAAAATGTGTTGTGCTTAACCAGCACTATAACCATACGTATCAACCTTGATCATGTATACTCAAAATACCAAATCGATGGAAGGGCCTTAGCCTTGAGGTCCTTGCCATGATTTACATACAATATATACATCAAGTACAATTTTAATACCATGGGGTCAAAACCGGGGTGTTACATTCCCCTCCTCCTTCATTTAGCACTGTCCTTAGTGATTTACAAAATTGAACAAAAATTCTACACTGGAACTACCTCAATACTCTGCAAAATTGAACAAAAATGGATGTGCCAATCACATGGCATCCTTCAGCTCCCACGTAGCCTCATCCAGACCATAGTGCTTCCACTACACCTTTGCTTGTCCAACGGCTCGATTCCAGAACAATATAGTGACCTTCCTATCGAGGATGTGCAATGGTTCAGTTTAGAACTCTCCCTAAGGTTCCACCTAAATCACATCCCAATTTATCACATGGTTAGGATCATGTAAATATTTCTTAAGAAAATAAACATGAAAAACATTATGAGTTCTAGTGCTAGCAGGAAATGCAATTCTATATGCAACTGTCCCTATTCTTTCAAGCACTTCAAAAGGACCACAATATCTTGGTTCTTCCTTGCCCTCACTCTAAGGTAAACATGATCCCCAACACTGAACTCTCTATGCACTCTATGCTTATCTACATATATGTTCTATCTGTCCTGGGATACTTTCAGGTTCTTCCTAATCTTTGCAACCTTTCTCTCCATTTCCTTGAGCAACTCTGGACCAAGCACAATCCTATTCACTGGATTATCCCAAGTCACCGGTTTCCTACACCTTCTTCCATACAAGGCTTCATATGGACTCATTCCCAAGGATGTGTGTTGTCCATTATTATATGAAAATTCTACCAAGTGTAAATAATATTCCCACTTGGAATAATATTCAAGCACTTGATTCACTCTCTTTATCTTTCCATCAGTTTGTGGATGGTAGGCAGTGCTTAAGCTCAACTTGGTACCTAAATCTGCAAATAAACCCTTCCAAAAATTGGAAGTAAACTTGGGATCCCTTTCAAAGATATTTTCCTTAGGCAATCCATGCAATCTGAAAATCTCCTTCATGAATATTTTTGCAATGGAATCGGTCTTATATGTGGACTTAACCGATATAAAATGTGATGCCTTTGTCAACCTGTACACCACAATCATGATGGAATCATCATGTTGTCTCCAAGTCATTGGAAATCCTATAATAAAACCCATGGAAATAACTTCCCATTTCCATTCAGGGACTGGAAAATGATGAAATAACCCTGTTGGGTGTTGATGCTCAACCTTCACCTACCGACATTTCATGCACTTAAAAATATACTCAGCAATGCCCTTTTTCATTCTTGGCCAAAAATACTGCTTTTTGGCTATAGCAATTATCTTCTGATATCTTGGGTGACCAGAATATGGAGCTTGATGGAATTCGTCCATAACAATTCTCCTCAAGTCTGCTACATTTGGAATGCAAATTATGTTCTTATAGGTAAGAAGTTCATCTTATTCCAATTTATATACCTCATACTTCTTTTCAAGACCTTGTTGCTGCAACTTGTCATTTATCTACACATACATTTCATTTTCAGTGGCATGATTAACAATCTATTGTCTCAAATCTGGTTGGAAAATACTAAGAGATGCCACATGCATTTCATGCACCTTCCTGCTAAGTGCATCGGCCACTTTATTTTCTTTTCATTTTATTTGTTTGATTTCAAAATCAAACTCACATAAAAACTCCAACCATCTAGCTTTCCTAGCATTCAAATTTGGATGATCAAACAAATACTTCAAACCAAAATGGTCTATCCTTAGCTCAAATTTTCTGCCCATTAAGTAATGCCTCCACATCTTGAGAGCATGTACTATGGTTGTAAGTTCTAGATCATGAGTAGCATATTCTTTCTCATGTTCTTTCAACTCTCTTGACTCACAGCATACTACGTGGTTGTATTGCATAAGAACTCCTCCAATTCCTTGATTACATGCATCAGTACACACCATAAAGTCTCTTTCTGGGTCTACATTCTTCAAAATTGGTGCACTTGTAAGAATATTCTTCAACTGCTCAAATCTTTATTCACATCTTGATGTCCATTCAAAATTTATCCCCTTCTTTTGCAAAGAAGTGATTGAATTTGCAACCTTGGAGATTCATTCAATGAACCTCCTGTAGTATCCTGCAAGTCCCATAAAAGACCTCACATCTGTCACATTTCTTGGGGTTGGCCAATTCATAATGGCTTCAATCTTTTCAGTGTCCACAGATATTCCCTCATCTAAGATAGTGTGACCAAAATAATGAATTCTATATTTATAAAATTTACATTTTCTCAAGTTTGCATACAACTTATGCTCCCTGAGCAATTGCAATGTCAGTCTCAAATGTCCTTAATGATCTTCCTCATTCTTAGAATAAATAAGCATGTCATCAAGGAAAACAAGAACAAACTTGTACAAGTACTTGTTGAAAACACTATTCATGAGATACATAAATGTAGTTGGTGCATCTGTGAGACCAAATGGTACCACTACAAACTCATAATGTCCATATATATTCATCTTTGATTCTTACCTGATGGTAACCAGACCTCAAGTCTGTAACGTCCCCAACCCTCTCACCAATGAAGAGAACGCTACCATAATACTATCTACCTGGGAAACTAGCCCCAAGAACATAAAATGGAAATTGCATTGAAGTAATAACATGCACAGATGCATAAATGTTTAACACACAGCAGAAGCAAATCCATTCCATTCATTCACATGTTCATTGTAATTCATAATCAAATGTAAATGCAGAGATTTAAACACAAGAATACTTATCTTATGAAGAAGCTCGTCCGCAACCAACTATGTCGTCGCAACGTTCCACCCAACCATAGGCCAATGTGCCATCAATCTCTCAGCAACACTACCACCCCCAAGTTGGGCATGATTTCCACAAGGAATAAGGAACACTAGCAGGCTCACACATAGCCAAAGATATGTCAAAACACAGTCAAGCCAAAGCTATGTTTGGGTTTATCAGACTGCCAAGGGAATGGAAAGGCTTGTTTGGTAAGCTAGTGAGCTCAACCATAGAGCTAGGGATACCTACACAATATTTGACTTGGATTTTCCAAAACGTACACACCCAACACAAGGAATCATCCCCTTCTATGCTGTACAATCCCTCAGGCTATGCATTCCCTTCCAATGCTATTCAGGATGTGCAATAAGGAACAATTAGCCCTCAATATCTCTCAATGAGATCCTCATGCACTAGGTTTATCAAGCTGGTAAAGCCTCATTTCCCCTCCCAATTCAACACAGACCACAACACAAATGCATACATAACAATTACACAATTTCTGGGTTGAAGAAAATAGTTTGGAAACAAAATGAATTGCTAAGGTGGGTGAAAACAACCCACTAACAGTAAATCATATCCCAGGGACGTTTTGGCCCTAACGTGGCCAAAAACGAATTCAATACATAATAATTACAGTGTTGGGAATGGACAAAAACATCATGGAAGCTAAAATAAAAAATGGTAAGTGGGTAAAATAGCCCCATGAGCCAAAATTTATTTTTAGCTTGGAAAACGGAGGAGAAATGCAACAAAATTGTGGGTAAGGAAACCCAACCACAGACCATTATAAAAATGAAAATAACAGCCTAAGGAGAATAGAGAAACGACTGCCCACATGAGGGAAAAACATACCCAGCAAACCCAAAAATGAATTTCACACACAAAAAATTCCAGCCGTTTGAGAGAGAGCCCCAGTATGGATGACTGATGATGAGGAAAATTCCTAGGAGCCCCCAAATTGTGAATAAGA
This sequence comes from Pseudotsuga menziesii, assembly GCA_001517045.1. NCBI lineage: Eukaryota > Viridiplantae > Streptophyta > Pinopsida > Pinales > Pinaceae > Pseudotsuga > Pseudotsuga menziesii. Next base: position 176,463 of record LPNX010429547.1, on the reverse strand, counting down.
ACACACAGCAGGAAAAATCGTTTAGGTAAAAACAACTCCTAAGCTTCACTGCGCAAGGAAAAATGGAGAATGTGGATGTATGTCCAAATGGGCATGCATTTTGGGTCTTTTCTTTCCCTAGAAGTCAAAAACGATTTTCCCCCAAAAATGGGTTTTCCCCAAAATCAAATTTCATGCCCATACTCTTCCCATCCCCATGCAATAACTACTTCAACCAATTTCTGGCAGAATTAAATGATTGAGTGAATGAGACAAGAAAGGTAGTTGATTGTTTCATGGGTTCTCCCTTTTACATTTGGATTTTCTCCATTGGCCCTAAAGGTTAAATATCCCCCCCCCCCCCTTATCCTTAGGAAATCATGCCCCCATCTCATTATTTGTTGCATAGACATAGCTGGTCATGGATATTGTAATTAAAATGCATATTTACATGATGCAAAAATTATAATGTGCCAACTAGCACTAATATATCATCGGCAACGATTTTAATCGTCGGAAAGTAAAATGTTAAATCAATGGTGGGGCTTGTTTTTCCTTTAGCTACACACCACAATTAATTACAATATATACATCATATACATTTAATGCAAATGGGGTCGAAACCGGGGTGTTACAAATTCAATCTTGGAAAATAGCTTTTCTCCTCTCATTTGATCAAAAGGTCATCAATTCGAGGTAAAGGGTATTTATTCTTCATGATGACTTTGTTCAGTTGTCTGTATTCAATAGATAATCTTAGTGTGCCATCTTTCTTTTTCAAAAACAAAACTAGTGCTCCCCAAGGGGAAAAACTTGGCCTGATATACTTCTTTTCCAACAACTCTTGCAACTGCATCTTCAGCTCTAGCAATTCTAGTGTGCTCATCATGTAGGGTGTCTTAGACACTGGTGCTACTCCAGGAACAAGTTCAATTGTAAAATCAATGTCCCTTTTCGGAGGAAGTCCTAGAATCTCTTCAGGGAAAACATCTCTGAATTCATGCAATGCATGAAATTCCTCCATCCTAAGAGTTTCATTCGTTGTTGCCTCCAAAACATGGGTTGCATAGAGTCTACAACCTTTCCTGCATAACCTCTTCAGTTGCATTGCTGAAATATGCCTAACAAAAATCACATTTGGAATGCCTCTTACAACCCTTGGGTTTCCTTCTTCATCCATGCATTCAAAAGTCTTATTATATCAGTCAAGCTTGAATCTGTGTGCTTCTAACCAATCCATTCCAATGAGGATATCATAGGAACCAAGTGGAAGAACATTCAGATCTACATAAGTGACTAAGCCATCCATGACTAATGGAAATTTCTCTACCACCTCACTAACCTTTCTCTTGGTTCCAGTGGCTAGATGAACAAACCAAGATTGGCTATGCTTTAACCTTTTTTAAAGACAAATATCAGCAATTCTAGGTGTGATATAACTGTGATTAGATCCAAGGTCAATCAAAACATAAACAAAATGCTCATCAATCTTACCTTCAACTTCAACCATAGTTGATTGATGATATGACTAGCAGTCCTCCAGTGCTACATAGATTCTAGGGATGGTCCCTGTCACTTGACCTAGAGTTTTTGCTTCTTGAATTTTGTGAGATTGCCTCACATACCCATTCTCAAGTGGACAATTCCTATGCATATTGTTTTCTCCACATCTACAGCATTGGAGTGGTTTTCTGATCTCTTTTGTATTTCTTGGTCTATCTTCAATCACTATGGCTAGCTTATTCACAGCTTGTGATGGCTGCCTTTGTCAATTTTGGAAGTGAGAAGGTTTGAAACATTTCTTCTCGAGTCAAAATTTGCATTCTTCTTGTCCTTCCATGCCTTATGGATATCTGGTTTTCCTTTGTTCTGATCATAACAATACTTGGCCTTTCTTATTGCTTCTTCTAGAGTTCTCACCAAAATCAATCCTGTCTTTGTAAGAATGAGGTAACCCACTCAGAGAATGTTGGATTTTCACTTTATCATCCTTGATGTACCTTCCATACCTCAGCAGCTCCAATAATTTGTTTTCATACTCTTCCATGGTCAGTTTTCCCAAATCCATCTCATGGAACTCTTTGACCTTATCATCATAGTACATGTCATAGAGGTACTTCCGCTTTAAATACTTCTTGAACTACATCCACGCAATATTTAATTCATTGATATTCCTCACTTGCATGAGGTACTCTCACCATATATATGCCCTTCCATTCAAAATGAATATGGATACCCTTGTCTTCATATTTCCAGAGTAGTCTTGGACTTCGAAATATTTTCTCATCCCAAGAAGCCAAGATTCATATTCTTGACCATTCTTTACCTCACCATCAAATGTAGGAGGTTTAGCCTTCTTGAATTCATCATGTGAACTGTTCTGGTAATGCCTCTTCCTCTTATTCTTGTGAGAAGAAGAGCTTGAACCCTCAGTGGATCCTTCAGAGTCAAATGACCCACTAGAATATTTATTTCTTCTTTTGGCACTTGTTGTAAAGGAAATTTTCCTATGGCTAGGGTTTAAGAGGCCATCAACGTATTGGGGTTGAAAGGTGGATGCAAACGGTTCTGCAAGTATATATAAGCAAGTTTCAAAGATTAGAATGGTTCATACCTTAGCCAAATGAAGGTTGATCCAAGCAGCCCTTCAATCCTCTTCTTGCTCCTCTTGATCCTCTTTCTCCAAGAGACCTGCAAAACGAATTATACCTTCCTCAAACCATTATGACCACATATAAAGAAATGATAATCAAAGAAATATGAAATAATAATATGATTAACATCATCATATGATCATAAACAAAGATTTAATCACACATTGAGCAATGATTTGGGAAGAAGAAGGACACCACATCTTTATTAATCTTGAAAAAAAGTACCATTATACCTTCTCTTCAATTTTGACACCTCACGAAACCTTGATTTGGTTCTGCTGCTTCTCTACTCCAAGGAACTCACCCTCCAAGCTCTGCAACACAAGGAGATAGCTTCTAGGGCAAAGGTGTGGGAAAAGAGAGCTCCAAATCCTCCAGCATAACAATGCAAAGATTCAAGTCTCCTCTCATGGACCTCCCTACCTCTATTTATATGCTTAATGAAGAGTTAGGGTCAAAGACAAAGTAGTTACAACTGAAGGAGTCAGTTGCATAACTACCCAAATTTCAAAATACCTATTTTTTTTTACATTTTCAGGAGGCGTACGCGGGTTGCAGAAACAACAGTCGCATACACAAGGAGTTATACACAGGTTGCAATGCAGAAAGTCGCATATTTAAGGCGTACATGACTATTATATATAGCAACTCACATACATACGTGGGTTTCCTTAAGGAAACTCGCGTACGTACGTGGGTTTCCTTAAGGAAACTCGCATACACATCAAAAAACTCATTTTTAGGGTATTTTTGGGCATTTTAAAACTTTGGTGTCTTCTAAAACGTTTTAGCTATCAGAAACACCTTTCCAATAGTACAAAGATGAGGTCAAACGGAGTTACAAAACTCAAGATATGGGTCCTACAAGTTAGGTTTTTTTTCAGTGAATTTCTTGAAGTGTCGTCATGGAAGTGTGGACATGTGACAAAAATATAGGAAATTGGTCACAGGCAGAGATGTGTCATTTTGAGATATAACAGATGCCCCCTAATGTATGAGGTTATAGGGGAAGATCATAGCTGAAATACATTATAAAGGAAACAACTAAGTATGGAGAGAGCAGAGAATCCAAGATCAAAAGGCTCGAACAAAGGTACCTAAAAGAGAGATAAATGTCAGAAAAAATTGATCTCTGGGACATACAAGTCCATATACAAAACATCTCCATAAAGATACAGGTGGATCCAACATATGTATAACTAATGAAACTATCATGGTCGCTCAATATGAAAAAAGACGCCATATCAAATCTAAAGGAGTCATGGGCACAAATGAACAAGGTGGATCCATACTCGACAATCGATCATAGCCACAAAAATACAAGGTGGATCTATGTCTTAGAAAAATGTCATATAAAATGTAACAAGGTCTTGCGCAACTCGGGCAATAGAAAAATGACGATGCTACTATCGACCCAAGGTCTTCAATCCAAACTGCCCAAAAAAGGTACGAATCCTAACCATCCGAATAAAGCAGTTGAAGTCGAACATGGAGGAAACCGTTTTTTTACTGGTCAATAATGAGAATCGTTAACAAACGCGAGGGAAACCACTATTAATGAAAATGGTCCCCAAGGTACCTAGTATATTCTAACAAGTGTGATACAAGGACTTGAATTCGAACACTTGAAGAATCCATTGAGTATGAGACATTAAGGTATTCCCACTACCCAATAGCGAGGGAAATTACCACTAAAGACTACAATCCCCAAGGTACTGTCATAAAAATCTAAATCTCATCCCTAGAGCAAGATGTTTTGTAGTCGATAGGAAGAGATCCATTGGAAGGAAGGCATTCATGCATCCTTCATCATCCAACACAAGGTAAGTCAAAGACTAATTGGATCTGGAATTGGTACTGAATTTCACAACAAGGAACGCTGAAGACATGATGTAATCAACTGATACCAGGGAATGACCGACACAAAAGGTCAAGGAAACTATAGAATGGCCAACAAAGGTTTAATCCTTGAATAGTGAGCACAACACAAAAATTGACTTAGGTAGCCTTTGACACAAAAAGGGACCAATGACACAAATCTGCAATGTAGGAGACATTGACAGATTCCCCATATAATTGGAAAAGAAACCAACTGGAGGAGTAAGAAACTCTAAATCGGGATAAGGTCAAAATACTAGGACCGAACTGTTGATAAACTCAAAACTGGTGCTTTGTTCAAGGAAACAAGACTTGTTGGCATGGTGTAAAAAACATGTGAATGAACTTCCCTTCCCCTCTTTCTTGTAAAGGTTTAACGAGTCCAAGAAAGCAAACTCGGGACAATCTTCATTTTTGGCAAGCTCGAAGAAGAGATAGAAGAATGCTTGATAAAGCACTGATTCATGGATTTTATGAGCCCGAACTAGTACATGATCGACGGTGTTTTCATAGTTTAGAGAGTCTGAAAACTCCAAAGAAGACTCCATGGGGGTGCTTTTTCATACAATTTAGTCTCCTGAGGCCGAAAAAGTATAAAACATACCAAAGAAGAACTCTCTTAGCTTCTGAAGAAGTAAGGCACACGTTTTTTGTATTTAGTTAGGAAGGTCCGAAAAGGGTTAAATTACCACCTACCCAATGCTCCTTCAAAAGAAGCATATAGCCTGAGTTTTATGAGTGTGAAGGAAGGCAAGATCACTCGGAAAGATCCATTTGATTACGATAAATGGGGCTTACAACAATAAACTCGATGCTTTGTTCTTTAGGGTTTAACGAGCATGACAAACACATAAAGTACACTCGAATTTTTTTTTTCATGTTTAGGTCTAGAGCACAAAAAAGAGAAAACTAAGCTCACACCGAGGGTTCATTTTTCGTAAGTTTAGTCCCTCAGGTCCGGAAAAGTGATAAACCTATGCTTGAGAATACTCTTCTCAATTATGAAGAAAAGAGAGTGTTCCTTTCTCGTATTATTCCACATGGTTCGAGAAAGAGATAACCTACCACCAATGTGGATGCCCGTTCATATATTCTTAATGAGCCTGAATGGACAAGTTTACTTGGTAGTCAAGTCTATTTTGAGGAGTCAGACCTGGGCCTAAATAAACTCAATATCTTTCCCATGAAGTTTTAACGAGTCCGAAAAAGTCAACTCGCGGCCTCCTTACTGTTTTTAATGAGCTCAAAGGAGAGCAGAAAGAATGCTCTAAATGTGAGGAGATGAGTGTCAGAGGCAAGAGAAAATAGTTCCAAGCATGAGGAACAAACCTATGCATAATGCAAGGAACATGAGCAAGATAAAGACACTCGAGGAAGGTCTCCTCCAGGTAAAGGGTGTCAAGTTGCAAAGGAAAAATGATACAAGGCTTAGCGACAATGAGAACAAAGATGAGGCCTTATACAACGATCTAAAAGTGTGGCAGCCGGCATCATGCTCATAAGCACGAGCAGGGAACATGCAAATGCAGTTACAGCTTGAACAACAATGCGAGGCTAGTAAACAGTTGTGAATCCAACTAAAAATCCTGTCTCCAAAAACCAACAACATCAGAATCACATTCAAAAGAAAAGATCTGATGCAGGTCACTTTGACAGAAACACATGCGACTTTGCTATCTTCTACAAAACAGAAAGTCAAGGAAAAATCGACCAAAGAAGATTCTATAGCACCAAGGCTCGAGGGTTTATAAGCAATAAGATCAACCTCATAAGGAGATAAAAATCAACATGAGAGATAGAGTCTACAAGAGCAAACTCGGTATCATAAGAGTTGAAAAATTCAAAAGAAAAATCAAACTCATCAGGATCACTTACTTGTTGTTTGGAGGGACCAACATAAGAAGAAAGCTCAGGCTTACAAGGAAAATCAGGGTTAGACTTAGTCACAACTGAACCGACATCCATAAGAAGGTTAGACTGTATCAAAGACTCTAGGAAGACTTCATCTGAAGCAAGGAGATCATCCAAGTAGGACACATGTCTAAACTTTCAAATGGATCGACAGAGTGGAGAGCAAGCTCCATAAACTGTATAGGATGACTCACATGTTCAACTGCTGGGACCAAGTCCTGAGAAGATAAGCATGAAAAATGAGGCTGCTTCTTAGTAGTAATTGAATGCAAAGGACATGAGGCCACACAGCTCACCTGTGGCGGGGGAGTGTCTATAGAAACACTGGGAATCGATAAAGGAAAGACCTGGTCTCTAGTTGGGTCAGGAGATGGATCAAGAAAATCCAACTGATCGATAGTGAAAATTTCTTTTCCATGATTAAAGTACATCACACGAAAGAATGTTGACACCATAGCTTGCATGGCATATACATAATCACGTCCAAGGAGCATATTGAAGTCCAAGGGGTCTTCTATCACCATGAAGTCAACTAAGACGGTCTTCCCACCCAAAGTAACATGTGTTTGAGCAAGAATTCCCAAGTCTATACAAGTTCTTCTATCAAACTCCAGTAACTAACTAGCATTCGACACAAGGCTAGGAGATCCCATGCCGTACCAAGCATGAGAAAACAAGATAATAACTGAGGCTCCTTCATCAACAATACAACGAGCAATCGTGTATGATTCAACTTTGACCTTTATCTGGAAAGGTGCATCAAAAGGAAGGCACGGATCAACTAGTCTATCCCAATCAAAGGAAGCAATCTGAGAGCTTAGTGGGGGTTCATCCGAAGTGAGTTCAGTGAGTTCTTAACTGGCAGTGAAGAAAATGTGACTAGCAAACACTTCACTCTCCAATGGAAGAGTGGGATTGATCGACAATGGAATCGATTCAACCACTTCATGAAAGTCACTCTCCGAAGGGAGAGTGGGATTGACCAAAGGTGGCATTGGTTCAATCACATAAGGATCACTCTCCAAAATAAGAGTGGGATTGACCAAAGCTGATATTGGTTTGACCACTTAATCAACTAAAGGTTGAGTAGGTTGTTGAGAAACTATAGGTTGTTGAGAAACTATAGGTTGTTCAGGAGAAGGAAATTCTTGAGTCTTCGACCACACTCTTCACACCTCTGCGATAGTAGGGCACTGGTGAGTAAGATGATCTCCCTCACATAGATTACAAGGGAACTTAAGTTTGCACTTCGAATGACCAGTTTTCTCAATGGTGTCAACATGACTAGCAGTGGATGACTGTTTGCTCTCAGCATGACCTATAGAGGCTGATAGTTTGCCCCCAACATGACCACCAGAGGTCGGGTGACTGGATCCAACCTCACTAAGAGAGGTTGGTTGTTGAAAATATTCAGGATGTTATAAAAGGGGATGACCATGAAACCAAACTCTTCGCACCTCCACAATGGAAGGGAATTTATAAGTAAGGTGATCTCCCTCACAAACCTTACAAGGAAACGTGGGCTTGTGTTTTGAACGGTTATTCTTTTCAACAGTGTCAACATGACTCGCAGTGGCTGACGAATTGTCTTCAGCATGAACCATAGAGGCTGAGAGACTGCCCCCAGCATGACTTGCAGAGGCTGAGAGACTGGGTCCAACATGACTTGCAAAGGTTGGACGAGCACCACCAGCATGAACAACAGAGGCTGAATGGTTAGGATCAACATGCTTTGCAGCAGTTGAGTGTGTGCCCCCAGCATGAACTTCAGAGGTTGGGTGGATGGATCCAAAATGAATTCCATAGGTTGGATGGATAGTTTCAAATTGAACATCAAAGGTTGAACAGGTGCCCTCAACATGAACTACAGAGGCTGAGTGACTGGATCCAATGCAACCTAGACAAGTTGGAAGGATCCCACCAGCATGATCAACAGAGGTTGGATGGTGAAGACCAACTTAACTTGCATAGGTTGAGTGCTTAGATCCAACATGACCTACAGAGGTTGGATAGGTGCCCCTAGCATGAACTACAGATGCTGGGTGGTGAGGTTCAACTTGAATTGCAGAGGTTGAATGGGTTCCCCCTTGCTTATGTTCCTTCTTCCTATTCCTCCTTCTTTTACTCCTTTTAGACTGTCGGTTACTAGTCTCAATACTTTCACCACATGAGGTAGAAGGAGGAGGAGAATCAACTACAGGTGAGGGGGAAGCAGTTTTTTGATGCCCTTGATATAAGGAGCTTACTTGAGAAGCACCAGGAGCATTCAAGATAGTTGGAGTGTAAAACAACCACACCGGTATCCCTAGGTTGAATCCAGGTAGATTCACGGTGGCCATCAAGGGAACACCAACATTCCCCGTGAGAGGAATAGTACAAGGAGTTCCCAGCATGGGGATCTCTTGGTTGGTGTTCAAAGGGGTGTTAGACATAGTTTCTAACAAGGAGACAAAGTCTGAGGTCAACAGGAAACCAAAAGTACCAAGCACACACATGAAGGCAGACTAAGTACAGACAAACCACATAGCACTCACTAAAAAATTCCTAAATCCAAACAGACAAACATGTATAAGATACGCTCTCCAAAAGAAATATGATAGACAGTTACTTGGCATCCCTGTAGATGTTCTTAGGCACAAGTGGAGGAATCACCCACTGCCCTCCCACACCTTCTATCGGGGTTACCTTCCAAGCCCGTCCAAGGTCAACCAGAAATAGCCTTTCAGTGTACCTGTGTATGAACCCTAGATGTCAAAGAGACTAAAGGCTACCTTAACTATATTGATAGTCTGGGGGGACAGTCGCAAGCCTGGTTCGTATGCATGGGCAAGGTATCAAAGCTTGAAAACCTGTCCAAGATAGAATCCCTAAATGTGCAAAAACCCTGGTCTACGCTTTGACAAGGAATCGGAGGGTTATCTGCTCAGTCCAAGCCTCCATGCGGCCTTGTGCTTAACTCCCGTTTGAGAGGAGCTTCCTAGATACAATCAACATAGAAAAGGGTTTACCTAGTGATTGGCCAACTACGTCTGAATTTTAACACTTGTGGGGATTTTAAACTCCCTATCCCACAAGTCTAGCCTAAGCTAGTTGGTGTATGACCCTATAAAATAAAAATTACTAATAATTTTTAAATTATATAGTTTATTTTAAGGGTTGTTTTTAATCAGAGGGTAAATGGCATGAAACTTATGTGGTGTTTTGACTCAAAGTTGAAACAAAATGACTAAGCAAAGAGATATGAAATGCAAAAAGAAAAAATTATTCTCTTTTTCTTTTTCAAATAGAAACTTGAAAGCCACAAAAGAACAAATTATTTTTTATTTTTTTCAAAAATAATGATATGCAGTGTATTAAAGACAAAACCCTAATCTACATGCATATTAAAACACTATATGTTCTTTTTATTTTTCTTTTATAAATGCAAAAGAAAAACTACCTACAAAGTAAAGTATGCAGATAACAAGAACAAAGCAAAAGAAACTCTGCTATACAATCACCAAACAAACTCTAGAATGAACTAAAGTCAGTATAAACCCTACATGGAAGGAAGGCTTGCATAAGAGACAAGTCAACTACTTTGGCATGGTGAAGTCCACCAACAAAAGAAGAAGGAAACAAACACCAACAAGCTTTTGAACTCAGACAAAGATCACTAACAGAGGCTGACCAAAAATATAAGCCAAAAATCAGGCCAAGCAATGGGGGTGGGGGAAAAGAGCAAAGAGAAAACCCAATGCTACAAAAAGGCTTACCATATAGATAAAGAACAACCAAAAGGGATGACACTAACTCCCTGGATTCATGCACCTACAGAGGACCCCAAAATACCTACCAAACATCCTACAACAATAGAAAAAAACCACAAAAATGAGGAAAATATACTGTTTTAGGGGCACACGCGGGTTGTACTACTGACATGTCACGTATCATACGCGGGTTGACAGTAAAACAAGTCGCGTGTGTTAAATCAGTAATTTTTTTCTTCAATTTTGGTTTGATTTCCTTTTTCTTTCAAGTTATTCATTTACTTTATTTTGATTTTTCCTCCTTTAGGAAATTTTGTTTAGTGTTTACATGAAATTTTGAGCCTGCTTTGAAAATTTTAGTTTTAAGCCATAGGTTTGTTTTTGGTTAAATGGTTTTTAAAGTCATTATATCAAATAATGGACTCCCATAGCATACTCTGAGTTTGTCATACATAATCATTATCCTAACTGTTTTTAAACTCCACACAAAATGCCCAAAAGCTGAAAAACCGCGAGAAAATAGCACTAGAATTATTCTTGTAGCGCTGGGGTAAAAAAATACCAAAGCCGCGCTACAAGAATATCGCGACCTTCATTTTTACTGATTTTCTAGCAAAATTTTGTCGTGATTTCAAACGTTGAATGACTAATCCCATGCTGTGAGTTGTTTTCTACGTGTGAGCTCCAGAGTTATCATGATTCTAAGTGGTTCCAGGTCGTGAAGCAAATCGTGGCTATCATTACTCCTAATGCGGTTTGGTTCGACAGGTGGCCACGTAATTCAGTCTAATGTGACATGAATTGTCATTTTCATGCACTATCAAAGATGAAGGAGTTCGTGGGGTAACCATAACTGCTGAAAAGCCGGATTGTGTCTATACAGAACAAAGGCAAGGTTATTAAGGCTGCACGAGAAATTAGCGCTCTTTAATTTCGCCGCTTGCAGTAAAATTGATTGTTGAAGGACATATGTACATTCTAGGAGAAGAACTTGATAGCCCAAGGCATTATGTTAAACCACTTTAGTCAATCAATTAACAGGTATTTCATGATAAACCCATATATCTGCAAATTTGGGGGTTTTTCCAGCAGGCTTCGTTTTATCAAAATTAATCGATGTAAATGTTAAAATGTGCTATGAAATGAAAATTCATCCAAGGAAGTAGCTTCCTGGGACATGTTGAGATGCTTTGTTAAGGTGAAGACTGAAAATTAGCTTATTATTGGACTATGCATTTGTTGAAGTTTCAAAGAGGCAGGGTCGAAAACTATGTATGTCATGAGGATTTAAATATCAATACTGCTGCTGGTGCAACATAAGAGAAAATATTTGGACTTTTAAGACAATATGAAGACCTAGACAGCCTAAACACTTAGTTTTCACTGCATGATTTAAAGCTGATCAGTTGGTCTTGAGGTCAAGTTTGAAATAAGAAATGAACAGAGTATAAGATTATCATCCTTGTCTTTTCAACACAAGGTTCCTGTCTCCAGTTTAAGGAGAGTACCTTTTTTCTGAATGAATAATCTACATGATACCTATTTTCCTTAACAATACAGAAGGAACTGAATATTTAAGGTTGCAAGCAGACTTAAGTTGTTAGGTGTGGAAATTTATTGTTTTTGAAAGCAGATGGAGGCAATGAGGAGTTGATAATAGATGAAATCCTAGTACTAGCTTGATATTTACACTGTTGAGAGCTGAAAGTGATAAGTTTGAGATTGTTGTTGCCTTATATTCCTCTCATACAACCTCTGAGCGGTCTGCAATCAATTTAGAAGGTTTCCAGCAGAGAAGAGTTTTGAATAAAGCAGGCATCTGTTAGATAAAAAACTGAAACCTAAAGCCATATAGTTTCCACACCTGGAAGAAAAAGATGGGTAAGAGTGGTAAAGTGAACAGAGCAGAACCAACTGATGTAGGGTGGATTGAAAACCTCCCTGGATGTGTTGAATTGTTTCAGCAAGCAGGTTGGATGAATTTTTTTAAGAGGATCGATGGATATAATGCAAAAGTATCCTGTAAGTTTGCTCAAGGCTTTAAAAATGACATGGTGACCTTTAATACTCTTAAATTCAAACTGACAGTAGAGTTGATCTCAGAAGCCACAGGGATTAAAAATGAGGGTGAACCATGGTTCAAGAAGCTGCCTTTTGACTTTGATCCACAAAGATATCTTTTACCAAATGTCATCCCTGATTGGAATAAAGGCATCCTTATTCAAAATTTCAGAAAGGAGTGGGTTGAGCCAATCAGGGTACTGCAGAGCTATGTTACTTGTGAAGGCAGGTACGCTTATGTATACAAGTACCACTTCAGGTTTTTGCAACACATGGTGGGGGTGTCAAAGATGAACTTGCCATTCTTTTTTCTGAAAAGCTTGCAGAAAATGTCCAGTAGGGTTAAGCAGCATGAAGATCATACATCTCAATCAATCTTTCATCATGGGCTAATCAAGCTGATTATTAACACTTTTTTGCAACACGAAGGGAAAACCTGGGACTTTTTCATCTTTTGGTCTGGTTTTCAAACCAAAGAAGAAGATCAGAAACCTAAGAGGCAAGCTGACAAAGGTAAGGTTTTGATGAGAAAATTGGGACAAAAGCCTAAGCTTGAGATTAAAGAAGAGGTCAAAACTGAGAAAATATCAGAGCAGGTGGATGAGGATAGTAAACCCAAACTGTTTTCAGCTAGCAGCAAAGGCAAGTACTCACTGTTTGAAGACCAAAAGCAGCTGCTACAGCCCATGGTACCAACAGAGGTCCCTCATGAAATGAAAACTGCTGATACAAAAAAGGTGACTGTACATGAAGAAGAATTGCAAGTCAAACAGATAATCCCCATTACTATATTGTCTGATGATGAAGGTTACCTATTAGAAGAGGAGCAAGTAGAAAAAATTACAGTTGAAGCTGAAACCTACAGAGAAATTCCTACTTCAGGCAGCAAAGCAACAAAACCTAACAGAAAGAGGAGTAAACTTGAAGTAGTAGAGTTGGCTGCTATCCAGCATCAAGGAAAGGAGCTGAAAATGATGGGAGAAATAGCATCATATTGGAGACCTAAAACTAGGTCAAAGAACAAGCTAAGACTGAACATGAAAAAACTGCTCAATCCCAGGTTAAACACAAATGAAGTTACTATGTTAGATGATGTATCTCCTGATGAAAAGCCAGAAATTAAGAAAGCTAGCAGAAAAGGGAAGAAGCCAGCAGCTGTAAAAGCTTCTTATGTGCATCCTGCAGAAGTCAAGAGTTCATCAAAATCATTAGAAGATTCAAGCAAGCCTGCACCTAAACTATCTGAAATGTTTTTTGAAATAAAAGATGATCTTTTAAAACAATCACAATTGAAAAAAGAAGCTCCTTCAGTTGAAGTAACAGGTGAGGAAAATCCTAGTATTGTAGACACTTCTACAGACCCATTAATTGATGATGCAGATATCTTCAAGAGGCTTGACATTCCTTGGAAGCCCACAAATGAACAAGAAGCTATGACAAAAAAGGTCATTGACACAGACAAAGAGAACTTGCAGAAGACTGTCAGGCAGTACAGGCAGCAAATGACTTACATGCAGGATGTTAATGATGGATTAATGATGGCTAATAGGAGGTTGAGAGAAGACCTACAAGATGAAAATGATCATTTCCAGGAGTTGACAGCAGTAGCAAAGGAAGCACTAAAGAGGAAAAGGGCTACTGACATGCATTGTACAGAGTTGGAAAGAACAGTCCAGGACCTGCAACAGAGAAACAAGGAGCTTATCAAGAAGATAGATGACATGGAGAAGGAGCAGAAGAAAGTTAAGAGGAAAGATCAAGCACTAGATGGAATTGCTCTCTTAGATGAGGCAGTGAAGAAGCTTTGAGACAGTTGTTCATTTAGTTAGTTGTTATCTTTTGATAAACACATATGTTAGTGATTTACAATTTTTAGCATATTTTGTAATTTTGTAAGTTTGTACTTTTTACTTTACCTCAACGAGTTGATAGAGGTATTTAGGGTTTTAGACCCAACTGATTTTGTAAAGAAACACTATTTAGACAGATAGAAAGGTCTTTGACAGGGTTCTGATTTTTGGGAGCTACAGGAGGTCTGCAGACTGTTTGTATATTCAGACTTGTTCAGAGCTAAGTATTGTTACTCTTATAAGCATTTGCTGGTGAAATTATGAGATATATATGGCTTTTACCCTTCAGTTTTTTCTGTGTTGGCTTCATTATTGAACTTGTTTAGTTTCTTAATAGATATATTCATTGCTGGTTAATGTGTGTTTGCTGGTAATGCTTGTCTGTTATGTATGAACCTCAGCATAGTATTTCTGTTGGATCTTGTTGATATATCATGCATCTTTATCATCTTTTGTTTATGATTTAGTTGTTATTTGGTTTCTGAATGTATTCCCTGATTGTTTCTAAAGCTTACAACCATTAAATCATACCAAAAACCCTAAACTTAGTCTGTTTTAGTGAATTTTATCTTGAGTATGTGTTGGCTTGTTTCTCTGGCCTTAGAAATAATTTCTAGCACAAACAGCGTGTATAAAAACACACGGGTTGTATTATTGACAATTCGCGTATCGTACAAGGGTTCATAGTATAGAAATTCATGTGTACCAAACCAGACATGCGACTGTTCAGTCTGCAACTCGCGTATGGGTGGAAAAAATCCCAAAAAAGGTCAAAACCTTCCTTAGGAAGGCAGGGGAGATGTTCTATCAGACTAATAAAGTGTTCCTAAGTGGAAAGAAAGACCTAAAACCTTGCAAAAGACTGAAAGAAATACAGAGAAACCCCAAACAAACAAGGCTCTCCCCAGTGGAGTCGCCAATTCTGTTGTAAAGAAAAGTTTCCTATGGCTAGGTTTTAAGAGGCCATCAATGTACTGGGGTTGAAAGGTGGATGAAAATGGTTCTACAAGTATATATAAGCAAGTTTCAAATATTAGAATGGTCCATACCTTAGCCAAATGAAGGTTGATCCAAGCATCCCTTCAATCCTCTTCTTGATCCTCTTGCTCCTCTTTCTCCAGTGACTTGCAAAACGAATTATACCTTTCTCAAACCATTATGACCACATATAAAGAAATGATAATCAAAGAAATATGAAATAATAATATGATTAACATCATCATATGATCATAAACAAAGATTCAATCACACATTGAACAATGATTTGGGAAGAAGAAGGACATCACATCTTTATTAATCTTGAAAACAAGTACAAGTATACCTTCTCTTCAAGTTTGGCACCTCATGAAACCTTGATCTGGTTATGTTTCTTCTCTTCTCCAAGGAACTCAGCCTCCAAGCTCTGCAACACAAGGAGATAGCTTCTAGGGAAAAGGTGTGGACAAAGAGAGCTCCAAATCCTCCAGCATAACAATGCAAAGATTCAAGTCTCCTCTCATGGACCTCCCTACCTCTATTTATATGCTTAATAAAGAGTTAGGGTCGAAGACAAAGTAGTTACAACTGAAGGAGTCAGTTGCATAACTATCCAAACTACCTGAATTTCAAAATACGTATTTTTTTGACATTTTCAGGAGGCATACGTGGGTTGCATAAACAACATTCGCGTACACCAGGAGGTATACACGGGTTGCAATGTAGAAATCCACGTATTTAAGTCGTACGCGACTATTATATATAGCAACTCACGTACGTACGCGGGTTTCCTTAAGGAAACACACATACACATCAAAAAACTCATTTTTAGGGTATTTTGGGCATTTTCAGACTTTGGTGTCTTCTGAAAAGTTTTAGCTAACAGAAATACCTTTCCAACGGTGCAGAGATGAGATCAAACAAAGTTACAGAACTCAAGATATGGGTCCTCCAATTTAGGTGTTTTTTCAATGACTTTCTTGAAGTGTCGTCATGGAAGTGTCAACATGAGACGAAAACATAGGAAAGTGGTCACAGGCAGAGATGTGTCATTTTGAGCTATAACATATTCCCCCTAATGTATGAGGTTTCTCAAACTACACATAGTTAAGGAAACATTAAGCTAGATTTATCAGACTGTCCAACCAATCCAACACACATTTGGGTTTACCAGGCTACAGGAATACAAGTAGAACATTGTTGGGTTTATTAGGATACACAACCGATCCAACTAATAGTTGGGTTTCTCATACTGCAGATAATAAAGCCAACATTCACCTCAAAAACCAACCAAGCCAGCTAACAGATGGGTTTTTCAGGCCACTCAGCCAAGCCATCTTACTATTGGACTTCTCAGGTTGTCCTGCCAAGGATCACACAAGACAAAATTCACATCAAGACATAGCCAAACCAACTACTATTTGGGTTTATCAGGATTCTAAGGCCGTGAAAAGGTAGAATTACGAATCTATTTGCTCATTCAAGAGCTAGGGACACCTCCACAAGATCTATCTGGCATGACATCCCAATTACATACACCCCAACACAAGGAAGCACCCCCTTCTTTGCTACATAGTCCCTTGGGCTATTCCTTCCCTTCCAGTGCTCTTCAAGGCGTGCAATGAATATTTACGAGCCACTCTTATATTTTTGTGAGGTTCCTCTCTATACTAGGTTTATCAAGTCCATTCCTCATCTCTTCCACTCCTAAGTCTTGCATATAGTCTGGACCGAAACCAGGGTGCAAATCATAGCAAGCCATAGGGCAAAGAAAAATAGGGCTCCACAATGTAAAACAGGTAACCAGGTTTGCATATCACATTTTTACATAGAATAACATTGTAACACCATAAACAGGGTCTCAATAAAGGAAAATACATGCAGAAACACTCCTGCGTGACTCAACAACAACAGAATGAAACATGTTGATTCAGGAAAATGAATAATAATGAACAACAATACCCCCGTGGAATGGAAGGATAACCAAAATGTTCAGTGCGACCCATGAGAAACCAGGTTAGGCAAACATTCCTGGATTTACTTTCTTCAAAAGCAAGAACACATCTTCCTATACTTCAGACTTGCTTAGTCACAAAATCAGACTGACATGTCTTACTTTGCCCAAGGCATTAACTACCGAAACAAACTTCTGGAAGAAATGAATGATTGAGGACAGAGGAAAAAATAGTAGTTGAGGGTTCATGGGTTCCCCCATTGACATTTGGTCTCACCCTATTGGATCAGGAATTTGACTAACCGCCCTCCCTATTCCTTATCAAATCATGCCCCCATATATTTCACGTTGCAGTGCATAGCTAGTTGTGGTATTTTATTAAATTTTACATTTACATGATATTCCAAAATGTGTTGTGCTTGAACAAAACTATAAACATAGGTATCAACCTTGATCACCTATACTTAAAATACCAAATCGATAATAGGGCCTTGTCCTTGAGCTCATTTCCATGATTTACATACAATATATACATCATGTACAATTTTAATACCATGGGATCAAAACCGGGGTGTTACATTTGTAGAGAACACATCATAATGATGAGGTGGCACTAAGGAAGATATATTTTATTCAACTGACCCAATGGAAACTATGAACAAGGCTTTGAAAAATTATAATCAAGAACTTATTAGACTAATTGTAATCGGACCTAGAACTGAAGAAATCAAAGAAAGAATTTATGACTTGAGGAAAAAATTAAAACAGTACGGGGTAAGTGTCATCTTTGAAATATTTTACGAACTATGACATATATTTATTTATGTTATTTTAGTTCTCTATTTTTTATAAGATCTAATAAATTAAATTTTTCTTTTTTTAGGAATTTTTGGAGATAAATCGCATGCATCAAGTACAGGCTGTAGAGATCGGTATTGGTAGTAGAGATGGTTCAACACATCGTCAATATATTGTATCAATGAGGCTATTTGACTCTCTTGACCATCAATTCCCTTTAGATGCTACAACCTCACCAGATGTTGGAAATCAATAGGGCCCTTCACCCACTACTACTTCACAGGATGTTAGAGATCAGGACAGGAGTAGTACGTGTGGTTAGTAGGGGATCATTTCTCGTTACCTTCTTGGTGGACCATGACTATGTTCCAATAAAGACACCAAATATTGCATGTATTATTTAATTA
Organism: Pseudotsuga menziesii; assembly: GCA_001517045.1. Lineage (NCBI taxonomy): Eukaryota > Viridiplantae > Streptophyta > Pinopsida > Pinales > Pinaceae > Pseudotsuga > Pseudotsuga menziesii. Next base: position 158,247 of record LPNX010429547.1, on the reverse strand, counting down.
ATTTAGTGTTTTTTTTCATGTAATTCAAAGCCACATACCTAAAATTATTTTTAATCAATGATAATATTGTTCTTGCAGGAAATAATGTATTTAATAAGAACCTGCATGAGAAGGCGTTGGAGATTTTTGGGCCCACCATTCATACATGGTGGAATTCCCAAAATGAAAAATTGAAAGGTGATATGATGAACCATATGGTCAACTTGTTTGGTGATACCTTCAACAGAAAACGTGTCACCACAGTAGCTGGATTAAATTTGAAATATGTCAAGGAATATTATACGGACAATTTGCAAACTAATACTAAGTATGAGTGTCCTCCAATGGTTCCATAGAAGGAGTGAAAGGCGCTCATGGATGATGCAAAGGAGAAGACATTAAGAAAACAAGGAAAGACTCAGCCACTCGGTTGAAGAAGGTATGACACATATCATATTTTCAATGAAAAATGTTCAAATTTTTTCTTACTTTTAAATATATTTAAGTTGCAATGTCTAACATATTTGAAACCTTTCATAAGCTCCCCAACACCTCTAAAGAGACAAAGGTAATAGTATAAAAACATGGGAAACACAAACTAGGAGAGGGTGGATATCAAAAACTAAGAGCATGAATTGTAAGAATCAAACGATCATTATTTGTAGCCAAAACATTTATAACTGTAGTGAACAAATAATTGGTTTATCACAAGCAATTTTCATGGTGTTATGTATTCCATGGAAATTCTTTTCAAGAGGTAGCCACTGAAGAAGACTTGAGGCTTGGCTTGAAGTATAGTTTTCAACATGTGTTAGAACGTCGAAAAAGCTTGGGGAAACCCCAAATTCCCCATTGATGCAAAAAGAGGTGAATAAAAACAATAGCGCCATCATTATAATTTACTTGTTTAATCTATTCATGAATGCTTGCATCGAAAAATAAATGTATTTTTTGTTTTCAGGGTGAGAGAAACAAAAGCAGCAAGGGTATCAATACCGAACATGTACCACATGATGGTGGGGAGTTTCCTCATGGTGGTGGCGAGAAAGCTAGCCATTTAGGTATGTATGATATAAACTAGAAGTATTTAATATGATTTTAAATCTATAATTGATGAAATGGACTAATAATTTTCTTCTGTGAATGGAAAAGCATGTACATACTCATGCTCAACTAGAAGAGGAACAAATGGAAGAACCAATGAACACTTTAGTTGTCTCATCTCGTCAACCAATACGTAAAGATCATTGTAATGATATTGGAAATAGTGAAATATGTTTCTCAATAATAACTACACATTTATATCTATATAACTATCATGGTTTTTGCATATGATTCCCCTCTCAAGTGACCTCCACTCCCTACTATTCAACGTACCAGAAGTATAGTATGGGAGAGCATGCCCACACAATCAACAGAAAGAGAGGGCACAACAACTACAACAAGAAATGACAACGATATAGATATCCCTATCTTGGAATTTATGAAAAAAAAACAAAGCAAAACAAAATATAGTTGTATAAATTTAATATTTGTATTTGACCGAGTAAAGAAATGAAATATTTATAGTTTTTTTACAAGTTTTTGTATTTATTCGATGCATGGTCATATTTTAGAATTGAGGTTTATAATGTGAATGTTATTGCTTAGTTCATATTTCTTAATATGTGTGACATCTTTTGAGGACTATGATTATCCATTGAGTCTAAGGTTTGTTGCATGTAAAGTATCAGTTTGGATCTTCTCCTTATACATTGATGATAAAATATATATATATATATATATATATATATATATATATGTACCTTGAGAGAGAGAAAAGATTAAGTTCATTGGTCTTGTTGGTCCTATGGGTAAAAGGGGTTTTTTCTCCACCCTTAAGGTACACCCTTGTATTATGGGTATAAGGGTTGTCTTACCTTCTTATTATGACCCCTTTGGTTGACTTATGATCCTTTATATTTTACTTGGTCCTAGCGCCCTTGTTGTGTGTACCTTTGGTACGATGACTTTTATTTTATTCTTTTATTATTATTTACCATGTGACCTTTAGTGCATTATTCTAAGTCAACCTAATCTTATTTTATTTTACTGGTAACTATCCTAAAACTTAGGGATTACCTAAGATACCTTTCTAGAAGCCTTGTCAAGTTTATAACTTAAGGTTCACTTCTTTGTTTTTATGTGGCATCTAGATATGAGAGAAGTTCATATTTGATCCTTGTTTGCTTGAGAACATTTTTTTTATTGGAAATTTGTGGTTACTTCTGCTCTTGAGTGGATATTTTGGTTCTTGTTTTCCATATTTTCTTTGATTGTATATGTATTCTCCTTGGTTGGGAGTGACTGTTGAAGAACCCTCTCTAGGCTAGACGTGACTGTGTTGGCCTCTTCTTAGCATGTCATGAGTCGTGACTGTTGGTGATCTCCTTCTACTAAGCTTTGACCTTTCCATGTTGTATTGTCATTGTCGGTGACCTCCTTCTCATGGTATTTGAACTTTCCTTGTTGTACTGTGACTATTGAGATTCCTCTAGGGCTGGTCCTAGGCTATGGCAACCCTCTGTGGACTAAACTAATCATTCTGATTTGAAACTTGGTTGTAGCTTCCTTCTACCAGTAGACCGTGATTATGTTTTAAGTCTCTTTGGGATGGTTGTGACTACGACATCCTTCTCTCAATAGACCATGATTGTGTTTTAAGTCTCTTTGGGTTGGTTGTGACTGTGGTTTCCTTCTCTTAGCAGACCGTGGTTGTGTTTTGAGTATCTTTGGGTTGGTTGTGACTATGACAACCTTCTCTCAGTAGACCGTGGCTATGTTTTGAGTATCTTTGGGTTGGTTGTGACTACGATCGCCTTCTCTCAGCAGATCATGACTGTGTTAATTCTCTTTGGGCTATTTTATGACTATGGTGACACATTCATGATGGGTTGTGACGTGTTGGAAGCCAATAGGGATGAACTTTATTTTTTTGAATTCTCCTTGACTGGGTTGTCGGTTGTCTGAGCTTATCTGCTGAGAAGTGACCTTGTGTACTGGTGTAACCCTTATGGTCTGCCCAGATTTGGAAATATGGCCTATTACTGCTGTTATAATGAGACCATGACCTCTTCTACTTTTAGATTGTGGTTGTGACTATGTTTTTATGCCACAGACTTGGGTTGTGACTTTTTGGGTACTTCAGACTCAGGTTATGACTCTAGTTTTTTTAAGTGGAACAAGACTTATGGAATATCTTATCAGCATAGTATGTGTCTAACCTAAACATATAGTACTTTAACCTTCTCTATCAAAGTATGTCCCCTAATATATTGTCCTTTCAATGACAAGAGAGGAATCAATATGTTTGAGTATAAGTACTATTCAAACCAGATATATTTAGCATTCGCTCTTTAATTACTGTATATTAGTTTCATTTTATTTTTTCTACTATTTATGTTACGTATATTGGAAATGATAATCCATCTCAAGGACCAACTTTAACATAGTGACCAACAAAGTGTTAAAGTTGAAAGAGATGGAAATTATGTTTAATTTTATTACAACAGTACTCTTGCGGATCTAGATTTTCTTTTTGGATCTGTTTATGCATTAAAGTATAAATTTTAATTTTTTCTTTATATTAACCCTAACCTAACTCAAATTTTAACACTTATTCCTAGGATCGTGCCACAAACGTGCTGAATAAATGTGTTGATGTTGCAGATGAGATAAAAGAGTCAAGTTCTAATGAAGCTAAATTCATGTCACATGAGGGTGAAGTGAAGGATCTACAATACTTCTTCAGAGGGAATCTATGTATAAGGGTGGGGAGAAAGGTATTCTTAATGGAAAAGTTTGTAACAAAAAGTGACTTTTGGATGGATATGCATCTATATATTTTTTAGAATATTATGTTTTCTAATATGATACTAAATATATTTCTAGAATATTTGTTATGATCTGCTACTATATTGTTTTTAGATAGTTGGAAGCAAATTGTCATCATCCAACTTTCCTGGAAATGCCAAAAGTAATAAATTAGATTGACATACAAAATATGTGGCTTGACAAAAAGCGTAGTTTTTTATTAGTAAGAGTTGTGATCTATCTTCTCGTTGTGTTGTTACTAGGGATGCATATAGAGGGATAAATGAAATTGGTATACATGTAGATATATACTAGAAAATAACATTTGGGCAACGTGTGAATGTCTATAATATGGCAAAATTGAAAAAAAATGATAGACAAGGGACAATGTAGAACCTTTGTTGACAAGGGAGGTAATTATTGTCCAAATACATTTTCCAAAGCAATGAAGAAATTTGAAATTGGTGAAGTCATTAATCATGGGCTTCGTGATGGGGAATTTTTTTATCAACCAACCTCCAAGTATCCACAAACATTCATTGCGGACATTAAAAGCATGCGTGCATCTGGGCTCTACAGTGATTTAGTAAGTTTTCTTATTGAATCATGTGTTATTTTTGTCTTAATTGACACGAACATAGTAAGGAAAAAATTTCTATCTAATTTGCATCACGAGTTGAATATAAGATGAAGATTCAAGAAACTCATTGTTTGTGTAATATTGGAGGTTAAATCATGGGTTTTAAAGTAAACGATGTGTTTTTCTAGATATTTGTGACTATGATTTGAACTGTGTGTAATTGGTTTTCACTTTTACTACTATAATTTTGTTTTTTAATTCACAAAAACGATCGCTATAGCGATGGAAAAATACTTGGTCATTTCATCTGTCGCTTGTATAGGAAATTTGTCGATATGTGCATGACTGGTTATTTCTATAGGGATGATTGGTTGTTGTTGTAGCAACACTAGTACGTCGCTATAGTGACAAAGCAATGTTGCTATAGCAAAAAACTAATGTTGTTATAGAGACACAGTAACATTGTTATAGTGACAATCTAACGTTGATATAATGACAAACTAATGTTGCTATAGCGACAAATAAACATTGCTATAACGACAAATGAACGTCGTTCTAGTGACGAATAGAGGTTTGTTTAAGCAGTGTCCACTCATGTCACGTGTCATCTCTTTCTTTTTTACATAGCGATGAAATGTTCAAAGTGTGGCTACAATGACGAGAATGTTTCCACGGAAGTCTATCCTCATGTTTGTCGCTATAGAGGCACAAAAGTGTTGTTATAGCGAATATTTTCCGTGGAAGAAATGTTCACATATACTAGTGGGAGGAATTCCCTACATAAGTTGTATGCAGGCTTTCATAGGTATTTGGACCACCTAGCCTTCATATAATGGCCACAAAATTTACATCCATGATAACCTTTTGTTACAAGACCTACAACGTTATGGTAAATATAGAAAGCGGGCAGCGTTGAAGATCAAGATAGTTGCAACGAATTAAATATGTCAAAAAATAATTGCTTTGAATATAAAAAAATCAAAGAACATATTTACCTTATCAAACTCCCAACTCTAGATAATGACGTGTGGTGTATGCACATATTCCTTACAACATAAAACTCCTCTCTGATGGGATGGGTCTCTATACATCATGTACATGTAACCCTTTCCATAATTCCTTAAATTCTTCGATCAATGGTTGTAGGTAAACATCCATATTCTTCACTTGTCTTCTACCAAGGACTATAAGAGCCAGCATAATATGTTCATTCTTTACAGACAACCATGGGGGGTATAGTTATTGATCACTACTACAAGCCATGCAATATAGGTGATGTCTGGTTGGGAATATGGGTTGACGCCATTAATGGTTATGCTCAATTGAAGGTTGCATACTTCATCCTTGAATTTATTAGGCCATGTATCCTCTATATTCTTCATGGATATTGAATCTATTGGTATTCACGATATTCCTTTCTCACTTTGATGCAATGTATGCCATCCCAACAAAGATCCTTTGAACCCTTGGTATTATAGGCATGTTCTTCAATATATTATGAGGAGGACCATGTTCTTTAGCCTTGTTATTTGATTATGTGTACTTTTCAAGCCCACACTTTGGACATATTCACCTCTATATAGAATAAAATCATTGGGATATGCATGATATGATATGTACTCAACATCCAACATTTTCAACATTTTATTTTCCTCTTTGCAGCTTCTAGGAAATACATTATCATTCGAAACTACCTTATATTTGAATAACCTATAGTTAGTGGGAAATAGAAATGTACAATGTCATTTAACGTTAATAAAATAGACCATTTCCAATTATCATTGTGTAACAAGATTCCTCAAAATATAATGTAGTTGATGTTCAGTTACCTCAACATTGCTAAGAAACATGCATCATGCATGCCATACTTTGCTTTCAAGTTGTACAATAACATGGAAGGTTAGGGTAGGATGTTGACATTGTTGAGGCAAGGAGTACTATTGGGACCATCTTCAACCACTTCAACCACTTCTTGAAGGGGAAGGAGGTTGAGATTGTGTGCCTTAGAGTAAATTTTGTGTTGTGGTGCTTCTCTTGTAGAAGCATGATAAATATATATCTATATGATAGATTTCTGTTATTTTAATAATATTTTGATAAGTCATGTTGTGATTTAGGAAACAATAAAGGGGACAATATTCCATTCTATAGAGTGTTATAAATGGAGTATTGAAATTCTTAAGGAAAAATTATGCAATAAAAGGAAAACATCATGTAGAGGAGGCCATAGCAGAATATTTTAGTGTTATTGGATCTTTTGGCATATTTTTTTTTTATCGGTGTGTTAGTTCAAAATAGGTGCACCAGTGTGTTTCATAACACAACGTTGGTGTTGTACAATGTAAAGTATTTGCACTGGTGCACTCAAGCCAAATGAGCACTGAAAATAACATAATTTCAACACTGTATCAGTGCTCCTGTATCAATTATATGCATCAATGCTTTCTTACATAACAAACACACCAATGTGATATGTCACATTGTACACACCGTACAAAATTGATTGATATCACCATTTTCTATGATTAGTATCACCATTTTCTGGACAATCATAGGATTTATGTCCTTCTCTATTACATTTGAAGAATCGAAATTATTTTCCTCTGCCTCACCCTCCTTGTCCTCTAGACCAGCCTCCTATGCCTTTAGCATCACCATATGTAGGTTCCTGCTCCTTAGAGATGCTACTAGCTCCATTTTTAGGTGCAGTAGATCCTCCTCTACCACCTTGACCTTCCTTTCCATTGAAAGTCCCCCTACCTTTGGCAGACTGCTTCCTTAGAAGTTTCCCTTCGGCTTTTAGTATCTGATAAGCTTCTTCAGCTGTCTTTGGAGACATCATACTCAATTCATCCTGAGACCATTTATATACCTATCCACCTTTTCTTGAGTATCTTGAATATGTCCAGCCCTAATGTTGATTTTATAGAACTCCTCTGTGTACTCTCTAACTATCAGCAATATCTTTATGAGATTCTACAACTATCTATATAATGAAAGTTGATAGTCACTTGGTAGGAATTTCTCTCTCAATTTCACTACCAATCTAGTCCAAATTATAATTGGTTGTTTACCCAACCTTCTCCTCCCTATATACACTCCATCCCACCAAAGTGTTGCATGTCCCTTCAACTTTGTGATAGAAAATTTGACCTTTCTCTCTTCTGCCATTTCTTCATAATCAAAGAACTTTTCCATCTCATTAATCCAATCAATTGATTCTTCTGGATTAAGATTCCCTTTATAAACAGGAACTTCAGGCCTAGGTTTTGAAGAAGATCCAAACACATTTTTCAAGAACCTCATCTCAGGAGTCAATATAACAACTTCTTCCTCATCTGGGGATTCAATCTCAAGTTCACTAACATCTCCCTCTAGATTGTTCCCTTGGGTTCTCAACGCTATGGATTCTAACCTTATTGTTACTCTCTCCATGACTTCTAATACTTGAGCATTGGATATGGGTCTTCCTCTGTGACCACCACGACCTCCACGCTTTCTAAAATCCATATTATATCCATTTCTCCTAGTTCTAAGATTCTGATTAGTGACAATTTTCTGCTCTTATACCACAATTGGTGTAGGGATAGGCACAGACTTAGTAGGTAGGGTATCGACTGTTAAATTCAGTCTTTCAATTCTTCCTATTACCTTTTCAAGCTCGAGATTTAAATCAATCTCAGGTTCATTTGACATTCATTCAGCCTTAAGGAGTTTCAATATCTATATTGTAAGAAAATGAAAAACCTAGAGTACTTACCTGTCACATAAAATCGTGACTCTGCCATGTTGTTGTATTCTCTTGCAAATGACTTTTGGCTAGTTGTCGTGCCCAGTTTAAGGATTTTCGATATGTGTTGCTCTATGAGTACCAATACTTGGCATGTGGTATCACCATCTGCAGATCTGTGATTGCATCTTTATGGTCATCTTTGCAGCTATCACTGTAAAATCATGATTATGTCCTGCTCCCACTGCGTCCAGTGCTTCCAACTTCACCAAACCTTGGGTAGCATTGTCAAACGAGTATTAGGAACTTGCTACAGGATTCTTCTTGAATTTGATAGTTACATTGATCAATTCGATCAAGAATCAAATCCTTTTAAACGATTGATTATCCCATTCAACCGGTGAATTAGAGAAGGAATGAAACCTGTGACAATTCCAAATTGATTTCACAGACTTTAACAACCTAGGAGATATACAGTAAAGTTAGTCACAGCATTCACACGGTCATGAGATTTTTAGAGCCATGAATAGATTTGAATTCCTTGTATTCAATCCCTGCACCGGGATTACAAAGAATTTCTTCAATTCCTTTCAAAAATTAACTTCCTAATCTCCCCAATACTACTCTCTCAAATTCCTCCTCTCAATCCCCTTTCACATAATTTATTTATAATCTATAAGACAGTGGAATCAGATCCACTATACAAGGCTGGGATCTCTCTTTACATAATATCTTCCCTAAGTATCTCAACAAACTTAGACTTTTACAATTGCATAAGGATTCAATTATCTTTATTGAATTCTAGCTTATTACAAAATTCAATTGACAGCAAATAGACCCAACTCTATTTCTTGTAAACATTTTTGTATTTCTTTAATAATTCTTCTAGTCATTGGTTTATCCTATGCTCCTGCATCACAATCTGTTTAAGGTAGGGAGTATTAGACAACTTCTCAACTAGTATTACAATTTTATGTGTTTGAATGTATTGAAAGGGAGTTGGACTTTCCTAACATACAAGGTATGATTTGAAGCTTGGGCTATTTTGTGTTGTGATTTTCATTTATTTGATGATGAAATGATTATTTTCAAATGGCAAAGACCTTTTCCAAAGTTTGATTGAATTTTCTCAGTCCTATGGGACCAAAGGATAACCTTATCATATTGTATCTATAACTAACACATGCATGCATGTTCCTACAATGATGGAAGCCTAGATATAGTATTGTTCCCTCTAACATTCTTTAATGTTGCACCCTCATCTACAAACCACCATACAACATGGAAATCTACTTTGTATGAATATGTTGTTTGTGTGATTCTATTATAACATAAAAGTGCCCATTTCAGTCACACATGTGCATAGTGTTGTAGAAGACTATCTAAGATACACTCTCTAGCAACCATTCCTTGCATTTGCACCATGGCTATGAGGATATCAATAGTTCTGGATGTATTATGCTTATAGTTTCTACTCTCTAAGAATTTACTTGTGTTTGACAGTTTAACTATGGTGTACATGGTTGTGTATGTTATATGTGTTTCACCTTGGGTACAAAACAGTTTGGATATCCATTGATGGCACCAAGTGATCTCCATTTTAATGAAGTATGATGAGATCTATTTCTTGCCTAGATCAATGAAGTTCAATCCTTTATGGACTCATCTCACCTTTATGATCTATAAATAAAGATGCATCATCACTTAACATTTCATCTAAGACACCTCCATCTCTGTCAAAGAAGAATTTATATGGGCTTAGACTTGGCAAGTCGGTGACTATCACTATGGAAAAACAATGACTAATGGGTATTGAGGTAGTAATGCCACAATAAGTAAGCATTTAGTCATATCTTAGACACCATCATAATCATGAATATTTCAAATAAGTTCATAAATATGAGGATGGCCTCATCTAGAAAGATCCAATTGGATGCTAGCTCATGATGTAATCTCCTAGTAACAACGGTTGTCCACTACTAAACATCCAAGGAAGCTCTGTTCACAAGAAGATTCCCACAAGGCATGGATAGAAGGCCCTAGATTCCACCCAATTTCAAAATCGCCAATATATAAAACATCCTCCAAATACAAAAACGTTCTTCACAAAAATAGAGCNACCTTCCAAGTGGACCAGCTCAATGAGTAACCTCCAAGCATGTAATATCTCTCATGAAATGGTGTATAAAAGAGTGTAAGCATGCTTCAAATGATGACTTTGTCCTTTAGTAGGGTTTAACACTACCCTTATGCATGTGTCTCCAAGGGTGAATGTTCCTCAAATAATGAGAGAAGTCCTTCCTCTAACAACAAACCAATACACTAAGGTGATTGGCCCTCTTTAGGGCTTTCATTTTATGCATAGGGTCCCTTAATGCAAAAAAAAATTGGGATTTTAGGGCCAACTAGAGTTGTTACTTCTCTTGTGTACAAGTCCAAATAATTTTAGGATTTTTTTCTGACCTATGGTTACAAGGAAGACCACCAAAGATTGTTATTTTCTATTGATCTCCTTCAAGAGACTTTCGAGAATCACCTAAATCACACTTAGACTTGGTTTATAGGGTCTGAAATTAAATGAGATTTGTTTTATTTAGGTTTGTTTACACCCCTTTTGTGGAGAAACAACACACATAATTCATGATACTGCTATAAATTGTTGATGAGGAGGTTGGAACAACCCTTATTTATGCCAAGAATGAAGGTTTGAGCTTGTTGGAGTGCCCATGTCGTCTCTTTATGTCCATATTCATGCCCATAATTGTTTCTTAATGTCATTTCAACCCTCAAATTCAACCCAACATTTCGCAAAGCCTATTTTTGTCGTTGTTCATCACTTTTCATAGGGCTATTCATGCCAAAACTGCCTTTTAACACTCCAATTTGGCCCATATTTAGACGTATGCTTGTTTGGTGGTTGATAAGTGCACAAGGGTGCCCAACATGCTAAAATAGGGATGCTTCATACCCTTTTTGATTGTCAGAGAGGTTGTTTGTTCCCAAAATTCATGTGGATGTTGCTATAAGACATATGAAGGAGATTTTAAGGTTTCTTTCACTCACATATTTCTCATTTTCATAGCTAGAATTGCAAAGACTACCTCCTACTTCCATTGATCATCATCTTTTAGGGCTGCAATGTGCCCAGATATGAAATTTGGCCTAATTATAGCTGATTTGAGATACTTTACTGTTTGTTGTGACCTTAAGAATTCTCCCAAAGTGCTCATATTTGTCCATTTTATGCTCAGACTTGATTCTAGGGTTGTTTATTCCCATAGGACTACCAAACATTGCTCCTAGTGTGCTCATAACTGAAAATGAAAGGGCTCACTGCTGTTACACTCCATAAACTGTCCAAATTTCAAAACAAACTCAGAACTTCCTAGATTTGATTTCAAGATTACAATCATGAAAACATCACCCCTGGAGAGAGTGATTAGAATCACCCATGGAAACCCATACAAAATGGAGGGTAACACTTCCAACTGGGTTCTCAAAGGTGAAATTAGATCATTGATTGGACCACTCTATATAAAATGGAAATGGAACTTTTAAAAGTAATAACCTCTTAGATTTTCCAAAAAAAATCAACTCGTACATATCTCCCCAAAGGGTATTCAAAACCATGATAAGATCATGCAAAATATGACAGTGCAACTCACCCGGAGGATTCTCTTAAAAATATGGACTTGACGATTGGGATATATTTGCTTCAGTTGAAAGGTATACATATATTTGAGTATCCATGTCTATTGCATCAATTTTTGGTTGGCCCTTATACTAGATGGATGTAAATACTATTTTTCTGATACCAGTGTGCTGATACTCCGAAGAAGTTCATGACACATAAATTTGGTTGGGTATTTAATGAGCCTGTTGATCCAATTGAATTAAACGTTCCTGGCTATTTCAACATTATCAGTAAACCCATGGATTTGGGCACAATACATAGTAGGTTGGATAAGGATTTCTATTCCACTCCCATGGAATTTGCTGAAGATGTGAGACTGAATTTTGCTAATGCAATGAAATATAATCCTCCTCCTAATGATGTTCATTTTATGGCTCTTTCCATGAAACAATTTTTTGAGAGAAAATGTAAAACTATTGAGAAAAAGTTGGCAGGAGAAGAAGTTTACAGAAAATTAACCCAGGATGTGCAGCTTATCCCAACCAAGAAGCAACAATGTAATAACAAAAATACAGAAACAAAAAATAAACCAAAGACATATCATCCAAATTCTGATCCTCTTTTGAATGCACCAAGCAAGCAGAAACCCAAGGTTGAAAGACGCAAGCGTCCAATGTCATTTGATGAAAAGAAGTATCTTAGTCAGGATCGTGAAGAGTTACCAGCTGACATGCCATAGCCGATAATTACATTCTTAAGAAAGCACACAGGTCTAAGCCAGAGTGAAGATCAAATAGAAGTTTATATTGATGCCTTTGAGCCTTTGAAACAAAGGAAACCAACAAGCTTGCTCGAACATACCCCGACAGGAAGAAAATTATGGAAGTTTTTCTCGGGCTTGGTAGGTAGGAGGTTCATGGCGGTCAACAACCATGGTAGCGAGGTGAATGGTCAGAGGCGAAGAGGAAATGAACAAATGAACAGAAGGGAGAGCTCGAAGGAAAAATAGGCTACGAGCTTAAAATGGATTCCTGGCCAAGGATAAAAGAATATAGATGAACTCGAAGTAGACAGGACAATCATGGTTACATGTAGTGAGATATAATCGCATGCTTCACCGAACCGAGAGCCAAGATAGGAGTGAACGGGAACATGCGCATTTCCATGATAATCAGTTATCCTTATGATGGAAAAACCTCCAATCACATTCATGGTTATTATGAATCGAAGATGAAAAACAATCAATCACATAAGAAGGACAAGGTGCATAGTCATATATGGTGGATGAATAATATCTAGAAAGGTCGAAAAGGTTATGAGGTAAATAGTAATATCCGGAATTATAGAGATATTCAATATTTTCACACTATTTTAATATCTTTAATAAATTGAAAAAGAAAATTAGTTGATTTACCTCAAACCTACCAATATGGCGCATGCTCCTTAAAAGATTTGACCTTTCAAAACACCAAGTGTCTTTCGAAAATAACTGGTGCGTAACCTTGAAATACACGAACCTTTAATGTAGGAATTAATCCTCCATGGAGTGTAGAAAGATTTTATATGCTGCTCTGGACTGAAAAAAGAAAAAGAAAAACTACTAAAAAAAACTTCTCAAGTGCTGAAATCTGAGGATCCAAAACAATTGCAACGGAAATTGATGACAAAGTTTGCCACTGATTTCAAGGTTTGTAGCGAGAAGGCTACATGAAATGTAAAAACCCTTGGACAAGCCAATTGCAACCATCGTATCTCTGTGAGCCTTTATTTGATCAAACCAACTAAAATCAACTGGAATCTGGAATAACACATGAACATGAGTCTAATGGTCTTCGACATATCCCTCATCGTGGCACAGTTCTCGCTATGTGAATGAATTTGTTTGAAGTCAAACATAGGCAGAAATCATTGGATTAGCAACCCTTACGGAATGCTGCTAACCAATGCAAAGCATCTCACCTTTGATGTGAATGAGTGCCAAGGTGCCATGGTACATTTCACTAAGTACGAATAAATATCTTGAAGTCAAGTTACCTAGTGAAATCTGATAGATAGTGGACAATGGTGTTTTCCTATTATCATCAGCAAGATTACATGTTGTTGATGTAAACAAGCCTCAAGGTACCAAGAAAATTCTCTACACTTGAGCCTAGATAAAGTGTTTTAGTCGATAGGACAAGGGTTGTTGGAAGGGATGCCTTAATACATCCTTCATCATCCAACGTGAGAGAAAATGAATTATTTGAAGAAAACCATCAAATGGAAATTTTACCTCCTAGACATCTAGTGTTCAAGCAAGTTGTAGTATAGCTTCCCTAGTAACCTAGTTTTGAAAACCAAACACAAGTTTTTTTCCTTTTTTCCCTTTTTTTTTCTTTTTTTTTTCTTTTTTATCCTTAACAGGAACTAAAATTCTTTACATTTATACATCAGAAATTTCAGGATCAAAAGTTTAAGTAGGATGGGAAATTTCTAAATGGCATCTTGACGAATTTCATCTAGTTCATTGAGCTGCATAACCCTTTGTTTCTGTGCTTCAAACAATTCTAGTCCTAACTGTGTGGCCATCCAAAATGTTTTCACTTGAAATTCAATTAGCAAGAAAACTTGTTTCCCATACACAAGTTCATAAGGTGTATGACTTGTAGTATTTCTCCAAGTAGTCCTATAATCCCAAAGTGCTTCCAGGAGCCTATTCATCCAATCTTTGTGATGTAATTGAACAATCTTGGTAAGTATAGCTTCCAACACCTTGTTTGTAGATTCTACCTACATGTTTTCCTTCGGGTGATAGGGAGAGGATTTGCAATGCTTTATTTTATATCGTTCAACAAGAGATTTCATTGCATTGGAAATTAATTGTGCTCCCTAGTCTGTCACAATTTGTCGAGGCACACCAAAACAGGTGAAAATGTCTTCATATAGAAAATCAATAATAGAATTTTTAGTAGTCCTAAGAAAGATATTTAGCCTCTACCCATTTGGTTACATAATCGGTACAAACTAAAATATATTTATTTTTACATGACATGGCAAAAATTTGACCTCCGAACTCTAAATCCCACTTTTCGAAAGGTTTGATCAATACCTAGGCATGCAATGGAATCTCATATGCTGGTGTAGGCCTTCTCATTCATTCAAAATTGTCACAACCTTTCACGTACCTGGTAGCATCTTTAAACATGTTTGACCAATAGTACCCTAGATGCAAAATTTTGTAGACAGTTCTTTTCTTTGAAAAATGGCCTCCACATGGCCCATCATGGAAATCTTTGAGTATGTCATGCATTTCATCTTCCAGCACACATATTCTAATTATCAAATCAAGACATGTACAAAATAGATCTCCCCCAATCCAGGAGTAGTTGGCACTCAACTGAATAACCTTTCACTTTTTCTCGTACTGGCATATTCTGTGGAAATTTCCCTGAGGCTAAATAATTCAATATATTTGCAAACCATGGTTATTTAGTAGACACAAAAAGAAAAGATTCATCGGGGAAAGTATCTTCCACTCGAGTACGGTCACCATTGTCATTATTAATCCTATAAAGAAAATCAACAACTAGATTTTCTCTACCAGGTCTATCTAGAATAGTAATATTAAATTTCTGCAGTAGAAGTTGCCACCTAGTAATTCTTCCATTACTGATAGGTTTATTCATCGAAAATTGGATTGTTGAATGATCAGTATGGACAAAATTTTCATAACTAGTGATATAGTGTCTAAGTTTGTTGATGGCATGTTTTATGGCTAAAAATTCCTTTTCAGTGACGGTGTAGTTAACTTCTGCGGGAGTAAGGTTATTACTAATGAAATAAATAGCATAAGAGTTGTGTTTTTCTCTTTATCCAAGCACATCACCTAAAGCTATATCAGAAGCATCTATGTGAATGTGAAAGGCGAGGGACCAATTTGGTCCTCTTAACATTGGAGATACTGATAATTTTTGTTTTAAGATATCAAAAGCAATATGGCAATCTAAATCCCGGGAAAATAAAATATCTTTGGCAAGCAGTTTAAACAGTGGCGTAGCTATTTTAGTGAAATTTTCGATGAACTGTCTATAGTATCATGCATGGCCTAGAAAGCTTCGGACTCCTTTCTACGGTCAAGGAATTTAGAGTTGAGTAATTACTTCAACTTTAGTTGAGTCAACCCTAATTCCTGTTGCAGAAATATGATGACCAAGGACTATACCCTCAGTTAAGAGAATCTTACATTTTTCATGTCTGAGAGAAAGATTGGATTCTTCACATCGTTTTAAAATTTTCTCTAGGTTATGCAAAGCTTCTTCAAAGTTATTTCCACAGAACATAAAGTCGTCCATATAGACTTATACACAGTCATGGATTAGGTCAATAGAAATTCTTAGATCAACCCTTTGAAATGTGGCAGGGGAATTACATAAACCGAAAGGTAGGAGTCTATAAGTGTATGTTCCCCATGGGCAGGTAAAGGTGTTATTTTCTTGGCATACCTTGTCATGTATAAGTTGTTATAGGGTAATAGGTGCCCCTCACATTGACTCTGGCCTCTCTGATATGGCACCATCATGGGAACTTGGCTCAACAACCAAAAACCTCCCCTCCATGAATAAATCTAGTAGTCCCTTCTCCCTGAGGTCTGGTCTATGGAAAAGTGAAACGTAGAGATGTGAGATGTATAATTTATTATTTTACATTGGATTATTCCCCTCCCTGTAGCAGCAATGTCAAATGATCAACTATGAGAAACTTCATTAAAAGAATAGTTCAGTAAGAAAGTAAATCAATTTCATGTCTCGATGATGCATATTATTATTTTCCCTGGACCTCCGATAAAGGAGATTTTAGAAGCAATGATTGACTATTGCTGCAAGGACTAGTTGGGGATGATATTGTAATAGATTGGCTGCCACTACTTTTATATAGTTGTCAACTCCACCAGGGAAGGTTTTTTGGGATCTATTAAAGAAAATACTCTTCTTTGATAATAGCTCCCATATGACAATTGGTTGTTGAATCCTGCCCCTAAGAAGGAAGAAAGGAGAGACCTTGTTTAACTAAATTGGTATTCTACACAATTCGAATTTGGTTATATCCACTAAACCCATCGAGAAAAGAAAAATATTGTTTTCCGAATAAGCTATCCAAAACTTTATCTATAAAAGGTAATGGGAAATAATCCTTTAATGTTTCTTTGTTTAATTCACAGAATTCAACACATATCCTCCACTTCCCATTTTTCTTTGGAGCAATCACTAGTGGAGAGACCCATTTGCTATCAGAAATTGGATAAATAAATATGACTAAAATCAATTTATGTAGTTCTTCTTTAACAATGTCTTTAAGGGAAGGATTCATCCTTCGTTGAGGTTGTCTGATAGGTCTCATATTGTCTTGAGTGTATATATGATGGATGCACATATCAAGATGAATGCCCTTCATATCCTTGTATTCCCAAGAAAATACACCAGATTGTGCTTTCAGTATACTCATCAAGTGTTCTTGTTGGTCTTGTTCTAGACTAGCATTAATATACAAAATTTTATTTGGACTGATCTCAATAGGAATGGTGTGTGTCCCCAAACTCTCATCAATAGATAAAATGACAAACAAGGGAGGAGTTATATGGTTATATTGTTCTTGAAACTCCTCACTACAGATATAGGTAAACACTTGAGAGAGGAACTGAAGGAGAGAGGAACTGTGTCAAGGCATTATCCTTATTCTATTCCTCCACTCCTCTAAACTTTTCAATAGTCAACAAAGGCTGAGAAATATCTTCATCTCCACACAGGTCCTCTGTCCACCCAGGATTTTCTTCCCACGAAGGACTCTCAACAATGGGTTGAGATAGTGGATAAAGTATCAACTTTTGTTTGGAAGTCCTGTTTGATATGGTCATTTCCCCTTCTCTACATTCTATGAAAGCATTGGTTGTAGCTTTCCATGGTCTTCCTAGAATTATTGGATGACCTCTGGTGGAATATTTTGTTTGGATTATCATAAAATCCATGGGGTACTCCCAAGAATCCAAAGTAACAGTGATGTCATCCAAGACACTAGTAGGATTAATAATATATATGTTGGCTAACTCCAATACAATAGGTGTAGGGTGAAGGAGATGGTTTAGTTGAATCTTTTCTAAGATCTTCTCAATGATTTTGCTAATGGTCGCCCCTGGGTCAGTCAAGGTATTCAGTATCGGGGCATTATTAATTCTAATGGTGACAATAGGGCTTCCTGGATTAGCATACTTTTCAAGTACATGTTTCCATGTCATTAACTCAGATACCTGGCTAACAAGATGTATCTTAGGGGGATCCTTTGTTTTCTTCCTAGATTTTTAATGCATAAATCCCTAACAATATTTGCATAAATTGGCACATATTTAATTGCTTGTAACATGGGTATCTTTACACAGACATTCCTTAATTCTTTTTCAAAATCAAATTCTGAATGTGCCTCATGTTTTTCTAAAGCCAATCATTCTGGATATGGTGGATTTCTTTAAATATGGGGTTGATCTATGGATTGAGAAGTGGATGCCTATGTTTTAGGAATTCTTACATCCTCCAAATGGTCCTTAGAAGGTATAAAACTAGGAGTCTCCTCCTCATCCTGTTCTTCTTTAATAACCATAGTGGGACCAGTTTCATTCAAAACCTTTACATACCTAAGTTGAATTTATCGTAACGATACTAGTATAATAGTATAAGTAGGAAAAATATGAGGCTCAACATTGTTAAGAGGCTAATCCATTCTATTATTAGGGTTTTGGATAGGCTGTGCAAGTAACTAGGTTGGTCGTGGATGGTTCTGATTAGGTGGAAATTGTAGCTGAGGTGGAATTGGTGGAAAAGAAGGATGGGGTGTAAACCTAGGTAATAGTTGAGATGTAACTGGAGGGTATGAATTATAATTAGGATAAAAAGGCGCATGAACTGGTTGGGGTAAATTATTTAAATAATATTGTCCCCTCCAACCTTTCTGCCAAGGTTGGGGTTAAGCATATTAAGGAGGCCAATTTAGCATAGGAATTTGCGTGGGAAGATGAGGATTTCGTTGATTTGGAAAATTATTGAAATATGCTGGAAATTGTGCATAAGAGATTGGAAACATACCTTGGGTCTTTGTGCCAGGGTCTTCTTTGAGTATATGGAGGTGGATCATTGGCTTCCATTCCAGCTTTGTAGAAAGCTTGAACCCCAGGTAAAGAGGGGCACTTATCCATAGAATGATCCTTTGCACACACAACACAAACGTGAATTTTATTCAATGGACATTCCTTCAAAGGGTGTTTCTTCCTACACTTAGAACAAAAAATAGCCAAAGCATTTTCTTCATCTTGTCTGTTCTTAGTTTTAAGTGCTTCTAATCGATTAGTAAAGGTGCTTAGAATATCCACTTTAAAATTTTCGATCATATTCCCTATTTGTGTTCAAGTGATACCTGCAGCAAATTTTTTTCCTTAACAATTTTGTCTCTAATTCCCATTCTTGATTTACCTCAACTTCGAGAATACTTCTTACATAAATCACAAATATTTGAAAAAAAGAATTTTGCGAAATGTCACCAAAGGTCATTAGGTTGAGGATATTAATATATTCTTCTTGTATCCCTTTTAGAAAGATTATCTTAATAGAATATTTATTTAACAATCCATTTCTAGCTCTCTAAAGGTTGTACAAGAACCTTTCAACATAGTCCTCAATATTCTCATCCTCAAGCTGTTGCATTTTAAAGATGACAGCTTTTGTATTCCTTGTATTGCAATATTCATAATATTTCTTTAAATATGTATTTTTCATACCTTTCCTATTTAGAATAGAACCATCCCTTAACCCCATAAACCATCTAAGAGATGAGTCTTAAAGCATGACAGGAAATAACTTTAATTTCTAAGCATCATTAATATAATTATAACTCCTACACAAAATATCAAACTCAAGCAGAAATGAGTCGGGATCCTTAGTCACTAAACCATGGAAATAAGGTAGGATTGAGGGAGGGATATTTTTCATGTTAATATTAGGATTTATATCTAAAATTGGAAATCCAAAGGTGATTTCGAAATCTTCATTATTCATGTTATATCCACCTGCATTTGAAGCTCTCTCTTCATCCCCCATGTTTCCCAAATGAGATGAAGATGGTTTTTCGGCTGAATTTGCGATCTTTTTTCCTGTTGTTGTTTGGTCATCCTCGAGTTCAAATTGTAATACCCCAACTTCTCTTGTGTTTTCAAGAAAATGAGAATATCTTCGGGTACCTCCAACTGGTCACCTTCAGTATTGAGAGTATCTTCTTGTCCTTTATTCACAATAGTTTTTGAAGGTGAGTCTATCAAATTAGGAAGATTAATTCCTTCACTTTGAAAATTCCCTGCAAACCCCCTAGTTTGGTTAGTAATAGGATTTCTTGAACTGATCGAGTATTTATCATACAAATTTTTAACTGGAACTGTAATTTCTATTTTACACTTAGGTCTACTCATAAGAAAAATTAAGAAAAACCTGGATTTGGAGAGACCTGCTAAAGTGGATGTGTAGGTTCTTACATCTCGTCTTACCGTCTCTCCTCCTCTAAGTCTACAAGAATACCTTAACATACAAGAACTAGTTAGACTAAACCTACTCTTATCTTTTTTAAACTCGCCAACAATGGCGCCAAAATTGTCAAGCTATTTATATGTCTTTTATATGGATCTTTCCTGTACTAATGAATGTCAACCCGGGAATGTAATTTATGAATTGCATACATTGTTTGTGCAGATAAGGGACCTAGTGTAAAAATATTGTTTGTTATCCTACAAAGGAATTCAACTATGCAAATTTAAATTTACTGTGAAAGCAAACTAAATCCCTAAAAACACACTTAAATTCTAAAGCTTTACGTATTAACCCTAGTCCTTGGAATTTCAGAACTGATAAAGGCAAAATGACATATGAATACAGACATGAATCTTATTACACCTTGCATAAATAAAACCTGAAATAAAGCTCCAAAATATTAATCAAATTATAGAGAGAAGAAGAGAATTACTATTAGAACCAGAATCTTTTTAAAAGTGCTGAATAAAACTACCAAAATATCATACTATAAACTAGAAAGTTATGTCTTTGTACCAAAAACAAATGTGCTGCTCAAACCTTATTATTGCTAAAATATCTTAGAGTATATACTAATATTTTGACAAGAGCTACTCGAATCTTTGCTGGGAATAATTGCTCTATGAATGTGCAAGTACAATTGGAAACTACCATACGTAATAGCTAACATAAATGAGAAGATCAAATTCATAAAAACCTCATCACTTACATGGCAATACTACCATCTATGAATTAATCGAAATAACTTAAGGCTAAACAAACTACAAACTGAATTCTGATCTTAATTCATCTAACAACACATTCACTGTATCTCTGTGTGATTTTGTGAAACAAAGGTAAAATCGTGTTAATTATCAAGAATTGAAAATATGTAGAACAGAGAAATAAATGAATGGATATAAAAATGACCCATCTCCTACAACACGAAAACTTGACATAAACTTTGTAAAAGGAACAGGACTAGAAGTTAAAACTATGCATGAGCTATTTGTGATTACGACACAAACGAATTTACATAAAACCCTAACTAGAGATTTGTAATTCCAACCATTGAAAAACAGAGCATAAAATAGAATGTTGTCTACTTTTCTTTGGAAATCAATTTATATGCAAAGTAAATCATCAAAACACTTACAAGTTTCAAATAAATTTTTGTGACTTCACAAAAAGGGAAAAGAATTGTTGAAAGGTGCTTCAAGGAAAAAAACAGGCATTAAAATGATATGGTTTCCCTAAGATCAAATACCAATTCTACAAGAAATATATATATACCAGGATAAAAAATCAATAAAAAGGAAACATGTACTGGATATTGCATATTCATGCAGAAATTGACATACCAAGAATCAATACCTACACAAGTCTGAAATCACATCCACTCAACTCGTATATGTAACTTTAAAGAATTTTAGCATTTATAGTGAACTTAAAAACAAAATAGTGTGCACAGCTAAACAAAATATGCAAGATATAAATAGAGAGGCATCTGAATCCCAACTGGCGGGCCCTACCAATTAGAAGACGAGCCTGAAGCTTACTTCATATTAGAACACAAAATCACATACGAATCAACATGTTAACAGGATCATAATCACCAAATAAGTATTCACAACACTATATTAAAATAGAAAGTCATAACAGGGTTTTTAAATAAAAATAATTTTGCAGCACTATACTCTGTCCCTTTCTTCCTCATATCCTTGGTTTTTTATATAGGCATAAAATAAAACAAAGATCCCTTTCTCCTGGCTGTCAATCTATACAATATAGCGGATTCTGCTCCAAATATAGAAATAGGGAAAACTATAACAATGATAGCAATGTGCATGCTCATCCTCATGACATGAAGTGCATGAGTAATGAGCCTCACGCTCATTTCTTGTAATAGCACACAAACAATCTAAAAATCAGGCGATGTTGGGAGATCCTCAATCTTGAATGAGATCCTCATGGATCGATCCATTAACCAACAACCTAAGGAGAAAACATGCCATCGAATACTTGCGTGTAACTGCGGCTTCATTCACCAAATTAATTAATACTAAGAGTAATACATTATAAAAGGTTTTATTGGTAATCAATTAAAATATTTATTCAATCAATTAAAAATACCAAAAATATAGTAAAATAACTCTATTGCCTCTAAATGTCTTTGATCTTCAAAACAAGTGAAATAGGCAAACTATATGGTAGAGAAGGAGGCTGGTGAATGGTAAAAAAAACAAATACATAGGGATAAGTAGCAAAAAGGAGACAATTATGGGTGTCAACAATAATGTACTAAACATATTATATGAATTGAAAAACAATGGGTTACCAATAATTGTAACAACTAGATGCATGTTGACATTTTGATTATTGTTATCTCTATGTTTTCCTCTTTTGTATGACAAAGGCACTATTATTGCGCCGAGAGGCGCTCTACAGCCCAGTATGGGGGAGATCTTGTAACGTTATGTAACGTTGTAACGTTATGTAACGTTGTAACGTTGTAACGTTACGTAACGTTACATAGATGTCGGCTATAAAAAACAAAACTTTTAATTATCTTCCAAAATAAATGTCAGCTACAAAAACAATCTAATATGGGTGAGATGTTGTAATGTTCCTACCTAATAAAATAATAAAAAATAAATAAAAATTTTAATTATCTACCATAAAAGATGTCTGTGAGAAAAACAACACAATATAGGGGAGATGTTGTAATGTTTCTACTTAACCAAATAATAAAAAATAATAAAAATAAAAAATTGAATTATCTGCAAAAAAAATGTTGGTCATGCACATGGTTTTAAAACCATGTGCAAGGCCTCTTAAAAACCCATGGTTTTATTGTACATGGTTTAGGAGGGCCTTACAAATGGTTTTAAAGCCATGTGCAAGGCCTCCTAAACAACCCATGGTTGAGGAGGTAGTTGCAAATGGTTTTAATACCATGTGCAAGGCCTCCTAAACAACCCATGATTTTAGGAGGGCCTTGCACATGGTTTTAAAACTTATATGTATGGGGGAGATGTTTTAATGTTTTTTCCTAACAAAATAAAAAATATTATATGCAGCCATAAATAGTATTAAATATTAATAATAAAAATACTATTTGTGGACCTTAAATAAAAAAATGTGCCTTTTGGTCTGAATCACATTAAAGCTGATAGTTGAGTGCAATACTTAAGAAGAGGTCTGCACCTCCAAAGATTTGATCCCTCTCGGCGCTTGATAGAGCCGTGGATTTGGATCTATGCTGGTTTATGTATAATACAATAAAAAATTTTATTCAATCACATTTTCAATGTTATTTTCAAATGTTACATGTGAACCAATACAAATGTATGGATGATTAAATATTACAATAGATGTTTGCATCTATGATATAACAAATTAATCTAAACCAACCCAATAATTAAAATTGAGATGAATAGTGGTATACAAAAATTGTTGATGTATATGTAACTTCGGAATGTATTCTTCTATATGTATTGTAACCCGATGTTTATTTCGGGATGTTTCTATTATGTATTTGAGTCATGTTGTCATGCCCCGATGTTCCGATCGGGAGGATTAATAATGTAAACAAGTCTTGTCAAGTCATTGTGGAAGTCCCCACAGTTTTGGGGTGCTTGAGTTATTATACACTAATTAAGGTGTATGCTCGAGTAAGTAATTGTTGGTTAGGCCGACATGATTAAGTGCACTTCAAGTGAACGGAAGAATATAAATAGAGAGTGAGAGTCTCTCTATTTATCACTTGTACATCACATCACTTACTCTCTCAAGTGTGGCGCACCAGTGAAGAAGGAAATATATTGGGACTAGAAAACTACTGTTGTCGGGAGTGCATCTTACTGTTTTGGGGTCTTACATCTTGTGGTGATTCTATCTTTGAGGAAGTTGCGGGGTTTTCTCCATTTATGGTTTCCCCGATCAAAACTCTTTGTGTCTCTTATCTCTTGTGATGTGCTTATGTTTTAATGTTGTGCTTGTTATTCTCTTAGTGAAAAGATCCTAACATAATGCTAGCTTAAATGTTGAAAAACTAACATGGAATCAGAGCTAACCTGAGAAGAAGACACTGTGCAGCTGCGGGAACTAGGGATTCCTAGTTTGTGGACCTTTCTCCACATATTTTCAGCAAAAGTAAGGTGAAACAACTCTCCTCCTTATGGCGCATCTTTCTGTCGAAGCGGAATTCGATTTTGAGCATTTTCAATTTCGATGTGGAAATTAGGGCTTTCTACAGAAGAGGAATTTTTGAGTAAGAGCTGCATAGGATTGTTCTCCTCATCAAAACCGAAGTTTAGAGACCTGGATCAAGAAATTTGGTTGGGTGAAACTCTAGGAAAGTCAAACCCTAGTTTGACCCTGAGCTAGGAAAAACCCTAAATACTAAAACTCATAAGTTTTGGTACATTCGCTATATTCCGAGTTTGGCAATGTGTCAGAAGCTGACAATTTTAGGGGCCAAATATAAACTCTTGATGAACACTATATCCAAAAATCAGCCTCAGATTCGCTAAATTTTGGGATATATGATCCCTCCAAGTTAGGGTTCCAGCCTCTTCCAGAATTCATCCCTAAACAGGACATCTGGGGAGATCTGAAATATCTTAGGCTACAGAGGTCCAAATGGAATTCCTGAAGATGTTCCAGAAATGGAACGGAATTTAATTTTGGTGGTCTGAAGATAAGACTCAGAAGATGAACCAGTGACACGTGGCATGCCGTACAAATTTGATGTTCTGAACAGTCCTGTAACAGGTCACCTTGGGAAAAGGATCATAAATCCCAAATGGTGAAACCAATTCTGATGAAACCTATGGTGTTAGATCAGGGACATGTGAGGTTACCTGAATCTGAAATTTAATACATAGAGGAGCAGAAATGTCGGAGATATCACAGAAACAATAACAGGCATTTCTGCAAAAGAAATTGGAAAATTAGGGCTTCCTGTTCTGGGATCTTCCCTCCTCTGTTTTTAGAAAAGGAGTACATTGGACAGATCCATTTGAAGAGATCTATCTGTATATCCAATCAGATCTGAAATATTCCAAGTTTTGAAAATTAGGGTTTCTGTGGCAAACCCTAGATCAGCTAGCTCCGGAACCAAGACGGACACCTCAAATCGTTAAGATCTAATCCTTTGCTATTTTCATTTGAGGTTCTCATTTCAATATGATCTATCACAACAGCTTGATGATAAGCTTTGTGAAGTTGACAACTTCCAAGCATAGACGTATTTGATCTCTCTAAAGAAAATGGATTGGACACCTACATGAGTATAGAGGTTCCATTTTCAGAGGGAGACGAGGCCAAAGAAGACATCATGCTCATGCTGCAGAGGATGATGAACCATCCAGAAAGAGATCCAGATATGAAAGTGAAGATTCTTCAAGCAAGGATGAATATGTTCTGATATCAGCTCTCACAGGTAACATCACTCATGGAAGTGTTGATTGGCTTATAGACAGTGGGGCTTCCAAACATATGACGGGATTCAAGGAATCCTTTGTAAGACTGTCAGAACATGAATCACCTCACAAGATGAAACTAGGAGATGACTACCAATATCCAATAAAAGGTAGTGGGGAATATTCATACAAGCTAGACTCTGGTAAGTCTCTAACAATGAAAGAAGTATTGTTTGTTCCAGGACTCAAGAAGAACCTTCTCTCCATTTCAGCATTGATGCAAAAGGAATGTGGGTTGCATTCATAGATGGTCAAGTCATCATGTGGCCAAAAGGAAATACTATCAATGATGTGGTAGTGATTGGAGAACAAGAAGGAGGCTTGTACAAATTGAAGGGCCATCTAGAACAAGCCTTGATCCATGACACAGTAGAGCCAAATGAGCTTTGGCATAGAAGGCTTGCACATGTGCATTGCAGAGCACTACCTATTGCAAGAAAAGTTGTTCCAGAATTTCAAGCTATGTGAAGGGAAGAACAAAAATCAAAATATGACCTAAAGAAACCAGTTGAAGAATGTGGAGATCCAGAATGCAGAGACCATACATTCATAAGAGTCTCTCAAATCAAAGAACAACTTGAAGTGGTAAAAGAAGAAGTGAAGAATGCAGAAGTGGTGATGGCCACCTTGAATGGCCTCCCAAGATCGTGGAATTCATTCATTCAAGGAATGTGTTCCAGAAGGAAGTGATTACTTTCAGCAAACTTTGGGAAGAAGAAGAAGCTTGACTCATAAGAAGAAAAGAGAAGATGGGAGCAATTGAAGATCAATCTCTCACCATCCAAAGAAGATCCCTCAAGCGATGAGGAATATGAAGAAATCAACTCTTGAAGAACCTCTTATCCACCTCAGCATTTGGAGAAGAAATGATGCGATTATGAATGAAGAAGACGATGAAGCTGAAGGCTCAAGAAGGAGTCTACCCTCGAAACAAATAAAGATAAGTATTCAATTGTCATTTCATGATATTATTTTGTTATGCATTTGTTTATATTCAGTTAATGTATCATGCATGATAGGATGTTTGCATTAACGACAGTATACTACTAATATACATGCGATGGGTAAGTAGCTTATGGTGCTATACAACTCTCCATTGCTACTTATCTAGAATGAAACCTCTTTGCTGACATATTGGATTAGTGCACAATCTCAGTGTTGTCCTAGTAGAGATGGAAGGCATCTAGAAAGTTTCAGTGAGATATGGATGAATGTTGTATTGGCTAAAGTAGTTGCATGATCATATATATTTATGCATAACTATTTGCCAGTATGAATATTCCTTATGAAATGTTCTAACCATACAAATGCATTTGACTTGTAGGAAAGACCGCATACATAGTCGCCTACAAGCAAAGAAGAATGAAGACTTGTTTCGAAGAACAAGTGACGATAGTTCAAAGACAAAGAATAATATGAAGAGTGCAGTGACATCATTGATGCAGAACCTTCTAGCCACCAAGAAGAAAGGGAAGACCAGTTCAAGAAGAATGATGTCAGGGCGCAGTATCGAGACCTGAAGAGAAGTTCATAGTTCCATCATGCAATAGATGGAAACATCGTGGGATACAAAGCAAGATTCTTAGCATGAGGCTTCTCACGAAAGGAAGGCCTAGACTACGAAGAGACATTTGCAACCAGTAAGAGTTGAAACACATACGTGATGAGATTGATGAAGATCTTAACCTTTGCTACAAGGTTGAAGATGCAAGTCTATACACTAGATGGTCACATAGAATATTAGTAGCATAGGAAGCTACTTGTCACTCTGGTACAAAATGTTTTCAGTGCATAGAGTATAGAAGACAGAGGGAGTATGATGCTTCGCTTCAGAGGGAGTGACTACAGAATATCTTGAGGATCGACATGGTATGACAGGATGGATAGATTACTGATGACTCTAGGCTTTACTGAGAGTAAAGTGGATTCCAAACTTTGCTTCAAGGTTGAAGGTGGAAGACCAGTGATGCTCCTGTTATGTGTCGATGCACTATTGTTCTACGTATGGAGGTGTGGCAGAGTGCAGATGGAATCTTCCTTGGACAAGGGAAGTATGTAGTAGAGATCCTGAAGAGGTTTAGGATGATGGACTACATGACCACACCTATGGCATCGAACCTGAAGCTACTGAGTGATGCTTCATCAGAGACGGTTGATGCTATGATTGGGTCCTTGATGTACCTGAGACCAGATATTTGCTTTGTCGTGAACACATTGAGACATGTTCACCTGATGGTTGCAAAGCATGCAGGGGTACAATTGATTATGGGTTCAAGTACGATGCAAATCAAAACATTAACCTGGAGGGTTATGTTGATTCAGATTGGGCAAGAAGTGCCATCGACAGGAAGAGTACTTCGGGATGTTGCTTCAGTATGGGATCAGGTGTGATCTCTTGGTTTAGTAGGAAGCAATCCTGTGTGGCACTGAGCAGAGTATGTCGTAGCTTGTTCAGCTAGTTGTGAGGTAGTATGGCTGCAGAAGCTACTGTCTAATATATTTGATCTCCAGTTGGATGCTACTTGTATACATTGTGACAACCAGAGTTGCGTGAAGTTGTCAGAGAATCTAGTGTTCCATGACAAGTCGAAGCATATCGAGATCAAGTATCACTATATCAGGGATATGGTGCAGAGAGGAGCAGTGAATCTCTAGTATGTTGCGACGGAGGAACAGATAGCTGATGTATTGACGAAGCCATTGGCTAGGCTGAAGTTCGAGTACTTCAGAGAGAGACTTGGTGTTCTCCAGATCGAGGTTCCCTCCAAGAGAAAGTGATGAGACCCATAGCCATTCTGACATGGTGAGAGGATTGGTTCCTTCCATGGTCAGATGTAAGGGCTAAGCCATTCTGTCATGTTGAGAGGATTGGTTCCTTCCATGTCAGATATGAGTGCTAGAGATCCAAATGCATTCTGACGAGTAGGTCAGATGTAAGGGTTGAGCCATTCTGTCATGGTGAGAGGATTTGGTTCCTTCCATGTCAGATATGAGTGCTGACTGCCATTCTGG
The DNA here is from genome assembly GCA_001517045.1 of Pseudotsuga menziesii. Taxonomy (NCBI): domain Eukaryota; kingdom Viridiplantae; phylum Streptophyta; class Pinopsida; order Pinales; family Pinaceae; genus Pseudotsuga; species Pseudotsuga menziesii. Next base: position 129,398 of record LPNX010429547.1, on the reverse strand, counting down.
GAATGGAGGCACCTGTTCAGTTACCAGGAACACTCAGTCTGGGACTGAGAGAGCCATTCTGACGAGCAGGTCAGATGTAAGGGCTGATCCATTCTGTTCATGGATAAAGGATTAAGTTCCTCCCATGTCAAATGTGAGTGCTGGCCATTCTGTTGAGTAGGACAGATGTAAGGGCAACTGCCACTCTCCGGGAGAGTGGAGGCACCTGGTCAGTTACCAGGTAGCTCAGTCTGGGACTGGGGGCCATTCTGGCGAGGGTGTAGGATTCAGTTCCTACCAGGTTAGATGTGAGTGCAAGCCCTTCTGACGAGTAGGTCAGATGTAAGTGTTGAAATCTTCTATCATTGTGAGAAAGATACGATTCCAGCCTGGGTGAAAGTGTGGAAACCTTTCATCATTGTGAGTAGGATGTGTTCTCGCCTCGATAGAAGTCTTCCATCGTTGTGAGCCGGATTTGATTCCAGCCTGGGTGAAAGAGTGGAAACCTTTCATCATTGTGAGCAGGATGTGTTCCCACCTAGATGGAATTGTGCCTTTCTGACGGGTAGGTCAGATGTAAGTGCAGAGCCATTTCACAGATGATAGTTGATGTGCCTATCATGCTGGTGAATGTGAGTGTTGGTCCTTTCTGATGTGATTGTAGTTTACTACATGATCAGATGTGAGTGCTGGGTGTGCCTTTTTGATGAGCAGGTCAGATGTAAGTGCTGGGCGAAGACCTACCTGGTGGCTAAGCCTACAACCAGCATGAAAAAGGGCTGTCTCTATAGAACTTCCTATGACGAGATAGTACACACATGATGATGACCAAAGGAGATCCAGATCGAGCTATGATCCAGATCCAGTTATGATGACTCCGAGAGATCTAGATCGAGTGATGATCCAGATCCAGCAGTGATGATCCAGATCGAGAGATGATCTAGATCCAGATCCAGATCGAGTGATGATCCAGATCCAGTCCAGTGATGATGATCCAGATCGAATGATGATCCTGATCCAGTGATGATGTTCTATGACGATCCAGATCGAGAGATGATCCAGATCCAAAGATGAAAATGACTTGAAGACGAAGATGACTTGAAGACAAAGATGATCCAGTTGATACAGAGAAGAAGACCAGTGCTGAAAATCGTGTCGAAAGAATACCTTCCGAGTTAAGAGGGAGTGTTAATGTATATGTAACTTCGGAATGTATTCTTCTATATGTATTGTAACCCGATGTTTATTCTGAAATTTTTCTATTATGTATTTGAGTCATGTTGTCATGCCCTGA